>OX155892.1:54271555-54689055 GCA_944588485.1 Phosphuga atrata
TCTAGTCTTGTCTGTCTAGTCTTGTCTGTCTAGTCTTGTCTGTCTAGTCTTGTCTGTCTAGTCTTGTCTGTCTAGTCTTGTCTGTCTAGTCTTGTCTGTCTAGTCTTGTCTGTCTAGTCTTGTCTGTCTAGTCTTGTCTGTCTAGTCTTGTCTGTCTAGTCTTGTCTGTCTAGTCTTGTCTGTCTAGTCTTGTCTGTCTAGTCTTGTCTGTCTAGTCTTGTCTGTCTAGTCTTGTCTGTCTAGTCTTGTCTGTCTAGTCTTGTCTGTCTAGTCTTGTCTGTCTAGTCTTGTCTGTCTAGTCTTGTCTGTCTAGTCTTGTCTGTCTAGTCTTGTCTGTCTAGTCTTGTCTGTCTAGTCTTGTCTGTCTAGTCTTGTCTGTCTAGTCTTGTCTGTCTAGTCTTGTCTGTCTAGTCTTGTCTGTCTAGTCTTGTCTGTCTAGTCTTGTCTGTCTAGTCTTGTCTGTCTAGTCTTGTCTGTCTAGTCTTGTCTGTCTAGTCTTGTCTGTCTAGTCTTGTCTGTCTAGTCTTGTCTGTCTAGTCTTGTCTGTCTAGTCTTGTCTGTCTAGTCTTGTCTGTCTAGTCTTGTCTGTCTAGTCTTGTCTGTCTAGTCTTGTCTGTCTAGTCTTGTCTGTCTAGTCTTGTCTGTCTAGTCTTGTCTGTCTAGTCTTGTCTGTCTAGTCTTGTCTGTCTAGTCTTGTCTGTCTAGTCTTGTCTGTCTAGTCTTGTCTGTCTAGTCTTGTCTGTCTAGTCTTGTCTGTCTAGTCTTGTCTGTCTAGTCTTGTCTGTCTAGTCTTGTCTGTCTAGTCTTGTCTGTCTAGTCTTGTCTGTCTAGTCTTGTCTGTCTAGTCTTGTCTGTCTAGTCTTGTCTGTCTAGTCTTGTCTGTCTAGTCTTGTCTGTCTAGTCTTGTCTGTCTAGTCTTGTCTGTCTAGTCTTGTCTGTCTAGTCTTGTCTGTCTAGTCTTGTCTGTCTAGTCTTGTCTGTCTAGTCTTGTCTGTCTAGTCTTGTCTGTCTAGTCTTGTCTGTCTAGTCTTGTCTGTCTAGTCTTGTCTGTCTAGTCTTGTCTGTCTAGTCTTGTCTGTCTAGTCTTGTCTGTCTAGTCTTGTCTGTCTAGTCTTGTCTGTCTAGTCTTGTCTGTCTAGTCTTGTCTGTCTAGTCTTGTCTGTCTAGTCTTGTCTGTCTAGTCTTGTCTGTCTAGTCTTGTCTGTCTAGTCTTGTCTGTCTAGTCTTGTCTGTCTAGTCTTGTCTGTCTAGTCTTGTCTGTCTAGTCTTGTCTGTCTAGTCTTGTCTGTCTAGTCTTGTCTGTCTAGTCTTGTCTGTCTAGTCTTGTCTGTCTAGTCTTGTCTGTCTAGTCTTGTCTGTCTAGTCTTGTCTGTCTAGTCTTGTCTGTCTAGTCTTGTCTGTCTAGTCTTGTCTGTCTAGTCTTGTCTGTCTAGTCTTGTCTGTCTAGTCTTGTCTGTCTAGTCTTGTCTGTCTAGTCTTGTCTGTCTAGTCTTGTCTGTCTAGTCTTGTCTGTCTAGTCTTGTCTGTCTAGTCTTGTCTGTCTAGTCTTGTCTGTCTAGTCTTGTCTGTCTAGTCTTGTCTGTCTAATCAGGTGACGGCGGCACGGCCCCGGTTCTTGATAATCAAAAAGAAGGACGGCAACAATTTTGAAGAAGATAGCCCATTTAAAATCAGAAAAACTCTATATGGACTGGTTGGCGAATGCGCTACAATAAAAAAAAATAGAGAAGGAATTTTTTTATTGAAACGAAATCTAATAAGCAATCTACTAGGCTGATGGAAATTGAAAATCTCTTCGAGTATCCGGTAGAAGTTCTTACCCACAGAACTTTAAATTTTAGCAAGGGAGTTATTTTTTGTAGGGATCTCCTAAATGTTCCAGAGGAAGAAATGTTGGTAGAACTAAAAAGCCTAGATGTCTGCAAAGTAAGAAGAATCAAAACTAAAAGAGATGGAGAGCTTAAAAACACACCATCTATAATCTTAACATTCAATACACCTACTCTACCCAAGTACATCAAAGTGGCTTTTTACCACTTAGAGGTGCGGGAGTACATTCCAAGCCCAATGCGATGCTTCCGGTGCTAAAAATTTGGCCATAGTTCCATCAGATGTTCAAGCCCACAAATATGTCCCTGCGGAAAACCTCATCGAGGGTATATGTGTTTCAGCCATCTGTACCAACTGTGGCGGAGACCATTTGGCAAGCGCTCGGTTATGCTCGAAATATAAGGATGAAGCAGCTTTTCAAAAAATTAATACAAAAGAAAAAATTTGATAATTTGAAGCAAGATGTAAAATCATTAAAGCCACACCCATAAATAATAGGACATATGCAAATGCGGTTTCGACTCCCACAAGATCCGCGACGTACGATTTGAAGGAGCTGGCTGCAGCCCTTATTCCCGCTATTATGGACTCCCTAAGAAGTTTAATTCGTCCAGACATTTTTCAAGGAAACACTGACCTGCCAGAAATCTCAGCTCCCACACCAACCATAGTAGAAAAGTCTCTGGAAACAACTAGGAAACAAACTCCATCACCTTCCGCGCAAGAGGATTATGGCAGCGGACCATCGAGGAGGGACAAAAGACAGACAAGAGATATATTCAAATCCCCAAAAGCAATGGAGGAAAAAGACAAGAGAAAACGAGGTGGTCCACCGGCTACCAGAGCATCTTCACTCTCGGACGACACATCTGAACCAGAACCAGATCACCAAGAAAGCCTGGGTCAGACCTAAAACCAAAGGATGGGAAAGAGGTAGACCCAGGAACCAGGGTCATACGGACAAAAGCAAATAACTTATTTCCAACCTACGTTCTATATCCTATCTTTAAATTTTTCTAATATCCAAAGCGCAAATAATATGTATCCAACAAATTTAAAAATCCTACAATTAAACCTAAAACCTAGAACTTCAAAAAACTTAAAAAGACCTAGAACTTCACCTAAAAGCCAATTCAGCACACAAGGAAGTCATTCTGGGAGGTGACTTAAATTTAAAAGCTCGTATCTTCGGATCAAAAGTCCAAGATATCAAAGGGACGATCCTATCAGAGTGGATTGATGCAAACGACCTCTTAGTTATTAATGAAGGAGACACACCTACTTTCTCAAACCACAATGGCTTGTCCCTGATAGACATAACAATAGCAACCTCGTCAATCAGCAGAAAAATTAGCGAATGGAAAGTAGATCAAGAACTCGTGTCCAATAAGCACAAAAACAGCTAGGCTGGAAACTGACAGCCGAGGGATGGTCTAGATTACAAACAAAACTAGACTCGGAACCTGATCATGACAGCGAAACACCCGAAGACCATACGCAAGCAGTTAATAGTCTTGCAGAATTTGCCGAATATATTTCCAAACTGTGCGATGAATGCCTTCCAAGACGACGTCGACCACAACACCGCCACCAATCTACCCCCTGGTGGACTAAAAGAAAAAGAGAAGAGTGATGGTGAGAAGGAACAAATCTAACGCAACTGATGAACATAAACAAGAAGCTAGAATCGACTATAGTAACTCCAAAAAATAATTCAAGATAGCTATATACGCACGCAAGAAAGAGCTGTGGAAGGATCTTTGCAATCAATTAGAAGAAGATATATGTTTTATAGGTTTTAAAATTATATCAGGCGAACTAAATCTTAGACCAAACATTAGCCTAAGCAAGAAAGAGATTAGTAGCCAGGTAGAAAAACTGTTCCCGAAGAAACCCAAAATCAACTGGATGGTCCCCGTAGTAACTGAAATAAAGACCTTTGATCTGGAAGATATTGTAAAAACTGCGCAGAGGATCACGACCGGGAAAACTCCAGGTCCAGATAGTATACCCACAGATGTGCTCAAAGAAATAGCTAAGAGGAGACATGAAATCGTCTTGAGAGTTATGAACAGCTGTCTAACTAAAGGAGAATTTCCAGACATTTGGAAGGAGGCACGTCTAGTACTCATTGAAAAACCCAAAAAAGATCCGGCCGATAAAACATCATTCCGGCCGATTTGTATTCTAAATACCCCTGGTAAACTGTTAGAAATGTTAGTTAAGACACTCCTGGAGAACGAGCTAGAAAGCAAAGGAATTCTACACGACAGACAATACGGATTTCGAGCGGGCAGCTCAACGATAGATGCCCTATCCAAAGTCATGGAGATACCTAACAAGATTAGAGAAAAGGCCTTCAAGATCCAAGAGCTCGCGGTGCTTCTTACTTTTGACATAGAAAATGCCTTTAATTCAGCTCCGTGGGACCTCAAAATTGACGCACTAAAAACAGCGGAAATTAGCCCATATCTGATTAAGATGGTCCAATCGTACCTCATCAACCGATATGTCATTACAAATAGCGGCTCAAAAATAGAAACAACATGCGGTGTCCCACAGGGCTCCATTCTAGGACCTACATTATGGAACATCTTCTACAACAGCATTTTAGAACTCGACTTAGGAAAAAACGTTACCTCTGTTGCATACGCTGACGACCTAGCAGTGATTGTCTGCGGTAGAAATGAGTCACAACTGGAAGAGTCCGCGCACAATGACGTAGCAATAATACACCAACAACTAACAGAACTAGGGCTTAAAATGGCACACGCGAAGACGGAAATGGTCATCCTTGTGGGTAGAAGAAAACTCAAGGCTCTGTCGGTAAAAATTGGCGACGCTATAATAACGAGCAAGCCGGCAAGCAAGTACCTGGGGGTATACTTAGATAGAAATACCCGTATGACTACTCACATCAAAATCAAATGCGAGAAAGTCGAGAAGTCACTAATGGCTCTGACTAGGATCACCCCCAAACCTCTGGGGACCGCGCGAAAGAAAACGCCGAATACTAATGTTCGCGGCGTCTTCAGCCAACCTGTACCGTGCACCCATCTGGACGCAAGCGTTTAAGCATTCTCTATATAAGAATAAACTAGAAGCCCTAAACCGAAAAATGGCACTAAGAGTTATTTCGGCATATAGAACCGTCTCCACGGGAGACGGTTCTTCAAGGAGATGGTCTACATATACCGACTTGGAAAAAACAGTAGGTCTGATGCTAAAGATAAATGTATGGAGGAGTGGCAGCAAAGATGGGGCGAATATAATGGTTGGACCAAAAATCTTATAAAAGACGTTAGGTTGTGGAGCAGGAGAAAGTGGGGTGAAGTAGATTACTATGTTACACAGGCCTTCACTGGGCACGGTGTATTTGGAACATACCTTTACAAAATAAAAAAAAATAAAACCCAATCTGCTGGTTCTGTCCGGACATTGATTCAGCCGAACACACCATTTTTCACTATGTCAGATGGATGGACCTTCGTGAAACAGCAAATCAATTACGCGGCACAGTCATATCAACATCTAATGTGGAAGAATTGCTTCTAAGAACAGAAGCAGATTGGAACGCAACAACAGCAATGATGAGGGACATAATGAAAGCAAAAGAGAAACACGAAAGAGAAAACCGAATTTAGAAACGAGGAGGGATGTTTAGTCTTGTCTGTCTACTCTTGTCTGTCTAGTACTGCTTGTCTAGTTTAATAACTATATAATATATTCATTATATTATGGAATCCAAAAAACAGATGAATCGAAGGAACAAAATATTTAAAAAAATGAAATTTAAATAAGTCACCCGTAACTCCTAGGCCATGCGACTAGCAGTACCAGAGTTCACGGTCTTGTCTGTCTAGTCTTGTCTGTCTAGTACTGTTTGTCTACGCTTGTCTGTCTAGTCCTATATGTCTAGGAGTGTCTCGTCTGTTTAGAATTTTGTCTGTTCTGTCTAGTCTTGTCTGTCTACTCTTGTCTGTCTACTTTTGTCTGTCTAGTCTTGTCTGTCTATTCTTGTCTCTCTAGTCTTATCTGTCTAGTCTTGTCTTTTATAAATTTGCAGGATATAAATATAAATCCACATTTTAATTAAAACCATTATGCTTAGCTTCTTATGCTCTCATTTATAAGTTAAAACTTACTGCCACTGTCACATAGTTACTCTAACCTCAGAATAGTAATTGACCAATCACTATTTTTACCGTTTATCGTGTGATTATTGACCAGTAAAATTTTTCACAATCAGTACTTTAATTTTATTAAAATTCTTTTTTTTTATAATTTAAATCTGCATTGATTTACAAATGTTAAATATAAAAAAAAGTTATATAGTTTTCAAAATATCGCCAATCGTTCTCGACTGACCAACAACTGTACTATTTCCCCTATATTAAAAAACATACTACGAACATCAAATGATGCAAGCTTTGAGTTTGTGGGGGTTGTTTTTGATTTATGGTATTCAAAGCATATTAACTCGTTTTTCAGAACAATTTCGTGCCTTTCGAATGGAGTTATTAGATATTTTCAAACAAACCCTTAATCCATTAGTTAATCTACTTAGCCATCAAATCAATCTAATATTTTCTCAACTTTTTAATCTAACGCAATAGTATCCAGATAGAGACAGAGACCCTCCCCACCGAAACTCAATTAAATGAATGTATAAATGTAGTATAAATTCATTTTCATCAATTTGTAAACCACTTGAAAATGACCTTCAACAGTGTGTAGAGTTATAAAACTAAAAATTAGTGGTTAAAATATAGCGATTTTTTCAGTTCAAGTCTAGGTATATATTGCTTTGTAATTGCAAATATAAATTATTCTAATATGAATTACTGATAATTAGTTTGCTTGACAGTTTTCCATACATATTCAGTCTTGCAACGCTTCTACATTATCGAAAGAGAATATAGTGAATATAATTAAATAATAATGTCAATCAAAGAAGAAGTTACAACCAATCAACAACTCAAAACAAGTTTTATTATTAAAAGTCGTCAGCCTATTAAACTGTCTGTGAGATTAGACAGGTACTGCATAGGTTATTGTTTACAAATATAACTAAATCATATAACATGATATCATGTTTATAAATTTGAAGGTTATTTTACCAGTCTGTTAATACTATGACTTTGTATTACGTTAAATAATATTGTCACGCGATCACAACGATATCTACCGTTCTTTATGGTAATATTTGGCCTTATAATGGCAATCTTAAAACATGCTCATATTTAATTATACAAAGACAATTTGGAGACACGTATTAATCAATTTGTGTCGATATGAATACTAAAAGTCTGTATGTATCTATAATAAAATAATCTTTTTATTAATTGTTTGTAATTTTTAGATATAGGTAATTGGTATTTCCGGTTGTGATTGTGCCGATATTCCATTAAAAAAAACTTTCATATTTCTTTGAATGTTATCGGTCTTACATTTTGTTCGTCATCAATTACTACGCCTACTTAAGTATAATTTTGATAAGACGATGATGACAATGTTTTTTTCCATGAACATAATAAATTATTATAAAGTTTAATAAGATTTTTTTTAAATTCGCATAAATAAATATTTAAATTTTTCATTCACAATTTGGAATCGCCAACGAAGCCGGTGGGAGTAATGTAAACAATCGAATACAAATCAAACATTAATTTATTGAGCCGATCAATCAACTTTATTTTATAAATTAATATTGGCAATTGTTAGGATTGATATTTCAATTGATTTGCGGTTCAATACATATTTGCCGAGAATATGGCAGCTTCGTATCTCTTTTATCTTCATTTACAATCACACTTACTACCTTTCATCTACGAGATCGATCTAATTTACAATTTTTATATTTATATTATTGTTTCAATATATTCTGCAGTCTTTAAGCTTCTTTGGATTTATTCAAGCAAGTGGACTAAAACTTGATTAATGGTCGCTTTGTGTTATATATTTAGAGAATTGCTCATCCAAATTTAGTTTGACACCAGTTGAATATTTATAAAGGTAACGTGAAAAGACACAATAGCACATAACTTCCTTAACAAATTAGGAACGCAAGTTAGTACTTGCACTTAAGAATTGTGAAGCTAAAAGCGATTGAAGAAGAATCAATTAGCTTAGGAATAATTGGAGTCAAGAACCTACAAGAAGAACCTTGCTTTCAATGAAGAGTTTTACAGTTTTTGGAGAAACAAGGGTCCAAAGCAGTCTAGACACTCTTCACAAAGATACTTTGTAAAGAATTGGCCTTTCAATATACTCATATTCATCTTCATTTTGAGGTGACATGGTTATCAAGAGCTAAAATAGTAACCCAATTGTTCGACCAGCACCAAGAAGGCAAGTTATCCTCTTTTGAGCGACAGGGCCGTCTTTAACGTATTGGAGGCCCTGGGCACATTAGAATAATGGGGCCCCTATGACCTTGAATTTGATAAGACCTTGAGAATAGACAAAGAAAGTAAGAATTTACTAAAGTAACTCTTTTAGCATTCACAGGCTAGCGCTTAAAAATCTATATTGATTGAAGAAGTACTCTTCTAGATTTGGGATGGACAAAATCGTTAATCACCTCTTCAAAATCTATGTTTTTGAGCATATCTCATTCTACGGACATCAGCGTAAACTGGTTAATCTTTCTTGAAGCTGACTTCTCATTTGGAGAAGGTGCGTTCCCCACTGCAGTTATCGACAACAGTTTTGAGTTGCTGCACTCGATGGCAGAAGCAGTTTCAAATGGACGCAACTAGCAACTGTCAACTTTGTACTAGTTCTGTTCTTTTGTTCAATCGTAACGCGTGCCCCGCAACGACAGTCTTGCTCAAGGTATCGTTGTGTTCACACGTCTGACGTTTCTGCGCGAATATAAAATGGACGGAAACCAACATGACGAAAGAAATCAAGACGTTAGTTTGAACACAGAAGGTTTTATCGAGTAAATACGAAAATATGTTGTAATCTGGGATTTTGGTTCCGAGGAGTATGCTAATCGCCCAGAAAACATAGAGGCATGGGAAATAGTGAGCATAAAGAATAATGGCACTTTTGACGTATTAAAAGTACAAGTGCTGATTCTTCGAGATCCATAGTCATACTAACTGTTGACCATGGATTTGAAAAGTTTATTTAGAATCGCGGCAATCTTAAACTGGGCCTTTTAGTTGCTGAAACTGCAGACCTTTAACGAAAACTATTAAAAAGATGATAGATTTTTAAACTAAAGTTGCTCTATCTGCGAACCGCCTCATTGTTTCTTTCTGAAGATAATTACATGTATTTGTCTATTCTTTTCAATATCCAGAGCTCCAAATTTCCGTTAGTATAATAAATTCTAGGTTTACCATTTTTCTAGACAGACAAGGGCTTCGTCTCTGGTTTCTGTGCCTGTTCTGTATCTTCTGCGATGGTCATCAAAGTTTCTATAATTTTTTAATGACCTTCATGCAAGGCGTTTACTGCATCAGCTCGGGTTGGCCATCTGATTTGTGAAAGACCTTTAACAACTTTTCTTGAACTTAAATGTTCTACCAATATATTCCATCGGTGGGTAGAGCCCTAAAAAAAGTTGAACACTTTCTGAACCATTTCAAAAAGCTTGCCTCTAATATACACCGAGCAGCATGCGCACCTACCAAGTTTAGTGAATGTCCCGCACATGATACGTTACAAAGGAGGCAAATTCAAATTTCTCCTTGATTATTTCATGTAGACCAGTATGCCTCTTGACCAATTTAGGTTCTCAGCTAAATTGGTCATTTCACACTTGGCGCTTCACAACTAGGGGGCCCCTATAGATCGTGGGGCCCTTGCCACGTGCCCAGAGTGCCCACTGGGATAGAGGGGCCTGTTGGGCGATGATAGTTTACCTGATTCGCTTTTTTGAATATTCGATAAAATCATGATAGTAATCCGTGGGTTTTAAACTCTGAATAGTTGCCGAGTGCTACCCTATTTTCTGCCTTATTCTTTTTTACTATTATTCGATATATGTCTTAATTTAGTGAGCGAAAACACTATTTTGAAGCTCTAATATCTTGCATTTTTAGTCTTTCTATTCTTCCCGATTACCAAAGCAGACCCCATTTATCTAAATATTATTCTCCTTATAATGTTATATATTTTGTCTTATTTTTATAACTTTACATACCTAGTATTGCCTTTCCAGTTTGCAGGTTAGACGAGGGTTCGGCAGCCTATGACCCGAGGGTCATCTTTGATAATTTCAAGCGGCCCACTTTGGTTCCGAAAATAAAGTGGCCCACTTTGCTTCCGAATATAAATATATAAAAGTAAATTACACAAAATAACGAACATTTTGAGACGAAAATTAAAAAAATATATCCGAACAAGTTTTACAATCATTGGACGCTTGTGTCATTTTCTTAATTGCAGCGTTGCCAACCGTACTATAATTATTGTACAAGTGCGATAATTTCGTAACAATATTTAATTTTTTTCTAAGAAACATCGCTTTTTAAATTATTTAGCAATGTACGATAATTTCTGCTTGAGTACGATAGTTTTACACCAGTAAACAGTATTTTTAACACCAGTAGTTTACCTTTCAGGTCACCTGCACTGCTTAGTTGTAGCACACGTTTAGTAGCACAATAAGACGCAATTATAGTTACGGAGCTAAATAATTATTACGCAGTTAACTAAGTGAAAGTGAAGTGAAGTAAATAAAATTGTGACAAATTGATATGTAGGTACTTTATGTGCAGATATAATTACCGCCAGGACTTACAATATTGAGCTGACCCTTTTCTTCGAAACATAAAGATGTGAGTGGCATGGCAAATGAGAATAAATCTAATTACATTGCTAAACGTGTATTGAATTTTCGAAAACAAAACGAATTCAAGGAGTTTTATTACCAGCTATAATCACGCTACATCTGCCAACTTTGGTGCGACACTTAGCAATGGTATCAACGGAAATCCATTTACAGGCGACGATTTTTTGAAAAACGCATTCATAAATTGTTTCCAACACTTAGTCAATGACTTCGCAAATAAAAAACAAATAATTGAAACAATCAAAGAAATGCCATTGTCAGCTACAACAGTTGAGCGTCGCATTGAAGATAAGGCGAAAAATATTGATTAACAGGTTACAAATGATTTGTTATCTAGTGACGTAATTAGCATTGCAGTTTATGAAAGTACCGATATAATTAGTATAGGTAGGCTTGCTATTACTATTATTAAATTGCATCAATAAATATATCACTGAAGCACTGTGAGTTCTTGCTTCAATGAAAGACAGAAACAAAGGCACTGATATTTTTCGTACAAAATACATAAATGACTTACTACTACAAATTTAAAAAATAGGCAAAAGTATTTAAGAAATAAATTACTTTCCATAACAACTGATAGTGCTGCAAGTATGACGAAAAACTGTAGGATTTGTAAAACTAATGGAAAATGAACTTGGCCGCTCACTTTTTGTTTACAAAGGCATCTACGCAAAAACTTAAGGATCTAATGGAAAAGGTTCTTTGGATCGTAAACATGAATAGCGCCATTAGCATTAATACACAGGCGCTTCTTTGGAGCTTTTTTGGAGGAAATTGAATCGACATATGGAGATTTGCTGTAACATTCTGAAATACGATGGTTAAGTCCAGACAAAGTTCTTAATAGATTTGTGAGTGTTTTGATGATCGGTGAAAATGGCTCGAACTCAATGATAAATAGTGGTTTTTAAGGCTTTTTTCTTTACAGACATAAGGAACCATTATAAAGTTTTCTACACCACGACTCCTAGGAAATAAGTACACAATTTTGAAAATGTATGAGGAATGGAAGAGTTTTACTTTCAAATTAACATTATTTGAATATGACATAAAAGCTAAACAAATCATGTTTTCCCTGGTTAAAAAGCGAAAATGAGAAAAAATATATCGATGAAAGCAATCTCAATATTTTTTAAAGTAGGTAGGATTTTCGTCATTAAAAGTGAACATAAAAGTCGATTTGAAAGTTTTAAAAAGCAAGGCGAAATGTTTATATTTATCATAAAGCTCGACAAAAGGATATAAAATGTTTTAAACTTGTAGTATTTTCAATATCTAAAAATTGACAATTTTAGTTTGGAAGTTTTTAGTTTCACGTTATGGGCGGATAAATTTAAGAAATTGCAGAAGGAATTGAAAAAAGGGAAGATCACTTATGATATCAACGTGTTGGAAATCACTTCCTACGATGTTTGAGAGGGGAGCCATAGATATCGAAGAGAACGTTAATAATTAAAGTTCATTCAACTATATTTGGTTTTAACCCCCGACACAAAAAGACCCCGACCCCGACCGTATATATGGCTGTTTATGGAATCGTAGCTCGTAAACAAATGGACCGATTCTGATGCGGTTTTTTTGTTAAAGCTGACGTGCTCGAGGAGGTTCGTAGCTATAATTTATGAAGATCTGTTCATACGTTTGAAGACCATCAGCTCATTTCCTACTTGACAAAATTAATCTGCAACCAATTTGACACAATTGTTTGTCTAGTTCCGTATATCCAAACTTGTGTTTGAAAGTTGACGTGATCGAAAAGGTCTTAGCTATAATTTATGAAGATCTGTTCAGAAGCTCACAAAAATATAATGAGCAACTTTGAAATAAATTTAATTGTAACTAAACTCTGCAACCGTAAACTAACTCTACGAAATAATCACCTAAACTTAAGCAAATTGCTATTTTTATCCAAGTAAATGGGTGTACATGAAGTACATTCGAAACATTATATCTAAAATGTAACCATGTAACAGAATATATACAATAAATGATTAAAAAAATAATAATAATAACTGTAAATACCGTATCACATCAATTGAAAATTAATTCTACGAAATAATCACCTAAAGATGAACGATTTACTATTATCATCTTACCAAAAAAACCTCTCTTCTTTCTGTTTTCTTTCACTTTTTTGTAAACTAGTACATGGGGATGGAATAGTTGAATAGGGTGGAAAAGTTGATGAGGGCGAAACGGTTGAACGTGTAGATGGAATAGTTGTAAGGGTGGAATAGTATGTAGAAACTTGAAGATTTTGCAGTAGGGCAAAATAAATATTTAAAAATTTTAAATATGAACTCCTTCATTAAACAAATCCTGTGTCAAAGATATTTAACGTGAAGATATCAAAATAATAATTACAATACCAAAATCAACGATATATGCAGAACTAATAGAATTGTTCATATATCTCCTACAATTTTCAAACTATAGCTCTTTGAATTTATTTCCATCAGTTCCAATTTGATTTTGTGGAACCAACGAAACCAAACCAAAACCGAACAGGAAAATTTCAAAATAATCAAGAATTAGAAAAAATGAAAAACTGCTTGAAGTATTTCAATAAAATTTTTACTAAACATGGGTATCTATAAGAAATACTCCCTCACAACATTTGAACGCTCCACCTTCGCCGGAGACACCGCGCCGTGAAGAATAATTTTTCCTTCAAAGCTTTTATACAAATATCTCGTCGATGCTTTAAAATAGAAAATTGACACTTAATATGGAGGACGTATGTACCTACAAAAAAAGAATTCATTGGGAGTTTTGCAAAATCGTTCGTTTCGTCACAAAAGTAAAAAATGTGAAAAGCGATTTTTTTAATGGGTTTGCAAATGTGCTGTAAAGCAGAAATAGGAAATCCTTAGCAAAACTTTGTAGATTTCGTTGGTGACTTGTACTGCGACCTTAAGAGATCTATTGTACGGCACCCACTTCTTCTAATCGTTGCTGTACTTACCCATTTAGAGCGCCTCCTCTAGTCCTCCCTTCTTTGAATTTGGTTCACGCTTCACGTTTCCGCAAATAAAACATGGTTTGTGCGTAGATACTCAATTACCACATGTTTATTTGGAAGGACGGAGTAATTCAATCGTGTTATCGAAACGGCTAGCGGCCGATTCATGAAATTTTCAAAATATCGATGAACGTCTGATTTATCAATGTCTGTTTGCGATCAGAATTGGTCAAAAAACTCGTTTTTTCTACAGATATATGTGAAAATGGCATTTTTTCACGGCTTACCCTACATGAAAGTGACATTTTTTCATTCTAGAGATAAAAATATTTTCACATCTAGAGATGAAAATGAGTTTTAAATTTATGATTTTCTCGATTATAACACTAAACTAACCAAATTTGCATGGACTTACTAATAAATTACATCAATTTCAATGGAATATTTTATGTACAAACGTAAAAAGAGCCTGAAACTATTTAAAAAACCGAAATAAAATTAGGATATTTGACTTGACAAGTATCACCTTCGAATAGAATGCAACAATATTACCATGGAAACGAACAAGGCAACGATTAAATTTGTATTGACAGTTCTAATAGTTCGCGTCGAATTGGTTTTATTTAAGTCGAATTATGGATTCTGCATCCGAATATTAGTAGAAAAAATTGCATTTACTACTCGAGATGAAAGTGTTTTTTTTTGGTTCGGTGTAATTGCTGACTCGCTGGCGCTCGTGCGCAAATTCTCACCTCACCAAAAAAAAAGCCAAAAAGCTTTCATCTCTCGTTGTAAAATATACTATTCCACGGTCGAAGTTGATTTCAACTGACTGACAGTTGGGCTGACGTTTGTGTTTGCGTCCCGCCAGCAGCGCCGCTGTGTTTTGTTGTCGAATTTTCGATATAGAAAATTAAAAAAAAAATCGAAAATTCGAATCGTCTTGCAGGTGAAAGTGCAATGTAGTGGCAAGTGAATTCCGATTTTGACGACCCTGAAATTTGAAGAATTCTGGAAAATTCCCCCCACCGAACTGCAGCCGGCGAGGAAGCGGAATTTACAACCCTTAAGAAACCCCCAAAAAAGAGTTTGAATATGACGCGCGAAAAATGGTTGACGATTCGTAAGGCTCCGGGGAACCTACTGCAAAAACGAATCGGGCAAACTTGGTTCCGGAATGTCGGCAATTCCCGAAAAATTAAAATTCTGAAATTTTTCGCACAATGCGAATTTCGTTTTTTTTTGCAACAACTTTCCCAGTTGCAAACTTCTTGCAACTTTTAATAGCTTATGACACGGTCCGGTCCGTTGTCGATCTGCCATTGTAGGACAGGAAGTTTTGTCATTTGATATTTTATAGATTTTGAATGCGGATTGACATACTACCAGTTTCCTTTTATCGGCTGTGGAGACCTCGTGATTTCTGCGAATCGGTAAATTGGCACATCGAACACAAGATATCGACCATAATGAAGTATAAAATGCAAAATTCCATGAACTTTGCTGAACATGTTTTATATGAACTACTGTTTTGGACGAACATCTACCGCACGGCCATATTTGCAAAGATTCGGGCGTCCTCTTCCAAGACTCAGAGAGGAAGCCCTACGAAACCGAATCCGCAAACCTAAAGCCTTTCCGTTCAGCGGTCGGCTAGCAATAGATGGTCAAAGGAGATCGTTATTGCGATTTTTTGTTCCAAAGTTTCGGTGAAGGCTCGAAAATTCGATACGACTTTCTGTGCGGAAAAAATCGGGGCTCCCGATATTGCTACTTTCGTCGCGATAGGTCAAAATACAGCCGCGCAGCTGCTCAAAACTTGTAATTTTGTTCTCGCGACACACCCAGTCAATTCTCTGGAGTTTTCTAAACATTTTACTACTTGTTCCGGCAAAATCACTCTCGCAAATCACTCAAAACGTCCGTTTTCATTCTCCAATCCCGATTTGACGTGTTTTTCCTGCCCATCGAAAAGTTGGACAGAAAAATCCAGTCGTAAAGAATATTCCAAACTAAAATTAATTTACGTACAGATAAATCCAAAAGCAGTTATGAGGCATGTTTCTAAAAGTCAAAATTTCCATAACTCACAAATTGCAGACCCATCAACAAGAAATGTGCCGTATATCCTATCAATTCATTTTGCTGACCTATCAACACAGAATCAACCAAACATTCCGGATTCAAATTCAGATTATGATGATGATGACATTGATAACAGTTATTCTCCTTCAGACGTGAGTTATGTTTCAGAATTACATAAAACAGTACTGTGTACCAAAAACTATGTACTACAAACTATGTACCAAATTTGATTAATTAACATACTGATAAATCCTCAAAACCAGTATTAAAGCTGGTTTTTTTTTCAAAAGTTTTCACTTCAGTCGGCAGTGTCTGACTGCCTATATATTTTTTTTAACAAATCCAGATATGTCAATCACGAATTCCGATAAAAACAAAACCGAATACGAAAATTTCAAAATATTAAAAAATTGCAAAAAATGCATAAACCCTTGAAGGATTCCAATGAAACTGATTACTGAATGTGGGTAGCCACCTATAGTATCCGCTGAACAAATTTGAGCGCTCCGCTTTCAATGGGGGCGACGTGGCGAATTATTATTGCTTTACAGGTTTTTCGCAAATATCTTGTCAACGCTTCAACATCGAAAATTGTACCACAGGGACCACCGTATGTAGGATGGCGGTGTCTATAAAAAAGTATTATTTGCAAATGTTGTCAAATCTCTCGGTTTAGTCACCAAAGTAAAAAATATAAAATGCAAAAAATGTCAAGTGCCCCTTCTCTGAATTTCGATTTTCAATTTACATGGGTTTAAATGGAGAACGCGGTTGGAGGTTTGCACAAAAATACCTCCGAAAAAAAACGGTTCTCTTTGGAAAGATGAAACTTACAAACCTTTTAGAAGATAATCTGCTCTATTGAACAGTCTTAAAAGCATGTTCAGCAGAGTTCAAAAAGTTGTACAGAAAAAATACTTGAAGAGTATCAACACAAATTTCTGAATTAAAAAAAAACCCGTGTCAAGGCTATCGGTCACGAAGATTCCAAAATGACAAGTTCATTAGGTAAATGCATGCACTATCTAGTACTGAAAGATTTCTGCTGCGGTTTTCAATATATACTTATTTGAATGTGTTACCTTATGTGCTGTGTTGACTTTGTGAGGAGGCGGTCCACGCCGGATAAAATATTTTGTAAAACTAACTGAGGCATAAGATAGAATGACTAATTCTCTACAAATATCTACAATTTTATTGTTCCACATTGTGTGGAAATACTAAATTTGTCTTTAATAAATCCAGACATGTCAATCACGAATCAGAATATGTTACCGCAGCCGCCGCCAGATAAAATATTTTTGCGAAAGTGATGTATTAGATATTGAGGTGTTAACATAGATCGATTTTTTCTCTACAAACGTGTAAAAAAAAATTAAAATAATTTTTTTTTTATGAAACTACCCATCAATTTAAATGAGAAAGCGTGGTCAAAGATTTAGATTTTTCACCTATGATAAATAAAATACTTGTCAATTTGTTTGTTACAAGAAAAAACGTTTTATTACGAAACTAAATACATATAAAACTCGGAATAGAAAAACAGTTTACATAACCACAAATATTTTGGCACATATTTCCACAAATATCACATGTTCCAAAATGATTTTCACTGATTTTAAGAATCAACTTTTCTGTGCGAAACTTGCTTGGGGATCCATTCTCGGTCACAATTGGTCAAAAAGTTGAGAAAGATTGAGTTCTGTCCGAAAACAAATTTTTCAGTGGTCGCATTTGAGTTCAACTGACTGAGGGTTGAGTTGACGTTTGTGTTTGCGTCCCACCAGTAGCGCCGGTGTGTTTTATTGGTTATTCTTGGTTCACAAAATGCAGAAAAAAAATCGAATCATGCTGCGATGGGACTTGCAGGTAAAAGTGCGAAAATGTGTTCTCCGCCGCCGATTGGTGTTCTTCGTTGCAGCGTAAATGTCGTGGTAAGAAAATTTCTATTTTGACTTACCCGAAATTTGAGGAATTTTGTAAAATTCCCCCTAACCGAACCGCAGCCGGCGAAGAAGCGAGATTTACAACCCTTGTAGAAAAGAGTTGAGATTTGCGAATTGACGCGGTAAAAGTTGCTAAAGTTGAAATACGGATGAAATATGACGCGCGAAAAATGAGCGACGGTTCGAAGGGCTCTGGGGGGCGCACCGTGCAAGCGAAACGTGCAAACTTGGTTTCAGAATGTCACCTCTCAGCTAGGACACAAAATGTGAATTTCTTTTTTTTGCAATAACTTTGGCAGTTGCGAACTTTTTTCAAGTTTTAATAGCCTATGGCATGGTCCAGTCTGTTCTCGATCTGCCATTGTAGGACAGGAAGTTGTGTCATTTGTACTTTTGTTGATCTTGAATGCGGATTGACATCCTACCGGTTTCCTTCTATCGGTGTAGAATAAAATGCAAAATTCCACCTGCTTCCGGTTCGGCAGCCGCAAACGTCCGGTTTTGCAAAAACATCTACCGCACAGCTATTTTTGCAAAAAATCACGCGGCTTCTTCGAAGGCCCAGATAGGAAGAACCTACAATCCGCAAACGGGAAGGCGTCGGTTTGCAATAGAACGTCAAAGAAGATCGTTTTGGGGGATTTCTTTTTTCGGTTTTTCGCAATTATCTCTAAATTTTCAACGAAGACTCGAAAATTCTAGATGACAGTTTTGTTCGGAAAAAATCGGCGCTCCCGATAGCACCACTTGGGTTGCGATCGGTCCCAATACCAAAATTTCGTTTTCGAGCCGCACCCCCGGCGCCTTCGGCGGCACCACGGTATCACAAAGATTCGTCAATTGTCTGGAGTTTTTTAAACATTTCACCACTTTCGCCCGGCAAAATTTCTTTCGAATATCACTCCAAACGTCCGTTTTCATTCTCCAAACCCGATTCGACGTATTTTTCCCGCCCCCTTCCAGAAAGGCGTACGATACTATTTTAATATATGTAAAAGAAAGGCGTATGATACTATTTTAAATATGTAAACAATCTTAATCAATCACATATTTACGAACGAAATTTCAAAGAGATAACATTCATCACGTTTTTACAAACAAATTATTAAAGAAAAGAAAGTTCGAATAATAAAAAAGTAACCTCCGACACAAAAAAAATTCTTTACGAGCCCTTTTAACTTCATGAAAAGTACCTGTTAATATTTTGATACTTAAAATTTTTAATTTTATTAAATTATATCATTAGAATTATAATTTCGAATTTCCGTTTAATGTTTAAAGGCGTATGGTAATTACTTTCTTATTAAAATGTATCTTATTATTTACTTAAAGACTGTTCTAAAATTAAAATATCACTGACCCAAACGTCTTGTTAATACTCACATTTTGACCCACAACCAAAAAGGTTGCCGACCCCAGGTTTAGAGTCTCGATTTCTTATTTATTTAAACTCATTAGTTTAAATTGTATTGTCTTGAATTCGCACGAGTGCTATTTGTACATGTATATAATTTTCTTTTGTTAAGTAACAAGTATTAACTGGAGAGCAGTGGCCTATTCAAAGTTTTAAGAAATGATTAAAAGATGTATTTGCTACAAAAGTTAAATTTAGATTAATTAAAATGAAGTAATTAAACGAGTTAATATAACATTTCTTCTAATAAGAAATATTTACAAAATATTACCCCAAGAAAATTTGAATTATCTCCCGTTATTAGTAGCTACACGGAAACATACACGTCTATTTTGCATACTTAATTTTGTAATTAGCAAAATATAATGTGCATTTTAATAAAAATTACTTTACAATCGATTAACTAATTGATAGTTTATAATTTCATTCGTATAAATTTACAAAGTCAATTTGCTTTTTCATTATTATTTAATAATAATTATAATTAAAAATAATTATATTTGATCGATGAAATGACTTCAAATGCGATGAGAAAAAAACGGCGAGATTAAATGGATTAAATATGCACTATTCGAGATAATATTCATGTAGATAAAAGTGACTAAAAAGTTTTTCCGTTCTATCTATTCCTCGTCATGTGTTTCTAAGAAGTGTCTCTAAATTTCATTCAAGTTTATTGTCAAGTGTTTACTTATACGAGCGGGGATTAATTAATTATCCCATTGTCTTTATTCAACGATTTATACAAAATATTTTCTTTATTATAGGTACATATTTAGTATACATTTTTTTATTATTTACAATTGTTACTAATTATCGATTAATTAATTAATCTTTTAGCAAATCCGTCAATCAACGAATATTATAAAAAAAACTTTTTCTTCCAAAAACTATTTTTTTTAATATGTTTTTTCGACCACTTAGTATTTTACGTACTACGTAATATATAGTATTACGTAATATATAGTATGTAATATTTTCGTTTTATACTGTGATTATTACAATTGTTATCAAGTACCGACTAAAACATAATAGGTAAACACCATCAAATATCATTTTTTTTTTTAATTAAAGAGATTGGACGTTTTCGAATACTCGAATTCTAATTGAGAAATATAATATGTATATGCAAAGGGTGTCTCAGCAAGAACTTGAATCTCGAATTGCGCGCCAATTCCGTGTGTCAATTGTTGAGTCAGCCATATTTAGTATTTGTTTAATTATTAAAACACTTACATTTACAAAAATGGTGCGTTATAGCTTGGAAGAACCTCTGTTAATAGTGAAAACCCATTACAAACATGGAGAAAATTTTACTGTAACGATTCGCAAGTTATGTCATCCTTTCGGCATGCATAATCGACCGACTAGGCCTGCTATTGAAAATTTTATTAAGAAATTTGAGGACGTTTTCATTGAAAGATGAAAGAAATATTATCCGTAATCAGCCACAAAGATCGGCAGAAAACATCTCAGCTGTTAGTGCCGGTATGAGAGAAGGACATTCGATGTCGTTGCCAGGAGTTAAACGTCCAACGCAGCACTCTTCGTCGAATTTTGAGAAAAGATTTACATCATGCTTACTAGATCCAACAGTCTTGCGACCACAGACAGCACAGAAACTTTGCCAGCTGGATCTTGGAACAACTGCAAACTGACGATGAATTCCACAACAAAATACTCTTTAGTGACGAGGCTCATTTCCATCTCAACAGCTTCGTTAACAAACAGAATTGTCGGATCTGGGAGAGATAAAAATCCACATGTCTTTCAAGAACTTCTATTATATCCTAAAAAATGACGTAAGTACGGAGTAAGACGGTGTGTAAGGTGAGCAGGGGGTATAATCGGACCGTAAATTTTTTAAATAATGAGTTTACCTAATGAGGTACCGGGTCATGCTGACAAATTTTTAATGCAAGAATTGGACGGAATGGACTTAAATCAGTTGTGGTTTCAACAGGTTGGCGCCATCTCTCACACCGCACGCGAAACAATGACGTTGTTGCAAAAAAGTTTCCAGGTCATATCATTCCCCATTTTCGACAAAAACTGGCCGTCTAGAAGTTGCGATTTAACTTGTTTGGATTATTTTCTCTGGGGTTTTTTGAAAAGTAGGGTCTATGCCAGGGATGGCGAACCTATAACCCGCGGATCAGCCACTTGACTCACAGAGGCTTTTTAAGAGCCCGGGCATTGATTTTAGAACTTTTAGATATGAATCTTATTAAAGTTTCTCAACCACAAAGGTATGAATATTAAATATACCAAGAGGAAATTTCTTGTCAAAGTAGTAGTAACCCTGGGTGTAATATGGTTGCGGTACAAACGATAAAAATAAACGATACAAATCCCAGATCATACCAAACAGAATGGTTTGATAAGTACCTACTGTGTGATTGAAGAGAATAAAAAGACCGAGTGAGTAATTTCCAATGAAAAAGTTACTTTCACGTACATATAATATAAAAAGACATTTTGAAAGTTGAATTCTAATCTCGCCTTTTCAACTGATAAAGAAAGAAAAACATATTTTTCACAAAAGAATAATAAATCATTTTGTGTTTTAAAAGCGTTTTTAATACCAAAATATTAGTTTATGATACAAGTGTGTTAAGAAGCACTCATTGCCATTAGAGCATTTAACTTCACCATTCATGCACAAAAGCCTTTCACACACGTGTACCAAACATTATTTTATCTAAGAAGCATGTTAAAATACTGTTGAATCTACAAAAAAAATCATTTATTACCGATAATATTGTAGTATTGTATAAAATTGTAATTTTGACACACAAAATACTTCAAATCACTGACACAATAAGGTTACAACTTTCAGCCACTGCCAGGCAAAAAATAATAACAAATAAAAGGGCACAGTGACTGGTCGCACAGTGACACTATTTTGTCATTATCGATGTAATCTAGGTACACCTAGATTTAATCTAGATTATATGGTTAGGTTAAGTTATATTAGAGCCAGATAAATTCAGACTGAGATGATACCTTCTTGATACAAAATAAGAAAAAATAATTCAATTTTAATATACGTCAGAAAATTTGTTTATGTTTTTTGTTTAGTGACGCGAGTTGCTGCCATAGTAACAACAAACAGAAATCGTTTTTTAATGAAACTCCATTTGATTTACATTGGACTCTTAGGTACGAGTTAAATAGTTTTACGATTATAATAATGGCATTCTTCACATACAATAATTTACTTATTAATGTGATAATTTTAACGTGCTAGTAGATAAACTAAAATTACAGCTGCTAGTTTTCAAGTTGCCCATTGCATTGCTTGTCGCGAGAAACGTCTTTCAGAAAGAGAGTTTGTAGAACAAGCGTTTTTAGAAAGATTTAATACTAGAATTAGAAATAGTTATGCAACAATGTATTCAATTGCTTTAGATGAGAGTAATGATGTAAATGGTTTTCCACAATAGACCTTTTTACAGTTAGTTAAGCGCATGCGCATCCGCCAAGTTTGAAAGCCGGGAATATGAAAGTTTTGGGCTCATTTTGTTATTTTCACTGGTTATGTATCAAAAAGTTCGGGCACTTTTTGACGTATAACATGGAGGAAATTGAAACATGCGCACAAAAAAATTCAACTATGAAAAGGTCTATTAGCAATTTTTACTTGATATAAATCAGAAAATATATTGAAAGAAAGTTCTTCTTGAAACTAATAACGTTGAAATGGAAATGTACCGGGCTTGATATTTTTAAAGAATTTGATATTGCATTTAAAGAAATGGATATTGACCCACAGAAAATTGTTTCTGTTACAACTGACGATGCACCTAATATGGTGGTAAAAACATTGATTTTATTAAATATCTAAAACTAAATATTCCACTTCCTCTAATTGGATTTCATTGTATAATAGAGCAGAAAGTTTTATGAACATATTCATTTTATATAATTTTTTTGACTTAGATCCTTAATTTTTGCTCTTCACTTCCAAAGTAGAAGTTGTAAATTAAGAAGAAAACCTGAATTTTCTAAAAGCCCTTAAAAGTTAGAACAGAAAAAGTAGCCTTTGGCCTCTCTCCTCTTTTACAAGTGATGCCACGGACCTGGTGACCCACGAGCTAATACGAAAAATATAATGGACAAAATTTGACCCACTACAAAAAAAGATTCGATATCCCTGGCCTATGCGAACAATGCTAAGACAACTGAGGAACTCAAAGAAGAAATTACACGCCAAATTTGTGAAATCCACCAGCTCATACTGCAAAATGTACTTCCAAATTTCGTCTAAGGACAACAGAGCAACGGAAGCCATTTAACCGATATATTATTTTATATTTTTTTCTTTTTTTTTAATTCAAGTTCTTGCTGAGGCACCCTTTATGTTTCAAAATTGCTTAAACTCTATAAAAACTATGCAGAGAAGCAAGAGCACTCAAGACGAATTCAATATAGCCTCAAAATACAAAATTGATCTTTTATTTGATAGTAAAATATGTTGAAATGAATGCGTGACCACCTGAAATATCTCCGTTACATTTAGAGTGAGGAAAAAATGTGAGAAGGGAATTTTATTGATTTTGAAGGGCTGACAGAGTGGTTATAAATTCTTTTTTACCAAGATCATTGTTTTTGCGTCCTCAAAGTCATCAATGGTTTTTCAAATGGGAACATGTTATGCTTTTATCAAGACATTATATTCATTATTCCGGCGAATCCAGTGATCTATGATATCATGACCTTTGTTTTTCTTTTTTTCTTCGTTTGTTTTAGTCTTGCGACGTCTCTTTTGGCGGGGATTAACGTGGATTCACCGCCCGTTTCATTGAATAAATGAATATTTCGAATGAAACATCGACGGGAAGGATGATTTATATCAGGATAACGTTGTACATAAAGGTCCTGCGCTCGCACAGAGTTTCTGCCTGTCTCACCATAATTCTGACTCATATCCACTTTCTCTGCTTGACTGTACAATGCCATTTTCGATACGGTTATTCAAAGTTATTTTCAATGGATACACTTGTCAAATCATTTCAAGGTCATAATATCTTGGGTCGCTGGATTCGCTTGAATAGTGGCTACAATGTCTTGATAAAAAATAACATGTTCCCACTTGAAAAACCATTGATGACCTTGAGGACGCATAAACTATGACCTTGACAAAAAATAATTTTTAACCACTGTCAGGTCCTTACGGCTGAAATTACGGTAATTTCAGTTAACTAATTTTCACTTAACAATTTCCACTTAACTACTCCTTTTGCTATGTCCGCTCAACCTAACAAAAATTAAGCTATCATTGTTAAATAAAATCACAACGGAAATATCATATGATATAATAATTAATGTTAATTTCAAATTTTACTTCAGAGCACGTAACCAAAAAGCCAATTTATCTATCCCTGATTTAGTCTCTGAATTTTTGGACGAATGAGAATTTTATTGAACAACAATATATTGTTTGATGAATATAGAAGCTGATGCGGTTTAAATGAATTTTAAAGATCTTTAATTGAAACAATACGTTTAAGTTTTCTTAAGGATCAAATTTAATTATCGTTCTTATTTTTAAATATAATTTAATTGTTATTGTATTTTAATCAATCAATTAATAATCATCATTTACTTTTGTAGTTTATATCGTATATAGGTATGTTATAATGAATATAAAAACTCATATATTATTGGAAAATATCTTGTAGGATGGCCGATGGAATTTAAACCTAATCGGATTGTGTTCTATATTTATAAGATAAAATATAAAAATAAATTTGAAATAAAAATGGATTAATAATGATAGAAATATATTTTTGTTTTTTGATAATAAATATATTTTATCTACGACCACTATTGTAAATGATAATTATTGTACAGTTCGTGGACTATGTAAATACATAATATCACATATGTAGCAATCCACGATTAATGTTATGTAATATTTCAAAATCACCCATGAACGTTTGGTTCACGATTCGTTTATTGGTTGAGTGCTGCACGTTGATACTATTTTTAAATATAGTGCTCCGTGATTTCCAAACAATTATTAAATTTCACATCATTCACATAGAAGCTGTCATTCATTCCGTTTTTTCACATTTAAATCTAACGAAAACTACAAATAAGTACAAAATAAAAAGGTATGTAACCATGATGAATGTATTTCTTTTCATTTCTATCAAGTTAAATAAGTTAGAAGGTGTTACATCAAACATATTTTTCTTATTTATTATTCTTAACAGAAACAAATTAGTGTGGTCGTAGATAAAGTACGGCCTCCCCGCTACGCGGCTCGTGTGTAACTGTTCCGCTCGTATGTAATATGCTTCTTACAACTCTTGTCAGGTAATATACTATTAATAAGTTATTGTTTTATATCGGTGTTACATAATGAAAATATAACTCATATATTGTTTAGAAATTTATTGCAAGATGAGCGATGGCATTTAACACTAACATACTTAAGTTTTTTATTTATTAGATAAGAGATAAAACTAAATTCGACTAAAAAAAGTATTATTATTATTTTATTTTATTCCAGTAAACACAATATCTATAGAGGTGCAAAAACATGTGTATATAGAACCAAAAATTACATAATTATTGATACAAATAGAATATTTATTAAATTTAGAGAGACTTTCGCGTGAGCGTGCAGAGATACCCTCCTTAAAAGTAAAATATCGAATAACTCCTTAAAAGGATTTTAAGATGAATGACATTGACACCACAAACGTTTTGTTTTCATTTGATTTTATAAGGATTTCTTTCAAAAATTCATACCTTTCTTTGTAAAATTTATATTAAATGTAATTGAATGCTACAATGAAAAGAAAGGTTGTGACCGTTACTACGCGGTAATCCATACTTACTTTGAATTGAAAAATTCACTCTGTTTTTACCATTACATTTTGTGAAAATATAATATAACTTGTCAAGTAATATACATCTACACACTTTACAAGACTGGAATTTCGACTGTTGAAGGTCCTTTTCAAATGGATTATAAATTGATGAGACAGAATTTATTCCAAAAGTTTTGGTGGGGAGGGGAGGTGTTTGTCTGTTGTTTGGGACTTATGTAGAGAAGATTGCGTTAGATTAAAAAGTTGAGAAAAGATTAGGTCGGTTTCCTAGTCAAGAAGATTAGCTGATGGTTTGCGGCTTTGTTTGAAGATTTCTAATGAATCCAGGAGCTTAAGAGTACTGGTATTTGTCGAAATTATGCAAATTTTTTAGATTATCTATTTCGGGGAATTTATTATTACATTCAAGACCATAGGTTCTCAACGTGGGCGATAACGCCCCCTTGTGGGCGTTTGAGACTTTCAGGGGGGCAGTAAAAGACCTGAGACAATTAGGGGGCGTTGCGACACAGAGGGGACATGGGCAAGTTGAAATAATCTTGTCTAAAAAATACAAAAAATCACGTACTGAAGTAAAGTAAACTTAAATATTGGTAAATTTTTGTTATTGTATGTACCTATTGTAATCATGTTTATCACGTGTACGAAAATTAATATATTTCGGTAGTTCGCGAATGAAAATTTAACTGAAAAATTACATTCTGATAAACTTTTTTTATGATTAAACTGATTAATTACATTCAGATCTACATTAAATTAGATATGAAAAATATTTAATTTTTTATTTGAATTAAAAAATTTCAAAAAAATTCTTGTTAAATAACGCGACCTTTTCTGTCATGCAAGAATTGACAGTATTATCTGTGCTTGTTCTAACTTGCTCGTTGTCTTCCGGACATCCGTAGCCAGCGAGTGAGATATATATGCGTCGACTGTACTGAGCCACGTAGCCCCTGACCCGCAATCTTCACACGCGTGGCTCTTCCCCCGCTCGACGCCTGCGCTTTACTTCTGCGCCTGGTGTTAATTAACGAGTCACTGCATGTTTATCTTATTCCTGTCGGTGCGTGTTACATGTCTCCAACCTATATAAAGGTTCACAATTGTTCATTTTATTTTAATGAGCATTATCGCGCGCAATTTATAATTTGATTATTTACTTACATAGCTGTAAAGTAAAAACCATGTCGGAGGCAAAAAAGAAGAGACGGTAGTATAGTGTGGATTATATTTAATGCGGATTTATCGAAAATCCCACAAATTTATCGTCACCAACGTGCCTTAATTAACGATAAAAAAAACATTTTCAAATGAAGCGATGATGCCTTCTAGGCTTCAATATCAATTTAATAAGAAACACCCGGATAAGAAAGACAAAGCTGTGTCCTATTTTCAAGACAGAAGAAGAAGTACGAAATTCAGCCAACTATATCAAAGCTTCGAGCTTCGTACAATATCTCATTGTTGATTGCTAAAATAGGCAAAGCACACACTATTGGGGAAGATTTAATTTTACCAGCAGTAAAAGAAGTAATAACCCTGTGCTGCATTAACCAGCTGCAGATATTATTCGAAAAAATCCTTTGAGCAATAGTTCTGTGCAAAGACAAATTGATAAGATGCAATCATCTGCAGCTTTTTCAATTTTCAATTCAGTTGGATGAGTCCACTTTACCAACCAATAAAGCATTGTTATTGTCATACGTTCGGTTCATTAAACTCCATCATAACGGTTCATAAAGTCTCCATACATCTCTTCAAGATCTTCAATATATATATTTCATATATCAGAGAAGTAAATAAAATCAGAAGTAATTCGCTGAGTGTCAGATTATTTAGTCAGCTTTGCATTGCTAAAAGGTAGGCAAAATGTACATGTTTGATTCGATTTTACAATCTGTTTGGGTCTGTGATAGAATTCCTAGGAAACAAAGACACAAAATTGCGCGACAACCTCATTTCAGCTAAAACTAAATTAAAAACTTACTAAACTAAATAGCTTAATGATGTCAATCTCCAACTTCAAGGCGCCGACTTAAACTTGATTAACGAATTAAACTGCTTTTATAATAAGAAATACTAAGAAATATCGGCAGACGGGAATTCAATAACTTCCCAAATTTATCAGCAGTATCATTCAAGAACCACGACTTGCATATTTATTGTCAACATTTGGAAACACACCTCCACAGTGATTTCAAGGAACGATTCCAGGATACTTTAAACCTGGACATACCACACTGGGCTTTGTATCTTTTTTCAAATCTCAACACAGCTGGAGCATCCCAGTTAGAAGAGGAGCTAATAGAACTGACGACAAATGAGGAATTAAAAATCAAATTTAAGAATGGGTACTATGAATTTTGGCTGCAGAGGCCGATTTCGCAACTATACCCAGGATTATGGTCGATTGTTCAGCGATTTCTGATAGAATTCTCATCGTCCTATTTAGCTGAACGTGGATTTAGTGCTCTAGCAAAGCTGGTAACTAAAAAGAGAATCGGCTCCATGTTACTGAACGTGGCGGTTTACGTTTGTTTTTAAGTAAAATCGAGACTGATATTAACAAACTCCTTAAAATGCATCAAATTTAACCTTCTCATTAGATAAGCTATAAATTAAATGTCTTTTGAATGTTAATAAAAATACTTCACAATTTAATAAAGTCTGAGTTTTAATTCTCTGTTTCAATGAGAACAATTAAAACGTATACTTCTTTAAACTGACAAATAGGTTTTATTATAATATTCTTTTAACTGAGAAACCCCTATGGTCATATCCTATCTTATGACGATATTATATTACACGTATTAATTTAATCGTGGCAATAACTGGTTCAGATTCACGACACACGGTAAGTGAAAAAAATGGGGGGGCCTTGAAAAAAATATATTTTCAAAGTGGGCGGTGCAAAATAAGATTGAAAACCAATGTTCTAGATAATAGTTATAAAATGAGATTGTGTCTTTTTAAGTCGAAATGCACGAAAATGTTCCGAAAAGCGAGCTAATATACTTCGTCCTGTCTGATGTACACGCTATTGCAATCCGAACAATGAATTTCATATACGCAGGATTTTTTTGGGGGTCGATTTTGTCTTTAGCATTAAATAATATGTGGGATAATTTAGAAAAAATGGTTAAATGTTACTTTTAGATATTGTTTTCGCAAAACGTTAGCTATTTGTTTGCTTGTTATGCCAAAATATATGCGATAAATGAAAGTTTTATCTGAATTGGGTTTTCGTGTATATTATATGGATCATTGTGATTTGGTTTCATTTTTTGTTTATTATATTTTGGATGAGTCTAATTTGGAAACCATTCTCTGTGACAATTAACATGATACTATTTAATTCTTTTGTTTCTCTGTCCGCAGTAAGGGGAATGGAAAAGGTTCGATGAATCATGGAATGATAAGCAGTTTATTTATGTCATATTGGGTGATTGATGTGAACGGGATTGTACAATTGACACTAGTAGGTTTTCTATATGTATATTAAATTCAATTTTGTTTTAATGAATTACTACGTTTCGATTCACCCATTATAAATATGTAACTTATAAATATGTAAATATAGTTACACGTACAATTTCGTTTTCCTGCTCTTTCGTGCCACAAGCTAAACATGTGGGTAGCTTAAAACACTATAACCTGATAAAAATTAATAATAATGAACATCCATAGGCGTTTCTGCCTTCTGGCTTCATCATTATGCATTTATCATTAATCGCAATAGAAAATTATGGAAAAAAATAGAAACCTAACCCCCACTTGAGCTTGTTGTACTAGCTGATATAATAACCATGGGAGTAATTACTATGTGATCGTAGAAACGTAGTAATTCATTTATTTTCTTTTATAATTGAAGATTCACATTGTAATTTCTCCCAATGTTATTACAATTTTATTTTTATGAATTAAAGTTAGGTCCAAAAAGTTTATTTTGTTGTTGATTTTTTTTAACTCGACAGTGAATTTAATTTCAGGATGAATGTTATTGATTAAATCTTAAAATTGCTCAAATTCATGTGTTATCCCACTGAAATTCGCTATTCCATCATCGACATACCAAAATCAAATATGTTTTCTTGTAAAACCTAATTTGAAAATGTATTCCTCAATATGTGACATGAATAAATCGGCTAGAAGTGTGCTTAATGGAGATTCCATTGCTAGACTAGACCTGTTGTTTGTTGGAGGAATCTGTTATTAAATTTATTAAAGCAAGTAATTTTGGTTGACACAGGTTTCTAGATACTCACAAAGCTCTGATTTTATCAGGCGGTTGCAATTGTGAACATACAGAGAATATATAAGAATTTCTCAATTCAGAGAATGGTGCAATATTTTTTCAAGAAAAGTGTTTTTTTTTTTTTTAAACTTTTGAATTATATAAGACATTGTGCAAAGATGACATATTAATTTGACTTATATAATTTCGTTTACCATATATTGTATAATATTTAGAAAATGTGAATATAAAAATTTATGGAAACTATACTATAACAGATTGTAATAAGAACATTATTTAATAAAATTATATTCGACGTAGTAGATCTTATAAGAATATATGAAAAATGACATTTCTAAGACAAAAATTCTGACATTTCTAAGATTATACCAATCGATCCAGGAAAAAATCTATAGGCTATAGCAAATAAAATGAGAGTCTTAATACATACAAGTATCTGCTCATCAAACCTGTCTGTATTTTGTTTGAGTCTGTGTTTGAGAATAGTGCGTAAAACCGGCAAATTTTCTCAACCTTTCAGAATTCAAATTTGAATTATTGCTTCACGAACTAGTTGACGAGTTGACCCAATACATTTTACTGCAATTCTAAGCGCAGAGATATTGAAATAATATTTGAAATGCAACTACATAGTGAAGCATTCAAAACGGGTAAATTCAACACGATGAATAACTTGCTGTACAACAGTGGAAAATTAATACCAATGTTATGAAAATCGATATGGGGTGCAAGGGGTGGTGACAAAAGGCTACCCAAATGACAACCTCACCTGCTCGCGGTGCACCATGCTAGAAAACCAACGAGGCTCTGTCGACCGAATCTCTGCCGGAATAAGCAGATAATCTCTTGCTAGCCAACAGCTACGGGTGGAGGAGCTGGCAAGAGTAAGGGTACCCCCGTATCCTTGGGACAAGAAAAGGTTCCTAAAGGCGGATGAATCTAAACAGATCAACGGCACGAGGATATGGTAGGCAACGGAAAACCACCACATTAAAGATCCTTCGGGATATTCCTAGTAGAACCAATTACATGAATACAATAGTAACGGAAAACCGTACCGATCATGGATCTCGGAGTCCAAGATCCGGCAAGAGAGGAAACATCGCAAAAGAAGAAAAGTGTAAGGCCTCTCGGGTTGTCATCCGGCGAAATCCTTACATGGCAAGTGCAATACACACAAAGCAAAAAACTCCAGAAACCAGGAAAATGTCAACAATTAAAAGTATCGGTACCTGGAATGTGCGTAACTTGTTCGAAAGTGGAAAAACTCAAAACCTATAAAGGGAAATAGACAGACTAAAAATAGACATCCTCGGAGTAAGTGAAATGCGATGGAGAGGGTCTGGCAAATGTCAAGTCGAGGGATACACTATCTACTATTCCGGGAACGACGACTCTAAACTTTGGAATGGAGTAGGCATAATCATTAGTCTAACTTTAAATAAGGCGGTAAAGAACGTCATAAACATATCTGATCGTGTAATTATAGTGCAAATAGAAACAAGACCAATAGCGTGCAATATAATTCAAGTATATGCACCCACAGGAGATGCACCAGATGATGTTACCGAGTTGTTCTACAACGATCTAAAAAGGGCAACTGAAACAGTTAAACCGCATGAAATAAACATAATTATGGGTGATTTTAATGCCAAGGTGGGAAAGGGAAGACGAGAACGTATTGTAGGCAATTACGGACTGGGAAACCCAAACGACCGTGGAAACAGACTGGTTCAATTCTGCTTGGATGAAAACTACGTCATCGCAAACACATTTTTCAAACATCATCCAAGGCGCCTGTACACGTGGACGTCTAATGCAGACAGATGTGTAAGAAACCAAATAGATTTTATCATGATTAATAGTAGATTCATAAATGCAATAAAAAACGCCAAAACATATCCCGGTGCCGATGTACATACAGATCATAACCTACTAACGGCATCTATAAATCTAACACTGAAAAAATGTGTTAGAACGCAAAAAGTACTCCGTATAGACACACAAAGGCTAAAAGATCAGATCATACGCTCAAAGGTTAGGAATGAAATAAACGAGAAACTAACAACATGGAGTAATACAACAGAAAATGCAGACATAGAACACACGTGGAAACAGCTGAAAACCACAGTAATAGAAGTAGGAGAAAGGTATCTAAGACCAAGCGAAAGGCCGAAAAAACAAGCATGGATGACCGAAGAGATACTATTACTAATGGATTCCAGAAGAGCATACAAAAACAAATGCGCACTAAGATATAAAGAAACCCAACGAGAAATCAGATCGAAAATAAGATCAGCAAAAGAGGTGTGGTTGTCTGCGCAATGCGCTGAAATTGAAGCTCTTGAAATAAAGCATGACTCCTTTAACTTGCACAAAAAAGTGAAGCAGGTCGCTGGTAACCACAAGCCTATAAGATCCCAAATGCTAATGGATGAGAAAAACACTATATTAACATCAACAGAGGATAAACTAAAAGAGTGGAATAGATACATAAAGACTCTTTTTAAGGACAATAGACATGAACCCTATAATATCGAACTACTCGGAAATGACGGAAGTGACATAACAAGATCAGAAGTCGAACATGTTATTGCGAGAATAAAGAATGGGAAGGCACCTGGCCCAGATGAAATACAAGCAGAAATTTTTAAGATCCTTAAAGATGATAGTTCTCTCTCAATAATAGTAGACCTATTTAATAATATATATAGAACAGGTGAAATACCAAGAGATTGGTTAAAATCAACTTTCATCACCTTACGTAAGAAATCAAATGCGAAACAATGTAAAGATTATAGGACCATCAGTCTCATGAGTCAAGTATTGAAACTATTTCTGAAGATCATCCATAATCGTATTTACCGCAAATGTGAAGAGTCGATCAGCGAGTCCCAGTTTGGCTTTCGGAATGGGTTCGGCACAAGGGAGGCACTTTTCAGTGTACAAGTTCTGGTACAACGATGTCTTGATGTTAATGTGGATGTTTTTGCCTGCTTTTTAGACTATGAAAAAGCATTTGACACCGTAAACCATAATAAAGTAGTAGATATACTTAAAGAACTAGGATTAGACGGGCAAGATATCCGCATTATAGCCAACCTGTATTGGAACCAAACAGCAGCGGTGTTAGTGAACAAAGAACTGTCAGAAGAGGTCATGATTCACAGAGGGGTGCGACAAGGCTGTGTTCTCTCGCCATTACTTTTTAACCTTTATGCAGAAAAAAAAATTTCGAGAAGCATTGGATGGCAAGAACATAAGAGTAATCGTAGGAGGCATAGTGATCAATAACCTGAGGTATGCCGACGACACCGTTCTATTGGCTACGAACATAGAAGACCTACAAGAACTAATGACAACCGTTACAGAGCACAGCTTGTCCATGGGTCTTAAACTCAACGTTAATAAGACAAAATGGCTCGTCGTAAATAAAACCAGCGTAAATAACCAGCTGAATCTAAGAGTTGGAAATGTGGTGGTGGAACGTGTCAACTCCTATAAGTACCTTGGCTGTAACGTAAACGACAAATGGGACATGACATCGTAAATTAGAAGCCGAACAGGCAAGAGGAGCTTTCACCAAAATGAAATAAGTGCTGAACAACAGGCACTTGGAAATTCCCCTCAGAATCAGATTGTTAAGGTGCTATGTGTTTAGTATCCTGTACTACGGCGTCGAGGCTTGGACACTTACGGAGGCTATGTGTAAGAAGGTGGAGGCTTTTGAGATGTGGACTTACCGTAGAGTGCTGAGAATTTCTTGGGTGGATCGAATTACTAACGTCGAGGTTTTGCAAAGAGTCAATAAGCAAACAGAAGTTCTCAACACAATAAAGAGAAGAAAACTGGAATACCTTGGGCATGTTATCCGAAATGATAAGTACAGGTTACAGCAGACAATAATACAGGGTAAAATACAAGGTACGCGCAGTCCAGGCCACCGCAGAACATCATGGCTCAAGAACCTTCGCCAATGGTTTGGATAAAGTACAAGATCCCTATTTCGAAAAGCTGCAGATAAAATTCAAATAATGAAATTGGTCGTCAACGCCCTTGGAGGGCATGACACATGAAGAAGAAGAAGAATGAAAATCGACTGAAACGATTTAATATCTATCTATCGAATTACCATAGTTCACGAAAAAAAATCGAGTTAGAAAAGTCGAGAAATTACATAACTACAACATGATTTAAATACACTTTACACAATTTATTCAATGTAAATATGTACCTATTTATAAATAAAAATACAAAAAAGAAATGTACATTATTAATATAATGTTATATAATTATAACTAAAAATAATCATAATTAATAATTTATTTTTAAAAAAAAATTTTATTTGTTTTCCATTAAAAAAATCTCTATCTACAAAGTTCTCCAAAGTAGATAATGCGCGGTACACTTCTTCTGGAAGATTGTCTTTAGAACACAAATATTCGCTATACTTATTTAAATAATTACGCATTGCTTTGTTCGTGGGTGGAATTAGCACTGTTTCATTGCTAGATAAGACATCTTCATCTTCGCGTTTTGTAATCTTGTTTGAAATATCGGCATCTGTTGGATAGTCCGCGAGAACCACATCATCTACAGATAAATCATTAAGATACACTGTATTATCCAATTTATGCTGAATATATGTGTCATACCCGGACTTCAATTCTGACAGAAGAGTATCATCTTCTTCACCCTAGTTTGTTTTGCCTTGTTTTCTAAAGTCAGCCTTTCTGAAACAATATTTTATGGTTGCTTGCTGAATATCGATGTCCCACGCTTTTGTCACCAACATTGATTGTCTACTAGGGCAACTATAGTTTTTCTCAGAATTCTTCTTCTATAGTGCAATTTTTTATTGTTAATAATTCCTTGGTTTATAGGTTGTAACTTTGACGTCGTTTGACTGGAGAAGAACAACAAGAATCGAATTAATCTGCTTAGTAATTTTTGAGTGTGACGATTTTCGGCATTGAATTTCTTGTTTAAACTAGAAAGCCATTCTTCATAAGTTGCGCTTGTCATCTAAGCTTTTTTGTTGCTTGTGTATGTCACTGGAAAAAAAACGTGTACCTTAAAGCATCGCGGATCTTTTGATTCACCAACGATTTCGGTTTTTCAGTACCACAAATGTTGGCTCCCACCATGGCTGTGATTCTTTTTTTGCTGTGTTTTCCACCGAAGTACTTTTCGTCTTAATGTTTTATTAGGCAAACATTTAAAAAATAAGTCCGTCTCGTCCGCGTTAAAAATGTCTTTTTCATGATAAGATGCTAAAAGTTTCGGCAAGATATTATTGCACCACTCTTCACAGTTATGTTCATTAACATCTGCACTTTAATCACAAATAACCTTTTGAATAATATTATACCTTTTCCATTTTCCATTAAATTTATCTAGCCCATCTACACTAGCGATGAAATCAGTGTCTCCCAGACTCTCATTAAAATAAAGTGCCTTTTCTCTAATATGTGGTCCAGAAATTGGCACATTTTAAAGCCATTTTAAACTATTCCAAAGTAGCTTTGTCACTGTCTTCGTAGGTACACTTTTTCAAATGTTTGCATCATTAGTTGCACCATTTTCGGCTTTGTTCAGAATTTTGTGCAGTTTCCTATAATTGAAGAAGGTGTACTTAGAGGAATCCCAAAGTCTTCAGCAATCACTTTTTCCTTTTTAATTACTTCGTCAACTTTTCTTATCAACCTCACTTTGTCAGATAACGACATAGTATTGAGTTTTCTCCCTAGCCACTTATAATTGCAATTGTAACGGCAGAGGTAAGAAAAAAAATAGGTTTAAACCTTAAAATTTCATTACTATATAGCAGCTTTACTAAAACAAACAGGATACGGTTTACGAAAGGCAATATCCGGCACCATAAATTTTAGAAAGTACGCAGCGGTTAAAAAATTGGAGTTGTAGAGATTATTTTCCATGTAAAATTTTACCATTGTACAAATTTTTACTACGAGTTATGGAAAAATTCGAGTTATAGAAGTGAATTTATATATAAAATGCTATCTAAACGTATGAATTTCTAATAAAAGTCGAATTATAGAAAAATTGGAGTTATATAATTGGAGATACATATATATATATATATATATATATATATATATATATATATATATATATATATATATATATATATATATATATATATATATAAATGTATTACAGTTTGAAATCTCTTCAACTAGTTCAATTTCATAGCTTAAACTAGGAGCAAAATCGGCATCACTAAATACGAAGGGATTCATGGGCCAACAAGCACTATTTTTGGAAGCATACACTACATTTCTAATGGTAGCTTCTCTATGATAAGCAGTAGTAATTAACTCACATATTTCATATTGAGTGCATTGGCCTGCATGATTCGTCATCCAGTGGTCAAGCCATTAATCATAGAATGTTTGCATCGGCCCATTTTGCATACACTAATATCGAGAGGTTGTAGTCTGTGTGTGGTGTGCCCTGGTAACTGTAGAAGTATTACTCCATTTGCGCGTGCCAAAATTAATGCCTCTATTAATGCTCTCTTATTTTTGTATGAGTCGTGTGGCCGTCAAGCAATAATATAACTTAGCTGTTACGGTCTGGTTTAACAAAATTAATAAAATGCCTGCATCCATTTCAAAAAAAAGTCACTGGTTATAAAAACCTTTTTTTATAAAGAAGACTTTGCAGTAAAAATGCAACTAGGAGAAGCAGAAAGGACCAATTTCCCAAAGGACCCAGAAAATAAACTTTAAAATATCTTATTAAAACTATTTATAAGAAAACATGATTTTATAAAATATTTTAAAGTTTATTTTCTGGGTCCTTTGGGTAATTGGTTCTTTCTGCTTCTCCTAGTTGCATTTTTACTGCAAAGTCTTTATAAAAAAAAGGTTTTTATAACCAGTGACTTATTTTAGAAATGGTTGCAGGCATTTTATTAGTTTTTTTAAACTAGACCGTAACAGCTAAGTTTATTATTGCTTGACGGCCACACGACTCATACAAAAATAAGAGAGCATTAATGGAGGAATTAATTTTGGCACGCGCAAATGGAGTAATACTTCTACAGTTAACAGGGCACACCACACACAGACTACAACCTCTCGATATTAGTGTATTTGGGCCGATGCAAATATTCTATGATCAATGGCTTGACCACTGGATGACGAATCATGCAGGCCAATGCACTCAATATGGAATATGTGAGTTAATTACTACTGCTTATCATAGAGAAGCTACTATTAGAAATGTAGTGTATGCTTTTAAAAATAGTGCTTGTTGGCGCATGAATCCCTTCGTATTTAGTGATGCCGATTTTGCTCCTAGTTTAAGCTATGAAATTGAACTAGTTGAAGAGATTTCAAACTGTAATACATTTTTTTTCGAGAATGAGTGCAATGATGCTGATGTTATACTTCCTGAAGTTGCAATTGGATCCAACGTTGAGGGCACAAAGAAGCAAAGGAAAATTTGGAACCCATTTCTTCCTTAAATGTTTCTAATATTGAAATATCACCAATTCAAAAAATTGCTGGTAAGAAACGAAAAGCGGTTCAACCAGCAACAGTGCTCACTAGTAGCCCACATAAATAATTTGTTCAGGCTCTTAAGGAAAGGAAGGTAGCAAAGAATGGTGCCAAAAACAAGAAATTGCAAAATGAATAAGATATCTCCAAAAGAGAGTATAAAAAACGTAATTGTGACCAACCGAGTCCATAAACATCCACCGCTCCATACATTGTTATAACCTTAAACAAGGGAGATGAGAGGTTTTGCATTTTGTGTCAAAAAGCACGTTTGGGAAACATGATCCAAATATGGGTGCATGAATCTTGCGGCGGGGTTTTGAAGGAGGATAAGATGTATTATTGTCCAAGATGTTAATTTCATTAAAATATATTTGAATTTGTATTTTATTTTGTAAAATATATGTTTTATATTAAATAATTATGTCATATATTAATATTTAACGAAATTTCAAACTTTAGGAATAAAATTTTCGTAAAAAAATGCTTCAATTTCCTTATGCACAATTGTTAGGTAGGATTTTGGAAACCGACTAGTAAGATTTAGGCACCTGGTTTCCCAAATCGTACTGATTGCAGAGTTCCCAAAAAGAAGCTATATTTTTTTAATAAAGAAGTCGTAACAGTAAAAATGAAACTAGTAGAACCAGAAAGGACCAATTACTGAAAATAAACTTAAAAATATCTTATAAAAACATATATGTAACGTGAGGTACATAGAGGCAGGTTATTTCTTAATTCACACACATAAAATTAAACAAATTATTAAATGTTATTTTTAAGTAGCTGTCAGTTGCTATTAATGTAAATTCATAACCATGAATTATTTGGAGTGGTCTTGAGGTTATGTCGCATTGTTTTTAGTGTTAAGTTCAACAATTTCATTAGTTTTAAATAGAACGCCATCTCATAAATGTAACACTGATTTACTTGATAGTGTTCTGAATTAAAAAATAATAAAGAAGAACAAACATTACAACAGATGTTGAATGTGTTGTCCATTTTCACGAATACACAAATTAATTCGCCGTTTTATGTTAACGAACACATTTTGTAATACTGTGATGTCTATCTCTTCACATTTTCTTATTACATTGTTTCGCAGATCCTCTAGTCTCTAGTGTAATACTGAATTTTTTAAATATGGAAAAAGAAAAAAGTCCAGAGGAGTTACATCGCAGGAACGTGGTGGAAATCGGTCTTTGCTTATTAGCCTGTCGTCGAAGAATTCATGAAAATAATTTAATATTTCACGGCCAATGTGCGATCTAATAGAATCTTGTTGGAAGAAGCCATTTTGGAGTTCATCATCATGAAGTTCGTTAATAAATTGTTGCAAACTAGTGGTTCTATAAGTGGCAGCGTTTAAATTACCATCGAAAAATATTGAACCGATAATTCTGCGTCTTGACATTGCTAACCATACACCAACTTTGATTGGTTGCAGTAGGATCTCTAAAAAAATGTGGGTTGTGAACACTCCACATGCGCATCTTTTGGGAATTAATGTTTCCGTTTAGATGAAACCAGGCTTCATCAGTGAACAATGTTAAATTTAACACTTCGTCGTTAATATTTTCATTGAACCACCGACAGTAGGCTAGTCTTTTATTATAATCAAGTGGTAAAAGTTCTTGGTACATTTTCAACCTATATGGTTTCATGTAAAGATCTTTACGAATAATCCTGTGAGTGGTAGTACGACTTAAATTCAACTGTTGAGCTAGTCTGCTAATTGAAGTGGTAGGTTCGTCTTGGACTGCATTTCTAATGTTATTTATAATATTCTCATTATAAATACGAGGCCTTCCATTTCTTGATTTGTTGTGAATGTTACCAGTACTTCGAAAGCAATCAACTGATCGTAATACCTGGCTTCTAAACTTTTTTTGTAGGAGGGGGGGGAGGGGCGTATCTGGCGAAATAATCCTTACCAGACAAGTGGTCCCCCAGCAAACACATCCGAAATGGAACTGCTTTCCGCATGACCTCGGAGTGACGGATGGATATATTGTAAAAATGTGCTTCAACTGAATCTCTTGTTGGGTTTCCTCTCGTCATTTTATTTGTTGCTTATTATAGTATAAATTAACCGTTGCATGTTTTCCCAGATTTCTTTTTCCTCAAGCATGTAACTTATAATGGTTCTGTGACCAATAGTTTCTCCCATGTTTGCTGCTGCTGATTCCCTTTCGTCTTGCCATCTCCAGCATTCGAAGATGGCGTGGCTCACACTGTGTGTCTCCTCGCAGTAAACACATAATTCGTATGATGCCTGCATATGTTGTGTACATAATCTCTGAAGCAACCATGGCCAGAAAGTGCTTGGGTCAGATGATAACTTATTTCACCGTGCTTTCATTTGATCCAGGTGGAGATATTCGGAATAAGTAATCTGGTCCACTGTCCTGTTTACGTGAGCTCCCACCTTCTCTGCCACTGTTCAAAAAGTTCCGCTCTGGCTTTTTTTGATATCCTGTTGTAGCCGGTTTTGCAAAGCTTCCCAAGGGCTCTTCTACGAGTAGGTTTTTTGGGAGAATGCCTGCAATGACTAGGGCACATTCACCCGATACCGTTAGATAGCCACTACATACATGTATAGCCATTTTCCGTTGTATAGCTACTAATTTTTGTAAATTTGTATTTGATTGCAGTTCCTTGGCCCATATTGGCGCACCGTATAACATCGTAGCCTGAACTACAGAGCTCAGAATTCTGGTTTTGCTACTTTTGGGCTCCCCTACGTTTGACATTAGTTTAAGTAGACTTAACGTAGCCTGAACTACAGAGATCAGAATTCTGGGTTTGCTACTTTTGGGGCCCCCTACGTTTGACATTCCTTTAGCCGCCGCTTCTGTTAAGTGTGCAGTAAACGATAGCCTTTTATCAATCGCCACACCAAGGTATTTTATTTCATGTTTTGGTATTATCATTATGTCTTTAATTTTAAATTTTTTTGGGCTATATTTTCTCAGACCTGTAAGCAGAACCGCTTCGGTTTTTTTCTGCTGCTAGGCTAAGTTTTCTGGATTTCATCCATGCACCGATTTGAGCGATTTCATGGTTTGCCGTTTGCATTAGACCTTGCTCGGTTCTGGCTGTAACTACCAAAGCTATATCATCGGCGAAACCAATTATTGTTGCCCCCACTGGCTGTTTCATAGTTAGTATTCCGTCATATAGTACGTTCCAGAGCGTAGGGCCTAGTATCGAACCCTGTTGGTCACCACTACTAACTTCAAGCTCTTCTATCTCTCTATCGCGTTGCAACAAGCTCCGATTGCTAAGGTAACTTCCAATCATGCGGAATAAGTATATTAATATATATATATATATATATATATATGTATATATATATATATATATATATATATATATATATATATATATATATATATATATATATATATATATATATATATATATATATATATATATCATATAGATATACCATTATTTTTCAAGCTGTCCATTACATATTTCCAGTTCGCGCTGTTGAAAGCATTCCTAACGTCAAACGCTAGGGAAGCACTCATTTTTCTGGTTCTCTGCGATCCCAATTTGGCTTTTTCTGCAATTTCTAAAATGGACCTTAGGGCAACAATGGTTGCCGTAGTGGGACGCAACCACTAGGGCCTACGAAGTTTTACCTTCCTTTCCTGAATCGAAATTGTTTGTCGGATAATTCGGTTCCGGCCTCGAGGTCATCTTTTAATCTAGTTAGCAGAAGTTGTTCCATTAATTTTCCAGAGTCATCTAGTAGACAGATTGGCCTATACGATCTAGGGTCGCCAATCGGTTCATCCCCTTTTCTGATAAGGACTAACTTCGCTCTCTTCCATCTGTCTGGAAAATTTCCGGCAGCTAACAGTGAGTTCATGGTGTCTAGTAGAAATTTAGATTGATTTTGCACGGTTATCTTCATAATCTCAGGTTGAACTCCATCTGGGCCTGACGCTCTACCGGTCCTTATTTTCATGCCTGCTGCCTTTAGTTCCTCCTAGTTCATTCTCACAGCCCTTCGCCTTGTGGCCTTCTTGGCCACATCTTAGGCATAGCATCTGGCGGTCTGGGCCTTTACAGGCAGTTGCGTGATGGGGTGTTAGCCAGCATTTGTAACATCGTTCATGATCGATTCTTTCATGAATTCTACAATACAACCAGCCAATTTTAATTTTCCCTTGTTCTATTAATGTATTTGCCTGGTTTCTAGGGAGTTGAACGGTGGCTATTTGCCTTTCGCCATAAGCTGGTCTATTTTTTTTTACTTTTACCTCGTCCTTTTTTGTTTTGAGTAGCTTTTGTATGGATTCCTCTATTTCTTCAACGGTCGTAATGGCATCGATGTCCCTTATGTGGATAATTTTATTTTTATTTTTTCAGCGGACTTCGACCTCTGGCAGTTTTTGAGCAATTATATCTTTTAGATCCTGTGTTTTTCCCTCTCTCATTTCTATCAGTAGTTCACCAGTTTTAGTGCGTCTCATTCCCTTTATTTTTGAACCTGAGGATTCCTGTTCTATCTTTTCCTTTACTACTTTCAGTAGTTCGGCAAAAGTTTTGTCTTTTGCCCTAACGAATACTGCCTCTGTGGTTTTCTCTCTTCTCTTTTGTTCTTGGCCCTTTTTGACCGTCTTCTCTTTCACAGTTTCTGCCTTTTCTACAGGATTTCACCCCAGGGACGTATGCACTCTAACGTCTATTTCGGTATCGGCGAAAATATATTCCATTTTTTATTTTATTATCGGCCAATCAGCAACAGATGGTTTGACAAAAGATAGTTTGTTTCTACCATTCTGTATCGTCATATTTTTTAGATGGTTTAGACCGTCGTAGCTCTTTTCAAGGCTAAAAGATTCATCGGTTTTTGACGCACTACCACTTGGTATATATATTGCTCGGCATTTTGTATTGTTCCTTCCTTATTTGGCACTCCAATTGAGTGTCTTAAATACACCATGCGTCCTGGTTTTGATTCCTGAGTTTCAAGCTCACAAGGTCTCGCATAGGCAAAACTGAGCAAAACTGGCACTCATTTTTATGGGCTGAGGTCATCAGCTACATGCCAGGCTAGGTCCCAGTCTAGTGGTAGTGGCATTGGATTTCCCTGTCCCTCCTGTACTCTCCGTTAAGCAGCTTGCGGCCAGTTTTGTGCGGATAAATTTTGGAAGTCCTTGTAGCAGTTTCCTTTTTTCATGTCTTGCCAAAGTTTTTCAAGTATTTCTTTTTCTTTGTCTTGATGATGTCGACGTTATGATGAATATATGATCATATGATGATGAGAAATATGGATCTGTTTGAGTACCCGTTTCGTTGTTAAGTTTTAGGGAATATTCAGGAAATATTTTCCCCAGTTTGCCTGTGAGGGTACATAATTCCTCCACCGCATTTTTTATTTCAAGTTTGGTATCTGTATTTCCTGCCGTGTGCCATCTCAACTCATGAGCCTTTGCCGTCACTTTCCTAATTGCAGATTCAAAATCTTTTTCATTTTCTGGTTATTGTTCGATTTTGTCTAATCTCTTTCGTTTAGGATTATTTTCGTTTGAGGAGGGTTGAGGAGAGTTTTTCAAAACACCAGTGAAAGATGCTGATCTCATTCTATGTGGTGTCTTCCATTCTTCTTTTTTTTGTGGTTCGACTCTAATAGACTCTCATTTTTTGGAGGTGGAGTTCGTTTTAGGGATTCCTTTTTTAAAAGGATTTTCTCCATGGTCCTTTCCTCCGCAAGACTTATTTTCTACATTCTTCTAATCCATTTTGTGATAGTTAAAAAGGTGGCTAAAATACAGTATATTTTATTATGGTCGTTTTCGATAGGATATATTCGATCTTGAGCTATCGACATTGGGAGTTCAAGACTTTTAAGTCTTTCAACTATTGAGCTATTTGAACTTGATGATTTTTATTTCTACGCTGTAGCAAGAGAGAAAAAAAGGTAAGGGGATTTGTAGTCACGTGGGCCACGTGGTCACACCACGTTTATCTAATAGAGGCACACACACCAACGAGTCCTATCTCTAATTGTGCAAATATCACAAGATGCGTCGTTTCTCACGAGGAAATTATATTTTGAAAAATACACAAAACTATGCACAAAACTGTAATACAAATTTTATGTTTTGTTTTGGGCTTTTACTATAAGCAATAGACACTTTTAGATGCACGGTTGTCACTCTAACCTTCACTATCGCTCCGATTTTCCAGGCGTCTACCATTACGAAAATAACGACTGCACAGAGCTGTACCGCGACACGCCAAAGTAATTTTAAGCCGCTAGTAATGTTTAAGATTTCATTTTAGGAATATACTGATATAACAGCGAATGTAACTCTAACTGGTTTAATAACAATATATAACAAGTAAAAGTAAAATAACAACACATGAACTGAAGAAAATAGAGAATTTGTCTTTGTCTTCGTTTTTAGGTTAAGAAACCGTCTGCATCAAACAACTACTGATAGACAAACTCACTGGTTTTCAGCAACTCTCCTTACTTCTGAGTTAAGAAAAAATTACAAACATATTATCGGCAAAACACTAATGAAAAAATATATTAAATAATAAACAAAACACTGCCCGCAACCTTACTAGGCGCCGACAATCCGCCTCCCTTGAACTAATGTTCAACAATATTAACCTGACACAATGTAATTCACCAAATCATTCACTGCCTTCTATTGAAAGACACCAACACCATCCTGTCCAAGGTGTGTATCACTCGTCCCAAGGGCCAATGCATCGGTTGGAGGTTGTCTTGTTTGATGATCACCATAGTGAGCGGTGTAATGGTATGGGTTGATCCAAATTGCCACGTAAATATTAAATTTAGTTCATTAAGATATTCCTTGCACCATCTAGTCCAGAAGTGTTGCTTCGTCTTCTGAGTATGTTGCCATGGCGATAATCGATTTGATTATGTATCTGGTAAGTCATTCTCGGGGATGCTCGTTATAGATTCACCAATTAGGGAGTGACTGGATTTTAGGGCAATGAGGTCATTTGGATCGGTAGAGATAGGAGTTCTGGGTCGAGAATTGATTCGATTTCTGTTACAAAAGTGTATAATTGCTCGTAAGTTAGAAGTGAATTGCCCACTATTCGTAACATGTGGCATTTAAAAGATTTCACCGCGGCTTCCCATAGTCCACCGAAATCAGGAGATCTGGGTGGTATAAAGTGCCAATCGATATTTTGATTTGCTAAATAGTTTGTAATGATTTCATTGTATGAATTAGATTTGAGGAATTTATGCAGATCTTGTAACTTGCAATTTGAGCCAACGAAGTTTGTTGCGTTGTCAGAGTTAACAATCCGAGTCTTGCCTCTTCGTGTGAAAAAGCGTCGTAAGGTAGCTAGAAAGGACTCAGTTGTTAAATCACTAACTAGTTCCAGATGAACGGCTCCGGTTGTAAAACATGTAAATACAGCAAAATAGGTTTTAATTTTATTGCGATTTCTATGTCGCTTTTCCTTTATATAAAAAGGACCACAATAATCGACTCCTGTTTTTAAGGATGGACACGCCTGAGTTATTCGATCTTTCGGCAGATTTCCCATTACGTAATTTGCCATTCGTGGTCGAGATTTGAAACAAGTTATGCAGTTGTAAATGATTCATTCGTCTTGTAAGATTTCTGCCATCCATTTGCCAAAAGGGTTGCCATACTGCATTTATTGTTGCTTGAGCCTCTGCATGTCCTTGTTGGATATGTATATGTTGCACTATTAGTTTGGTTATATTATGATTTTTCTACAATAAAATCGGATGTCATTGGTCTGGTGTTACATCAGCATATTTGATTCTTCCTCCTACTCTCAGTACCTGGTTATTATCAATAAACGGTTGGAATATTGCTAACTTACTGTTCTCAATAATGTCTTTCTTTGTTCTAAGATTCTTGAGTTCATCATGAAATGTATCTCTTTGGACAATTTGTATTATAGTATTTAAAGCTTCTATAAATTCAATGGTCGTAAGCGGTCCAGTAGGTGACGTTTTCCTGTTGGCCTTATTTATGAATCTGAGGCAATATGCAATAGTTCTTTTCAATCGTATTAATGAAGATCTGTTAGAAATTACGTCCAGTGGTTCCAAAGTAGATTTCAAACATACGGCTGCTCTTTTGTTCTGGAATATGTTCTAACTTCGTTATGGTTGCTGGCCTTGTTTCTTTATCGTGTTGAATCCAGTCTAGACCGTTAAACCCAATGTCATTTCTTAAGAATTCTGAGGGTGACTGTCCTCGTGAGATTATGTCAGCTGGATTTTCTAGAGATGATACGTGTTTCCAATCAGTTGCCTTGGTAATTTGTTGAATTTCAGAGATCCGATGTACTACGACTGTCTTCAGCGTATTTGGTGGTGTACTAATCCAATTTAATACAATAGTCGAGTCTGACCAAAAAAATGTACTTGTAATATTAAGTTTTAAAGCCTTAACAGTTACGTTGTATAGTGTAGATAACAGTAATGCTGCACATAATTCTAATCTTGGAAGCAAGATGGTCTTCAGTGGAGCTACTCGAGATATAGGTTCGAATGTATATGCGTGCCCCATATGCTTTTTCGCTAGTATCACAGAAACCGAGTAATTGAATATTCCGTGTTGCTCAATTATTCTCCTTGGTATGGTAATGTTATTTAATTTTGATAAGTCGTTCTTAAATTCTAAGTTTCGTTCGAATGTATATGCATGCCCATGTGCTTTTTCGCTAGCATCACAGAAACCGTGTAACTGAATATTCCGTGTTGCTCAATTATTCTTCTTGGTATGGCAATGTTATTCAATTTTGATAAGTCGTTCTTAAATTCCACCCAGGAAGTTTGAAGATGACTTGGTACTGATTCGTCCCAATTAGGTTGTATTTGCCAAAGTTGTTACATAATGATTTTTGCCTTCACAATTACTGGACCCTATAATGTCAGACAAGATTGTTCTTTTTGTGATGCGTTGATTGTGATGATCTAGAGTGACAGTGTACACGATTTCGTCTTGAAGTGTATTACAATGAACTCCCAGGGTTTTTAGTGTGTGATTCGCATCGACTTGTAGATTTATTTTTGATGCGCGCTGTAGCAAAAATTGTATCAATGATGGACTGTTAGATGCCCATTGTCTTAAATTAAATCCTCCGCTATGTAGCACCCGCACAAGTTCATCTCGAAGGTGTATTGCTTCTGTTAAAGTATTAGTACCAGTAATTAAGTCGTCCACATAAAAGTCCTGTTTTAATATGCGTGCGGCAAGTGGATATTTAGACGATTCTTCATCTGCAAGTCGATATGAACATCTGACCGCCAAGAATGGAGCTCATGATGTTCCATACGTAACCGTCTGAAGTGAATGCTCTTTGATTACTTGAACTGGTGATTCTCGCCAAAGTATTTTGTGATAATTTGTATCTTCTGAATTCAAATTGACCTGCCTGTACATTTTTTCTATATCAGCCGTTAATGCGATTATATGCGTCCTAAATCGCAAGATGATAGAAATATTATCCTCTTGGATTGTTAGACCAACTCTCAATGTATCATTCAGTGTAATTCCTGTTGTACTTTTAGCAGATCCGTCAAACACTACCCTGAGCTTAGTAGTGAGACTTGTTTGCTTGATGACTGGAGAATGTGGTAGGTAGTACCCTTGCGTACTTGGTGTCGTTGTTATTTGCATATGACCTAGTTCTAGATATTCTTTCATAAATTGTGTGTATTCAATTCGAAGTTCTGTATTCCCCTGCGAATTTCTCTCTAATGAATAAAATGGTTTCAATGGTTCCATGCTGTATGACTCGCTGTGACTTATTTTCATTGAATGGTTATTTTAAAATAAATCTACCAACATTACTTCTTCGTACATTACTTCGTTTGTTGAAAATGCAATTCACAACTGCTTCACCTAACGATAAAAATTGTTTGTTACTCGGCTCTTCCAGTTCCCAAAATGTAGAGATTCGTTTTTGCAAATTTTCCATAGTTGGTGTATGTCTAGCTGATACAAGACATAAGGTTCTGGGCGTACTGGTTTGAAGTCTGCTAACTCTACCAGATATTATCCATCCTAACTGTTTCTTTTGTAAGATCGCATGAGAACTTGATAGATGCATAACAATTGGTAGAATATTTCTGCTCCCAAGAGTGCTTCGATATGTGCAAGTTTATGGAACTCAGGGTCGGCTAGTAGTATATTTTTTGGAATGTTTAAACATTGCCTGGATATTTGTCGTGATGGTAGGGCTTCGGTGATATTCTGAACAAGAAATGACAACCTTGTCTTGAAATTGTTTCACGTTGAATTGATCGTCGTCTCGACTTTATGATTTATTTGTGAACGTAGTTGGTTAACTCCTGAAACCGGTATACTAATATTTGTTTTCTCCAAATGTAATTTTTATACCAGTTGTTCAGTTATAAAGTTAGCTTGTGAGCCACTATCCAATAATACTCTGTAATTATGGCTGCAAACATAATTGCAGAGTATTATTAGATAGTGGCTCACAAGCTAACTTTATAACCGCTTGATCTTCAATGTGAATTATAGCTGTTAAAAGTAGCACTTCACTGTCTACGCAGCTAATGTAATTTTTCTACGTCATTTATTTCGCGATTTTCGAAATAGGTGAATTGAAACGATCGTAAAATTCTAACCATGTTTCATAACATCCGTTAAAAGACGGTAAATTAATTGTTAGCAGTTTCGCCTTTACTGACGTGACACTGTTCTCAGTTGGAGATGATGAATTTCAATTTTGATTGTCTAATTGTGAAATTGAGTGATACTAATTAACTGTTGTGCTTTGCCAATAAATTCGTAGTAATTTTCTTCAAATCCTGATAATTCGAATTCTGATATTTCTTCGCTGTCTGAATATGAGTCAATGTCTAACTGCACGTTCGGAAATTCTTGTAGAATATGTTCAATGTTTTTTAGACGTAGTTGCAGCGTCGATTATTCGTCATCTGAATGTAGATTCTGAAGATAGTTACCGAATCTTGTTAAGTTGGCCTTTAAATTGGTTCGAAGCTGTTTTAACTTTTTAAGTTCACGTGCCATATTTTAAATCAGAATAATATACACTAGGATAAGGATTAATAAGGAATTGGTGAATCAATTGAGCTTACTTGTATGATCTATGCTGTATTGTGCTGTCACCGGCTCAGTGCGAAAGCGGAGAGCCGGCATTGTATCTCACAAATTAATAAAAATAAGATGTATTGTGCTGTCGGCTCAGTGCGAAAGCGGAGAGCCGGCATTGTATTTACAAAATAAATAAAATAAGTTGTATTGTGCTGTTACCATATCACCATATCTCCATATCTACCATATCTCCACATTATGGTACATATCTCCACATATGTACCATAATACCTATATACATATAACCATTGTTACTAACCATAGCTTAGTTCATACTAACCCACTAATACCATTTACTATCAACTGTTATGATTAGCCATTTAGAATTAAGTTATAACCGGCTCAGTGCGAAAGCGGAGAGTCGGCAATTGTATACAATTTAATAAATAAATACGATGTATTGTGCTGTGCTATGTTGTGCTGTGTTGTGCTGTGCTGTGTTGTGCTGTGCTAAGATGTGTAGTGATGTATATGATTCCTCGTTGTGTTGTTTGTGTTTATTAAAGTCTCAATAATGTATCACTTATACAATGTTTTATCACAATTCCCTGTTCGTATCCGGTTCGAAGGACCAAAAATGTACATAGCTGTATCGCGACACGCCAACTTTATGTCGCTGGTTAGATATGTATTTAATTTTATGTCGCTGGTTATATTAAAGATTTCGTTTAAGGAATATATTGATATAAACAGCGCATGTAACTCTAACTGATTTAATAACATTATATAACAAGTAAAAGTAAAATAACAACACTTGAACTGAAGAAAATAGAGAATTTGTCTTTGTCTACGTTTTTATGTTAAGAAACGGACTGTATCAAACAACCACTGATAGACAAAATCACTGGTTTTCCGCAACTCTCCATACTTCTGTGTTAAGAAAAAAATACAAACATATTGTCGGCAAAACACTAAAGAAAAAATATAAACGAAAAAAAAGGCCAAGTGCGAGTTGTGACTCGCGCACCGAGGGTTCCGTACAAACTTGTAAGTAAGGTATCTTTTTTTCTGGAGGACGTAGCAAGCACATTCAGTTAACTTGACAAGTGGCCCTCCTGAAATCACGAGCATCTTAGTACCGCTGCAAGCATAACCTCAAGATATCGCTGTCGTACGATGGAATTCTACCCTATATTTTATTACTATACATCCCCCATTCACTATGAGTGTTTAGGGGTTCTGGAACTTCACTATTTATTTTTACTGCTCAATTTTGTCTGTATACCTATATACCCTGTATAAAGGTATACAGGGTATTTTTTTAAATAACGCGAATATTTTTAAACTCATAAAAAGAAAACTTTATTTTATTATTACACTTACTCACTAACTTATATTAAGATGTAACTATTTCTAGATCTAATATAAACTAATATATTATTAATATTAATAGATCTATTTCGATACTCTTAACATTAAGTTGTTCAATTGACTGCTTTTGGGCAATTGACTACCAAAAAATATAGGGCGTACGTGATTTAAGTATAATATACTTAAATCATATTATCTACAACATATTATGTAGATTATAGTATAGTATTATTATGTAGATTATCAACATATTATATAAATTATAAAGAAAAATTAGACGAAATATAATATATACAGGATGTTACGGGACAGGATGAGTATGTCGCATGTCGGTTATAAACAAGCAAAATTTAGACATAATATATACCCTGTGTATATTATGTATATAGAGCGTACGTGATGAAATGCATAACGAATATAAACAAAGAAAATTCAGAATAAACAGCTTGGTGCCAACACATACTTTTTAACCTTCGGACCTAACCGAGGAGGACCTAACTGTATGCAACCCATATACTTCTGGAGCCTGACAATACCACTACGACAACATTAGAGTATTTTATTTATTAAGTTTCTAATAGTAAATTCGCATTTTTCTTGTAATTAAACTACATATTTACGGTTTTCAGATTTTTCCCTTTACATGTTGCCAAATTTCATGATTCTAGGTCAACGGGAAGTACCCTATAGGTTTTGATTCCCTTGTGAAATCGCAAACTATGCGACATAAACGGTCAAATCTTTTGATAGCGTTGACTTACAGGTTTAATTTTTTTTTTTCACAGCTGAAAGAGACCGCAGACCCGAGTATTTGATACAAATTTCAACTTGTTACCTCTACGCGTTCCTGAGAAAAATGATCTTGACAGACAGACATACAGACGGACAGACGGACAGACGGACAGACAGACAGACAGACAGACAGACAGACAGACAGCCAGACAGACGGACAACAGTGATCCTATAAGGGTTCCGTTTTCGGTACGGAACCCTAAAAGCTGCCCGCAACCATACTAGGCGCCGAGATCGACAATAAAAGTGTTCTGCTCTTTTGTAATTTATAAATTAAATAAATGAATCTTAATAATTTTATAAATTATTAAGACCGGTAGAAATTTATATTAACTACTGACAGCTACTTAATGACCGTTGATCATTTGTTTATTTTATTTGTTTGAATTAAGAAATAACCTGCTTCTTCAAATTCATGGCAAGAGTGGATTCCAAGAGTTTATACTCACGTTATATATATATATATATATATATATATATATATATATATATATATATATATATATATATATATATATAACTGAAGGATTAATATCTAAAAGACAAAGAGCACGATCTAATGATGTCTAACAATATTACGGACAATCTTCAGTCACTTTTAGCACATGAGTTCAAGATACTCCATGTGAGCCGTTTCGCTGCGTCAAAGCAAGCGACTATGAAACTGTCAAGACCTATAGTGTCAGGGGCTGAAGGCCTGCAGTCTTACAAAAAAACTAAAAAGCGACTAAAAACTGGATGTTAACTTAACTATTGCTAGATTATCCCGGTACGTCCGATTCAATGGAATTGTGTGCCAAACCTTCTACGCTTGATGATTCGGAGATGTTTGTAGATGAGCGTGAGACAAACCAAATAAATGGTTTCGTGTTAGAATTCACACAGAATTCAAATGGCACACAATACCATTGAATCGGACGTACCGGGATAATCTAGCAATAGTTAAGTTAACATCCAGTTTTTAGTCGCTTTTTAGTTTTTTTGTTAGACTGCAGCCCCTGACACTACAGGTCTTGACCGTTTCATAGTCGCTTGCTTTGACGCAGCGAAACGGCTCACATGGAGTATCTTGAACTCATGTGCTAAAAGTGACTGAAGATTGTCCGTACTATTGTTAGACATCATTAGATCGTGCTCTTTGTCTTTTAGATATTAATCCTTCAGTTATTTTATGTATGACCTACATCTTGTGCACTGACACATTAAATCGTAAATTCTTTTTACAATATATTGATTATATATATATATATATATATATATATATATATATATATATATATATATATATATATATATATATATATATATATATATATATATATGTGTGTGTGTTGTATTGTTTTCTCGGGGACTCCGCGTTGATGCTGAGGGTTGGCTCTGAAAAGAACCGGATTCTCGACGTTTCGGCGAACTAACATTCGCCATTCTCCATTCAGATCAACGCGGAGTCCCCGAGAAAACAATACAACACAGGTATCTATCCGCGAAAACCTCAAATACAACATAAATATATATATATATATATATATATATATATATATATATATATATATATATATATATATATATATATTTATTTATTTATTTATTTTACTTAAATGGTCCCTTTAGGAACACACGAAGCTTTATTTATGATATCGAATCATGTTAGGCTTATAATAGGAGTTCCAGCAAGGCTGGGTACTTCGAACCAGGGATTGTTAGTTCCTGGAGCATAAAGTCGCCGCCGCGGACCAGGAAGCCGGTGGATATCACTCAGACGCGCCTGGATTTTGGTCAGGCTTTTCTTTTGCTATCCCGAAAAACATGGGTGCCTCTTCTGCCAGTTCCGCCGTACCGATGATCTTCATCTCCGCCTTCACTGCCATTGAGGACTTCACCGTAACCCTGGCAAGGGGACCTCACATAGTACTGTCACCCGGGCCAGGTGATCCATTGTTTTTTACGAGGTTGTTACTCCTCACCCTTCTCCTCCCACATATTAATATATTACTACTTTTTTTAAATCCCACAAAGAAAAGGAAACGAAAATTTGACATTAAATTAATTTGACATTTCGAATGATAATTTTCTTGAAACCAATACACTTTGTTTTTACACAATTTTTCGTTACACTAACACCAATCCAATGTTACCCCCTTGCCCCTCACTATAAACTTCTTTCCCTACGAACTTTACACCACTCAAAAAACACAGCGTTTTCTGCGAGCAAATTTTGTACGACTAACTTGTTTGGCGGTTGCCTGGGAATTTTCTCAATTATTAAGAATAATTTATTTAATTTGAAAATGTTTATCTACGACCACTAATATAATTGCCCAATATTATACAGTTCATGGATTATGTAAATACATCTTACAACACACGTATGTAACAGTCCGCGATTAATGTTATTTAATGATTCAATAACACACTAGAGTGTTTGGTTTACGATTCGTTGATTGGTGGAGAGCTGCTACTATCGTTTAATATAGGCAACCCAATACATTCCGTTATTTGTAAAAAAAATATTAAACGTCAAACTAATACATAAACACAATAATTTTTTTCAATTAAAACAATTAAAATAATGTTCAATGATATCGAAATAGAAAATGCTACTTCGCCCGAAATTGTTGAAAAAGCGAAACAAGCTGCCCATAATTTGCTACCGATTAAATCTCGGGAACGATACGAGGATGCATATAGAAAATTTATGGACTGGAGAATGTAGCATAAAGTAAAATCGTTTTCAGAAAATGTTAAAAAATGTCTCAAACAATGAAACCATCTTCAGTTTGGGCAATTTATTCAATGGTTCGAACAACAATTTATATAAAGCACAACATCGACATTTGAAAACATTCAAAGTTAATAGCTTTACTAAAGAGAAAATCTGATGAATTTAAAAGCAAGAAATCAAAAATTTGAACCATTCAAGAAATTAACAGTTTCTATAATGGATAACAAATATTTATTGATGAAGGTATTCATTACTTTTTTTTCTTATAATGCTCTCTAATGGGCATAACGACATATTTCTTTATATAATTTTAGGTTTTTGTTATCATTGGCATTAGTGGTGCAAACAAACAAAAACTACGAAATATCAAACCCATGACAACAAAAACTCTTTTGAGAAAGATCTTTTGAGTACCGAAAGAATTTTACCAAACCTGTAAAAAATTAACCTACGCCCACAAAAAATGGACAATGATCATCCTTTTTTTTCTAAATTATCAAAATGAGAAATGCTCTAAGCAATGTGTTGGAATAAATAAAATTGGCTGTATTCCTAAACAAATTGCTAATTATCTTCATTTTCCGGGAGCAAATCTTTATACAGGACACTGTTTCTGTCACTGTGATCACACTGTTGATGTCACTGTTTCTGTCACAGTGACACTGTTCACTGTTTCATTCTTGTGGATTCTGGTGGTGATTTATTTTCACTAAAAAGGCATGGTGGCTGGCGTATGTCTGCAGTACCAGAAGGATATATAGACTACTCCATGAAAAATCAAAATGATACTGCTACAAAAATTTCTACTGCGATAAACAGTAATTTCACTTCCACAAATGCAAGTACATCATGCGACTATGACTTCAAGTACTCATAATGCAACCAATCTAATCACTAATGATGTAGATAAAAATCCAACACTAATATTCAACAATTGTCCAGTTATTATAAACTATAATAAAAAAAATTAAATAAATAATTATAAACATATCTTAAGATCTTATCATTTTTATTATATTTTAGTTTATTCTTGGGAAAAGGAATTTATTTTAATAAAACAACTGATGTCGATATTTTGACAACGTTTCGGTCTTTTTTATTCTGACCTTCTTTAGGGTCTATATCTATTTAGTAGGAATTAATGAAATTAAACATATAAAATATAAATTATTAAGTAAATATAAATTATTTCATTTGACACAGACACTGCGTACATTGTGTTGCCAATATCGATAAATCACTATATCAGGTACATCAAACATATTTTTCTTATTAAATAGAAACAAATTATTGTGGTTGTAGATAAAGTATAGTACATAATTCGAGTTGTAAGGCAATTACGTACTCGCGGAATTACAGTAACAGTTCCGCTCGTACGTAATATGGTTCTTACAACTCTCAATACGTAATATACTATTACAAAAGAGCAGAAAACTTTTATTGGCGAGAATGTATATATACATATATATATATATATATATATATATATATATATATATATATATATATATATATGTGTGTGTGTGTTGTATTGTTTTCTCGGGGATTCCGCGTTGATGCTGAGGGTTGGCTCTGAAAAGAAGCGGATTCTCGACGTTTCGGCGAACTAACATTCGCCATTCTCAAGAGATGTATGCGTCCGTGCGGGTCAACCGTTAGACGCATACTGAGAGCTCGTTCGTGCGATGCGACTACTTATAGCTGTCTGGCTTCGGGTCATGCGCGTTGTGTGCGGTGCTTCGGTTCGGTTGTTTGTTTGTCTTGTTGGTCGTACATGTGTCTGGGGTGTCTGCGATTGCATTTTGAGGGTGGATATGATCGGTCGCCATGCTGGGGGCAGTCTCAAGGAATCGTCTCTCGTGTTCATGCAGTAGTCTCGTTTTTCTATCTCTATGGCTTCTCTGTATACTCGTGACATTTCGTGGCTAATCTGTGCAACAGTCCTTGAATTCAGTGACCATCCAGTGACCGGTGTTTATGTGTTGGACAAGTGCCGATGAAACTTTGTCTCTGTGTCTGACTGAAACTACATGTTCTTGAATCCTAGCATATATTTTTCTATTGGTACGTCCAATGTAGGTTCGTTCACATGTTCCGCAAGGTATTTCGTAAATTCCATGGGATTCTAACGGGATGGTGTCTTTAACGCTGCGTAGCATGGAAGATATTTTCTGGTTAGGTTTGAAAATGGTGTCGATGTTGTGTCTTTTAAGGATTCTGGCGATTTTGTCAGTTGAGCCATGAACATATGGTAGGTATGCTGTGCTAACGGGTTTCTGGCGTTCTTCAGTTCTTTGGCTACTGTTCTCTGTACGACGGAAAGCTCTGGATATTAAGCTGTTTGAATATCCATTTGAAGAAAGAGCTTCTCGTAAGTTCCTCAATTCTTTCGGTAAGATAAGCTGGACGGCTAGTCTTTTGGATCGGGTGGTAAGAGTGTTAAACACTCGCTTAACGAGTAAATATATATACTCATATATATTATATGAGTTAAATATATATATATATATATATATATATATATATATATATATATATATATATATATATATATATATATATATATAATATATTATATTAATGAAATTTTATTGTTGCTTCTTACCTCTGCCGTTACAATTGCAAATATGATTGGCCACAAAAGAAAACTGAATACGATGTCGTTATCTGAAAAAGTGAGGTGGATAAGTGAAGTTGATAAACGTATTAAAAAGAAAAAAGTGATTACAGAAGAATATAAGATTCCTCCAAGTACACTTTCTTCAATTATAAAAAACCGCGATGAAATTCTGAACAAAGGCGAAAATGGTGCAACTATTGATCACAGACTTTTCAAAAAGTGTACATACGAAGACAAAGCTTTTTTGGAATGGTTTGAAATTGCGCGGGAATTGTGCCAAATCACTTATTAGAGAAAAGGCTCCTTATTTTGCTGAGAGTCTAGGACACATTGATTTCATCTCTAGTGTAGGCTGGCTAGATAAGTTTAAGAAAAGGTTAAATAAAACGTTAACATTTAAAGACGAAATGTGCTTCGGTGGAAAACACAGCAAATAAAGAATCACCGCCATGACGGGAGCCAATAAGTGTGGTACTGAAAATCTGAAATCGTTGGTGATTGGAAAAACAAAAATCTGCGATGCTTTAAAAGTAAACGTGTTTTACCAGTGACATACAGAAGCACCAAAAATCTTGGATGACAAGCGTAATTTATGAAGAATGGCTTTCTAGTTTAGACAAGAAATGCAATGCCGAAAAACGTAATGTCTTGCTGTTTGTGGATAACTGTCCGTCATACCCAAAAATTACCAAGCAGCTAAATTCGATTCGTGTAGTTTTTCTCCCGCCAAACATGACATCAAAGTTACAACCTATGGACCAAGGATTATTAACAATATATAATTGCACTACAGAAGAAGAAGTCTGAGAAAAACTATAGTTGCCCTAGATGACAATCAACCCGAACGTATTACTTTATGGGATGCCGTTACTAACTTGACAAAAGCGTGGGACATCTATGTTCAGCAAGCAACCATAAAAAATTGTTTCAGAAAAGCTGGCTTTAAAAAACAAGGCGAAACAAACTGGGGTGAAGAAGATGATAGATACTCTTCTGTCAGAATTGAAGTCCGCGTATGACACATATAATCAGCATAACGTGGATAATACAGTGTCTCTTAATGATTATTTATCTGTGGATGAATATGTGGTTATAGCGTATTATCCAAAATATGTTGATATTTTAAGCAAAATTAGAAAACGCGAAGATGAAGATGTCTTATCTAGCAACGAAATAGTGACAATTCCAGCCACGAACAAAGAAATGCGTAATTATTGAAATAAGTGTAGCGAATATCTGTGTTCTAAAGAAGATCTTCCAGACGAAGTGTAGCACGCATTATCTACTTTGGAGAACTTTGTAGATAGAGAAATTTGGAGATAGAAAATGGAAAACAATTAAAAATTACTGTCTTCCAAAAAATAATATATTAGTTAAAATTATTTTTAATTAATTATAATTATATAACATCATATTAATAACGTATACATATTTGTTTTTTGTTTATAAATATATACATATATACATATGTATTTACTTTGAATAGATTGTGTAAAATGTATTTTACTCATTTTATAGTTAAATACATTCTATAACTCCAATTTTCTATAACTCGATTTTTTTTTCATGAACTATGTTAATTCGACTTAGGGAAGTTCGACTGTATATATATATATATATATATATATATATATATATATATATATATATTTGTAAGGAAAACATGACACTCATATAGTGATGTCTTTAGTTTTCTTAAGTTTGAGTCAGCCGCTCCATGGAAAGACCGACAATTGATGAAACGGACTAAACGTCAGTTGACACAACATATAATTAAATGTGAACAATTTATAGATTTGTAAAACTAGTTAATACCTGCATTTTAAACTTTAAATGTTGTTTCTCTTATTCTTATAGGTAAGATAAATCATTGTAACAACTATAGAAAATAAATACTCTTATTCTTATAGAGAAACGCAATTTCGTTTCTATTCTAAGAAAGTTGGGACTATAGAAAACATGAATAGACTGGAAAAATGATCCACCCACTACACAAAAAGAGCGACAAGACTGAAGCACCAGGGGAAGACGGCGTAATCGCTAAAATGCTCAAGATCGGAGGTGAACTCTTGATTGTCAGACTGCAAGCTATCATTGGAGATACATGGAAGAGCGGCATCATACCAACGGGCTGGAAACTTTGATCCACCCACTACTCAAAAAGGGCGACAAGACTGATCCAAACAATTACCAAGGAGTAAGACAGGGTGATGGATTGTCTGTCCCCACTCCTCTTCAACCTGGTACTAGATAAGATAATCAAAATATGGGAGAAAGAAGTACCTGGAGTATATATGGGAACAAAGGACAAACGAATCAACATAAAGTGCCTCGCTTTTGCTGACGACCTTGCAATAATCACCCGGACTAATGAAGAAGCCGAACACTCCATCGAGGAACTTCATGAAATCGCCATCAGGACCGGCCTTCAAATCTCTTACGAGAAAACGCAATACATAGACTCCAAGAGCTCAAATATGACACATCTTGCAACCAAATATGGCAACATCATACAAGTTCAGCACTTCAAGTACCTAGGAAAAATAATTGGAAACACTGGTAAGGAAAGAATGGCTAACAAAACACTTGCAGAAAAGTTGCGCAAAGCCTATGCAAACACCTGGAATATGTACAACAAGAAATCACTTTCTACCAAAGCAAAACTCCGTCACTACCATACAGTCATCCTTCCAGAAGCACTCTATGCAATTGAGACTTCATCATTAATTATCTACATCAATAATATTGAGAAAGTAGAACGTCAGATACTGAGAAAAATATTTGGACTGAAGGTACAAGATGGTATCTGGATGCGTAAAAGCTCACAACAACTGTATTCCCTGACAAACGATTCTCCTCAGTTGCACGGAAAAGACGTCTGAAATTCTACGGTCATACAGTACGAATGGATGACTCTTGATTAACCAAGAGAATCTTCCACATCATCAATGGAACCCGACAGTCCAAAGTACGTTGGCTGGTAGACACCAAAAATGACCTCTCAGTAATCAATATAGACCCATTGGCAACTACGCGAACTAAATACAGGCAGGAAATAAATTCACATAACTTCACATCAAAGAATCCAACAGTAAGAGTTTGAAACTAAAAAACGCATGGACGCAAGAAAGAAGACAGGTCCAGAGCGAAAGGATGAGGAAGTTTTGGAAAGATAAAAAGAACAAGACCAGTGCTAAGTAATGGTTCTACGCGCTCCTTAGAGGGATAAACGAATAAATAATATATATATATATATATATATATATATATATATATATATACATATATATATATATATATATATATATATATATATATATATATATATATATATATATATATATATATATATATATATATATATATATATATATAAAAGGTCGCCCTTTTTATGTAGTGGGTGGATCATTTTTCCAGTCCGCTGGTATGATGCCGCTCGTCCATGTATTTGCACTGATAGCTTGCAGTCTCTCAATCAAGAGTTCACCTCCGATCTTGAGCATTTCAGCGATTAAGCCGTCTTCCCCTGGTGTTTTGTTGTTTTTTAGGTGTAAAATGATGTTTCGTATTTCCTCATGTGTTGGTGGAACAGAGTCCTGGTTTGGGGCAGCTATGTGACATTGGAGTCTTTCTTCAGGGGGTTCACAGTTGTGTAGGTTCTCGAAGAACTGTTTCAGAATTTCGCAGTTCGCTTTTGTATCTATATATATATATATATATATATATATATATATATATATATATATATATATATATAGATATGTATATATATATATATATACATATATATATATATATATATATATAAATATATATAGATTTAAATCCAATTGACCATATTTGGTATGAGATGGGAAAACTTTTACGGAGCCATGTGCCGGCCCCCAGAAATTCTAAAGAGCTTCGCGACATACTGGTGTAAGAATGGGACAATCTTCCGCAGAACGTGATCCAAAATCGAATCCAGAGCATGACAGGTCGTTTGCAAGCTGTTGTCACTGTCAGAGGAGGGAATACTCAATACTGAAGTCCTTAAACTTTCTTTTGTTTCAACAAAAGCATTTCAATTTAAAGTTGTTCATTTTCATTACTTAGCATATCAAATTAAAATTGTTCATTTTCATTACTTTCAATAAACTTTGAACAACAAAAACCTTTTGTTTTATTCAAGCAATTATTTAACTGTTGCAACCGAAAAAACACGTAAAAAACAAAAAAATTCTAAAATTACTTTATGTTTTTTTTTAATTTTCAATTATGGAGTTACCCTAATTTTATGCTCGGCAGTGTATATATATATATATATATATATATATATATATATATATATATATATAGTATATATATATATATATATATATACATACATATATATATATATATATATATATATATATAAATATATACAGGGGCGAGTTGCCCCAATCGTACTGGTTTAGACATTCAGTGATATATTTATTCGAAAACATGTTTTTATAAGATATTTTTAAGTTTATTTTCAGTAATTGTTCTTTTCTGCTTCTCCTAGTTGCATTTTTACTGCTATGTCTTCTTTATTGAACAAAATATAGCTTCTTTTTGGGAACTCTGCAATCAGTACGAATTGGGAAACCAGGTGCCTAAATCGTACTACTCGGTTTCCAAAATCGTGGCCACCAATTGTGCATAAGGAAATTGAAGTTTTTTTTTGTAGAAAGTTTTATTCCTAAAATTTTAAATATCGCTAAATATATACGACATAATTATATTAATATGTAAATGATTATAAATAAATATATTAATATCTTTTTTTATGCGCATGTAAATAATTTTTTCTACTGATATATGTGAAAATGGCAATTTTTTCCACGGCTTACCCTACATGAAAGTGACATTTTTTCATTCTAGGGATGAAAATATTTTCACATCTAGAGACGAAAATGAGCATTTTAAATTTATGATTTTCTCGATTAAAACACTAAACTAACCAAATTTGCATGGACTTTCTTATTAATTACATCAATTTCAATGAAATGTTTTATATACAAACGTAAAACGAGCCGGAAACTATTTAAAAAACCGAAATAAAATTAGGACATTTGACTTGAAAAGTATCACCTTCTATGAGAATGCAATATGTTACCATAGAAACGACTAAACTAACAATTAAATTTGTTTTGACAGTTCTGACAGTTCGCTTCGAATTCGATTTATTAATGTCGAATTATGGATTCTACAACCGAAATCAGTAGAAAAAACTGCATTTACTACTCGAGATGAAAGTGTTTTTTTCTGGTTCGGTGTGATTGCTAACGCGCTGGCGCTTGTAAGCAAACTCTCACCTCACAAAAAAAACGCCATCTCTTGCTGTAAAATATACTAATATTAATATCTTTTGAGCATCTATTTGGTGATCTTCTATCAGTTGTGCCAATAACTTATTAGCAACAGCTTCTCTATTAAAACCCGTGGCACGTGCCATTGAGATGTTTTCAGGTTGCCTAACCAAGAGATTTGGATGTCGCTTCGTGAAATTATAAAACAATTTCTTTCCAGCCAATTTGGAATTTAAGTTGAACTTATGGTTAATGTTATTTTGAACTGCTACTTGGAATGGCAAGTCTTATAATGTGAGTTATAGAAAGGCCAAAAAATGACGATTCAAGATGTAAAATGTGATCCAACAGTTCATCTTCAACAGCTGGAGGTAATACTTGAAGTAGATCATTTCTTTCTGGTGATTCCAAGGTTCATTTATCTTTTCCATCAAGATGCCTTTTTATTGTAGGTTGTGAAATTTTTAATCGTCGGCAACATTCATTAAAGCCATATTTTCCATTTTTGTATGTTACCATGACCTTTTGCATGGCTTCTGCACTCCACTCATTATATTTTCTTTTTTCTCTGCTACGAAAACAACGAATAATGAAATATAACTTTAAAGTTATTAAAATGTACATATTGGCTTCTTAAATCGTACTAATACGATTTGAGAAACTAGACTGGGGTACGTTTTATGAATCTGCCGCCTTTTTTAATAAAATCTACATTACCTGTACAAAAGTAGCGAGATTTTGTAAAACAAATGTAAATATGAATCCAAATTAGCTTAGTGATTAAATTAAGTTATTAACTTATAATAACAGGTTTTTAAGCGCTTCATATCATCTATTGAAACAGACTCACGATTTACATCGCGCTTACCTAACTTTTTGAAGTCTTCTAAGCACATGAAAACGCAGGCGTAGATATTAAATTTCTTGTCTAGTCATTTGCGTTCGCGTCTATCTGTCACGTTGACAATGTTTACAACTATTTTCAACAAAAACGCGAATATTTATTGAACCAGACATCTTAGAAGCTTCATTTTTAGTAAAGCCGTGCCAAGGACGATTAACAACAGTTACACCAGGTAAAAAGTCCATAACACCAAGTTTCAATAGACCCGTATTATCCATAAACTGCCGTTTTAGCGGCAAAATTGGTGATAAGGTATGAATGCGAGGTGAGTGAAATGGGGGATGAAAGAATAATAAAAGAGGTATTTTGAATGGCGAATCGGGAGGGTGAAATAGGGAAGAAAGGGAATGCGTGAGGAATGAATAAAAGGAAATTATATGAAAGAGGGGGGATATCTGGCGAGGTACTAAAAAAACTTGAGAGGGAAGGGGCAAACTGGGTGGAAATGATAGGTGAGTGACTAGTAGAGGTAGAATTGCAGGAACGCCAATGCCAAATTGACAATAGTAGATTTTTCAAAGAATATGCAGAGATTCAGGTGCTTGGTCGTTTACCTACCTATTTAAACTAAAATAAAGAGTCAGACGCGCAGGTCATACTGGCAAGGTTTAGGTGTGCAAGTGAAGGTGTGGAAGAGCGTGGTAGAAAATATTGGATGAGTGAAGTATATCGGAAGTGCACAGTATGTGGGACAGGAGAGGATAGATGGAAGCAATGGATGGAAGAATGTACAAGGAATGAATGGAAGGAACAGGAGAAAAGCCTAGGACAAGAATGGAAGGAGTGTATGGATGAAAGGGGAAATGGTTTGGAATTGTTAAGGAGGGTGAAAAATTGGAAAGAGGAAATAGGTACCAAGGAAGAACCTATTCCTTTAGTATGTAACTTGTACCTCCGCTCCTCAATAAGTGAGCTATTTAACCTTTTTAGAAATTCCAAAATAAGTGAGCTATTAAAAAAAATTAAGAACTTCAACAATGGAAACATTTTTAATAAATTATTCTGATACAACACATTAATAACGTACAATTATGATGAACTGAACAAATTTTCTAGTGGTTAAAAGTGAATTCTGCAATGCTTTGGCAATATTAATGATATCGGTGTTACAATTGATACTAAGCGGAAACTGCACTTTCCTACGAAGTTTTTCTTTAGATATTTGTTTTAAATTAGGTTTTGGCATTTTTTCGCTAACCCCAACTCTTTCAAGAATTTTTGAACAAAAACTGTGTTTGTAGCTGGTGTCAAAAATCAAGTCAAACTGTTTATCATTAGTCCCACTATTAGCAAACGTCAACTTAATAACAAAAACATCCTATGTTCGTAGCGAAGTACGAAATACTATATGTTTATCGTTAAAATAAAAAAAATGTTATTACAGTTCAATAAATTTCAATAAAAATTGAAATAGCTCACTTATTATAGAACGGAGGTATTAATATATAATGTAGTATGCTAATGTATTTATGTAAAATATTTTGTATATATGCCAATAAAAGGTTATTATATATATATATATATATATATATATATATATATATATATATATATATATATATATAAATGTATATATAAGTATATAGTGTATATATAAGAAATATATAGATATAATATAAGAATTTAAATAATTTTTTCTTAAGGTACTCTTATCAGGTAGATATTATGTTCACAATATTTTTGTAAAAATGAATTTAAATTAATATTATTTAACTTTTTCAATGGTATATTAGAGGTAGGTATGTATTTTCAGAAATAAAAAAATAATAATAATGATCACTTAAATATGCAAGAATATGCAACTTTGGTTGAAATATGCATGATCATGCCCAAATATGCAGTATATGCAATTACTAATTAGCGATAATTAACTCTAATCAATGTAATTCGTCCACATATGTAACTATATTAATATATATGCAAAAAATAAAATATATGCACTTTGCATATTATCCGCCCTCTAATTATGAGTGACGAAGCACATTTTCAATTGCATGGGAAAAGTAACACAAAAAATTTGAGTTACTGTTCTGCCGAAAACCCTTAAGTTATATTTGAAGAAGAACTGCATTCTCAAAAGATTACTGTATGGTGTGAAATATGCGGAGGTGGAGAATTGAGCCCGTATTTTTGTTTATGAAATGGGAAATGCAGCAGTTGGTAATAGTTAACGTTATGTGGAGATGCTACAAACGTACTTAACGGATGCTCAGCTCCGATTACCAATTAACGATATTTGGTATTAGCAAGATGGCGCAAGGCCTCATATATCTAACATGACTATGGGGATATTACAAGAGCTCTTTCCTTATTGTCAGATTCTCCAGCGTATGGATCAGGTGTGGCCTTCTCGCTCTTCGGATTTGTCGGCATTGGATTATATCTTATGGGGTCATGTTAATTCTAATATTTATCATAACTGACCTGAAACCCAGGAAAACTTAAAACGAAACATTCCACAAGCTTTTGGTGAGATTTCGCCCGACATGTGCCAGCGTGCATGCGTACATTCTTGCACCGATCTCAGTCATGCATCCAAGCAAATGGAGGTCTAATCGATCTAATCGATGTAATTTTTCGAATCGATTTTTAAGTATTAATTTAACTTGTTATTAAACTTTAGAGTGTACTCTACAATGTTCAACAATAAAATTAGTGTCCACTTATTTCTTTTTTTTGATAATTACAGTTTAAAATCAGGACACTATTAATTTGTCATCATTTTTTTTTTGGAGAAGCAGCGAGGATCCAAATTCTCCTTAATATGTTATATCATTATTTTCAAGGAAAGAGATGTTGGAAGTTCCAAATGGAGAAGGAACTATCTTCATTTAGGGTTTCCATCTTCCAACTGACGTAGATTGAAACAAAAAAAAATAACTGGCTAAGAAAAAGAAGGTTATATCGATTAGATCGCCAAAGTGAGGGGCGGTATTAATTTATAAAGTACAAACGTTGACTTTAGGTTTCCTATAAGAATAATGTTTTGTAACAAAAATTTATCTTAATATTTATTTATGATTACGTTGTAACTCATACTTACACTGAATTGAAAAATTCACTATTTTGTTAAAACATGTGAAAAACAATGTATTGTTTTTTCACATGTTTTAACCAAACTTAATATGTAAAAATTTATCGAGTTTCGACAATTGCAAATGACCTTGAATCGTCGATTGAGAGTCGTTTGAAATGTAGAAATTTTTATAAACGTGAATAACAAGTTTATAATATTTTTCCTTATTAAGTGTGGTTAAAACATAGTGAATTTTTCAATTCAGTGTATTCCTTATTTAGTTTTATATAAGATTAAATAACTTTTTAGAGCTATGGTGGTGAAAGTTCTCGGTTCCAATGAGTTGTTATAACTTCCTCGTAGTAACATTATTATTTTCTTCATCCTATTCAAAATTTTCATATAAAATTGAAGTTTTAATTGGAGAAATCGGCTTTTCTTATAAAACTGTAGTTTTATATATATATATATATATATATATATATATATATATATATATATATATATATATATATATATATATTTATATATATATATATATATATATATATTCAACGGTTTAATAATTCACGCGATTTAAATGACAAACGACCTTTTTTACATTTATTAAAAAGTTTAATATTTTTTTGTTTACTAAACATATTTTCCTTGTTTGGCGCAATGAGAAATTATTCAACGTTTTGTCCGCTTCGTTGAATACTTTCTTTTCAAAGAATAAGTTTTGTGCGCAGCTTCGTTACACATAAATGCGGCTTGAATAAATTAAATCCCAATTAGGACTAATATTGCGAATTAAAAAATAACACCCAAAATGTATACGGGAGACAGATGCTCTATTTCAATTTGAATTATCAATTTTTTTTAATTTTCTGAAAAACCTTGTTTAATATTGAAATGAATGAATCAAAAATGAAATTGAAATTAATTATTTTCTTTTAAAATCTGGCTATATATATATATATATATATATATATATATATATATATATATATATATATATATATATAGCTATAATGAATATATAATTAATCAAATCGCACTGAATATAATGAAGTATAAGTTACAACTTAGGATAAATGGAACTTATGATCCATTCTGGACATTTTTGATATATATATATATATATATATATATATATATATATATATATATATATATATCTTACAGTCAAGTGCCACGCTTTTACAGACGACATTGCCAATATTACTAACTCCAGACATGAAGTCATACACGCAGTGGAAAAATTACATGAAATTGCGCAAAGAACCGGACTACAAATTTCTGATGAAAAAAACCACAATATGGTAAAACGGCCAGAAAATAACTCATTTTAAATACCTTGGTGAAATCATACAGTCCTCGGGACTAAACCGAATCGCCAATGAACGAATAATCATTAAACTACAGAAGGCCTACAAGCTAACGTGGGCTCACTACAACAGTGTGATTCTTCCGGGAGCAACTTACGCAGCCGAATCAATGGTGATCGACCGACATTCGAAAAGAATAATTTAAATTTAAGGATTTAGAAAAACAGGAAAGAAACATTCTCAGAAAGATTTACGGGGCAGTTAATAATAACGGTATTTGGATGAAGAAACCTCAAAACGAAATCTACCAAAAGATCCACACGACAAGAGACGTAATCAGAAAACGCCGAGCACAGTTTTATACACACATTTACAGGATGGAAAACTCCAGAACGGGGAACAATCGATTAAATAAATATATATATATACATATATATATATATATATATATATATATATATATATATATATATATATATATATATATATATATATATATACTGGTAAAGAGATCCTAGAAAAAGACGTCCTAGAAAAAATATAGCCTAAAAATACCTTCCTGTGAACAGTGCGTTAATTTGTCAGTCAGGGCACTTAGTTATGTATTTTATATAAGTATTTGCTTAAATATAGCTTTATAATAATAATAATTATTATTATTATTATTAAAATTTAAAGATTCAGCTGTAGGCACTAGGTGAAACATTATTAAAATAATAATAAATAATAAACACTAGGTATAAGTTTCACAAATATTTATTTAACTCGGTTAATGGATTTCGGCTTTTTAGGTTTTCTTCAGAAGATTATGTAAAATACAAAGATGTTACATGTTTATATAAACATTATTATCATCTGTGAGGGAGAAGGGATTATTTTAGGAAATTCCTCATTAAGGATTTGCAGACGTTGGAATGGATTAAATCTACCTGGTCCTTTAGGATGTTTGCGCCTTTCATAGTCGCTTTTTAAATTTCATAAGATTCTAGGAAATCTATTTTCGGGCCTTTATCTACGATATGTAAAATTTGTAGATTTTCTTTATAGCAGGTATGATTAGACTCATTCAAATGTTAGGCTAGATTTGAATCTGATTTATTATTTTGTAGGATCTCATGTGGTCATTAAACCTAATATTAAATGTCCTGCCTGTTTGACCTATATATGATGCATTGCAATCGTTACATTTTATTCAGTAAATTCCACTTTGTTCATTTTGGTCTATAGAATTTAGTTTATTGTTAACTAATATGTGTTTAGTTGTGTAATTGTTATAAAATGCTGTTATAAAAAGTTATATTGCATTGATTTAGATCATAACTTATTCTTCGACTGCTGTTACCTATGTAGCTTAATCTACGATATTGTTTAATTACTTCGTTTTCTGATTTTTTGAAAATTTTGTTTAAGATCCGTTTCTTTTCCTTTCTGAATATAAGTTGTATCATTGATAAACTAATATTCAGGATCATAACCATTATTTGCGGCAATTTGTTTAATGGTTTTTAATTCTAAATTACAATTTGCTTTGGATAGTGGGGTATTTAATAGTCTGTGAATATGGCTGTGAAAGGCAGCCATTTTTATGTTTTCAGGATGGTTGGAGTGTGCAGGAATTACAGCATCTGAGTAAGTCGGTTTTCGAAATATTTTAAATTCTAAGGACGAAGTAGTTTTGTTAGTTATTATTGTTAAGACAAGAAAATTTATTTGTTGATTTACTTCTTTTTCTATTATAAATTGGATAGATGGGTTTATATTGTTGAGTAGCTGTAGCAAGTAGTCTAGTTGTCTATTTGACCCTGTGAATAAACAGATAATATCGTCTACATATCTGTACCAAAATTTGATAAGTTTGATTAAGTTATTATCCAAATTAAAGAATTTTTCTTCCAGATTATTCATGAATATTTCCGCCAGTAACGGGCTTAACGGCGATCCCATAGGCAAACCTTCGTTCTGTTTGTAGAAACGGTTGTTGAATTTAAAATAATTTTGTTCTAAGCAAGTTTCTTGTTCTTCTTCTTGTGTAAAAATGCGGTTTACGTCTTGAATTTTTTTCCGTTGAATTGAACAAAAAAGTAGGTTTTATTAGACGAGCCCTACAAAGTTTCGCCCCCGCTGGGCTGTATGTGCGTTTCAAATTTTTTGCTTCAAATAATCCGTTCCTCTTGCGCGTCGATACGGGAAATTGTCATTTTCTGTTGTAAACCTGAACGGGCCTTCGACCCGTGTCCGTCTGCCGCACGCAATGTCCACACGGCGTCTTTCAGGTGTCAAAAACAGGAGATTCTAGCACCTTTGAGGAGCAATTTTGGACAGCGGCTCGATTTTTTTACTGCGTCCTCTTGCCGCGTCGATTTCAAGTTTTTTGACGTCATGCGGAAAAGTACGCGACCGTCGGTTCACCAGGTGCGGCGGAAAATGTGAGGGAAAAAAAAAAAGGTTTTTTTTCATCTGTAGACGCCGTTTTCTTGATTAAAGAGTGCCGTGCCTCCATACCGGTTCGTTCGATGCGAGATGTTTACCCGCAACGGGCGGTGGAAGAATCTGGTACCTCCGGCATCCTGTTCTCGCTCTACGTCAATTTTAACACAAAAATCAGAAAAACGCGGTATTTTTTTCACCTAATTTGCGGGGATCCCTCTCGTGAGATACCCAACAGTCGGATCGGGACCGGACGGCCACCAATCGTTTCGGCACTGTGCCTTTTAGTTTGTTTTCGAGTTTAATTGCGATTTCGCGCCGGATGGCGCCGGGACGCCCTAAAAACCTTGTTTTGCAGACGTAAGCGAGAATCCTCCGGAATTAGCTAAATTAAAGAGCAGGGCGTCGCAGTGGCGGTTTCTAAATAGAGAACGAAAGGGTCTAGAAGGCAATGGGAACGACGCATCGCTCGATCAGATTTGGGGGTCTCGACGCCCGTCCAAACTCGAAACGAATTTTTCATAATTGAGCAAATTGAAACCTTCAATATTCGGCGAAATGTTTAAGAATTGTATTGCTCTTTTCAGGGATTATAGCCCCACGTGTCTACTTTCGAACGACACCTGCCTCGGCGCATTACACCTCCGGGGACGTTCCGCAGGCCCGAATTCGCAAAGTCACTTTTTTCACCGCTTCAAACGGAAACGCGAAAAAGAAAATTTACATTTCCAGTGCGACAAGTGCATGCCCGGTGAAAAGGCCAACAGTATGGCGTTTGAATTTCATAAATTCATCAACGGACTCGCACTCCAGGTCAAAAAAACTAAGACCATTGCTTGCTGCTGAATTGCCAATTTACATTTACAGCTGATCATTTTGATAATATTTTCGCTCAGGTTATGCGCAAATGTCGCTGTTAAAGTTTGTCCCTATATGATTATTCGTGTGCCTGTGAGAAGAGATATCTTGAAATCGTAAAATTGCAGATTTCGGCGACTCTGGCTCTTGATTAGCAACACATAGCAACGTCAAAATTCGCAATTTTTCACAAATTTCTACAAGAAAACGAAGATTTTTCACTTTTCTTTTAGTATCTTAAAATTCAGACCATTTTACATCAGAAACCGTTGCTTCCGTTCACATTTCAATTCTAAAATTTATTTCATAAACCGCAATATTTTCGAGTTTTTTTTAAGAATAATTGGAGCTTTTAAAGTGAATTTAGATTCCAAAGGTACAATATGCGTCTTCGTCGGATGTATAGCAACACATTTATTGGCGGAAAACTGTCAGTTTTACCATTTCAATGCGGAAGGAACAGCCAGTTAAATTTTTATCGGCATTTTCGATTCAAATTCGAATACAACTCATCAAGTTCTATTAAAATATGTTGCGTGAATTTTCTGCGGCCGACGGTCCAGACGTGGCCGACGCCGACGTTTGAAATCTCCCTCCAACTGTTTACTTGATTTTCAAACATTTGCGATTTTCATTTCCCTACATTTCTAATAAATTCTTCTAGCATGAATCGATAGAGTAAACTTTCCTCTACCAGAATGCAATTCATTTGCCAGGATTCGGGGTGGCTCCGCCCCACAGAAGTTTCCTTCCATTTTCCGTGGTGAATGGTGTCCGGGAAAATATTATTTCTCAGATTTGTTAAAGTTGGAAAATTCTACATTAGAAACAATTGAATATTCTAGCAGTTACACTTCTACCTAAGTAAAAGTAATCTCGGCCATATTTATTACAGTTTTTACTGATTTTATAAAAGAAAACTATTGTTTTACAAATTTTTGATTGGACATTCTTGAAATTCGGCTAATTTTTCATGGGGGACGATGTAAGTTTTTGGGTCATCTGGTAATTTAATTACATTATAACTATTATTTACTGTAGTACTGTAGTACTTCAGTACGTACAATATTTCTTACGTTACTAAATACACTTTAACCTGACTGACACCATGCAGACCTACAAGAAGTGTCGAGACTTGTATTAGGTTCAAACAGCTGCAGAGGTCGGAATAATTTTGATTTTGAAAAGTCGTTATTAACATAAAATATCCACAATGTTTTCTGCTTAGGGTTTTTTGGGCCCCAAGTGACGACAACGTGATCACAAAATGTAGAGCACATTTCTGTCATTTTATGAAAGAAAATAGTTTACATGCAGGGTACTTGCATCTCTAGCGTGTGTCTTTGTCCATTTTCCAAACGGTGAGAATTACGACTTTTCTACAGGAATAATTAAAAATTACACATTTAATTTGGAATCTAAAGGTGTATTCCGCGACTTTCTACCGTGTATAACAAAAGAGTTATTGTTGAAAAACGATCAGTTCTACCACTTGATGGCTGAAGGAAAAGTTATCTCGAAATTTATCCAGTTTTTCTTTTTAAAATCGAATAGTGCTCATTGAGGCCTATTGAAATGTGCTGCATGATTTTTTTTCGGCTGACAGCCTCGACATGACGAGCGTTTAAAAATGTCGTCTACTTTTCTGTTTCGTCTTCGAAAAATCATATGCCTCATTTCCTTGGGTTTGAATGAAATAATTTTAACGTTTTTTTAAGTTTTCTATAGATTGTACATGTTTCTATTGAAATTGACATATTTGTGGTCGATAGCCTTGACACAGGATTTTTTTTAATAAATAAATACTTGAAAATATATTTTTTTGTCCAATTTTCCGGTGTCTAAGAAACATGTATTTAGCGCTATTTTATAGAGCAGATTTTCATCTAAATGTTGTGTCATTTTCATTTTTCCAAAGCGAACCGTTTTGGCGGAAGAGCCCATTTAAACCCATGTAAATTGAAAAACTTCTACTTTTCTACTTCTGTTCTACTTTTGCGACTAAAGCGAAGGTTTTTACAAAATTTCCAAAAAATACTTTTTTTGTAGACATCGACTACATACGGATATCCCGGTTATAATTTTCTAGCTTGAGGCGTTCACGAGATATTTGCAAGTAAGCTTCGAGGAAAAAATCATTCCTCACGACGTCCTCATTGGAGTGGGAGCGTATCAAATTTTGTTTTGCAACTGATACTATTGGTGCATACGCACATTCAGTAAAAGTTTAATTGAAATCCCTCAAATGTTAATACAATTTTTTGCAATTTTTGAATATTTTGAAATTTTCGTGTTCGTTTTTGGTTGAAATTCGTGATTGACATGCCTGGATTTGTCTAAAAAATTATTTTAGTAAGTTTCACACAACGTGGAACAATAAAATTTCACACATTTGTAGAGAATTAGTCAGTCTATGCTATCCTTCAGTTAGTTTTGCAAAATATTTTATCTAGCGTCGGTCGCCGCCCTTCAAACTCAAAGTCGCACACAAGGTCAGACATTCAAATAACTATAGTTTGAAAACCTGGACAGTTGTATTCAAAATTCCTTCCGTTCTGCTTAGCTTATAGATTTTTCTATTGAAATTAACATTTTGGTATTTTCGTGGCCGATAGCCTTGACACAGATTTTTTTTAAATACAGAAATGTTTGTTGAAATGTTTTCAAATCTTTTTTCTATCCAACTTTCCACACTCAAACATGCATTTAACACTTTGCGGTCATTTTAACCTTTCCAAAGCAAACCGTTTTAGCAGTGCAATTTTTTTTTTTTTTTTTTGGTCTTGATTTCTCTGATTAAGACCACATACACTCGTCTCATACACGCGCGCCGCGTGTATGTGATCTTGATCCAAAATAGGTATCCAAAATAGGTGGTCCATGATATGGCAAGGAATGCTGGTTCAATCCGGGTTAGATTACGTTGAATACCGCGATGTTGGACACCACATACGCGCGGCGCTGTGGTGTGTGGCGTGTGTATGTGGCGTGCACCTTTAAATTTCCCATACAGGGTTGCATACCGCCAAGCGGCAGAAAAAATGACAAATAAAATACCATATCGTTCCTTCATCGTCACAAGTGGCCTGCACCTCTTAATTCTCCACATAATTCCATCCTCATCAACTATTTCACCCTGTACAACTATTCCACCCTTAAACAACAATTACACCCACAACAACTATTCCATCTTCATCAGAATATCTCTTAAAAAAAACGATTAATATGTTCTAGTAAATATATCTAAATATATATATATATATATATATATATATATATATATATATATATATATATATATATTTTATAAAAATTACTACGCAAACGGTAGAATTCGGGAAATACGATTAACAGAAAAAACTCAAATTTTTCTTAAGTCGACGTTTCGATTTATTGATTAAATCTTTTTCAAGACCTACAAAAATATTACAGAAAATTACAAAAAACAAAGTAACAGATGTTATTGATTACTTACAAAGAAGGTAATGAACAATTAATTAAGACGTGTAACATCATATAACTTGACCAACAATGTGGGTTACTTAATGTTGGTCAAGTTATATGATGTTACACGTCTTAATTAATTGTTCATTACCTTCTTTGTAAGTAATCAATAACATCTGTTACTTTGTTTTTTGTAATTTTCTGTAATATTTTTGTAGGTCTTGAAGAAGATTTAATCAATAAATCGAAACGTCGACTTAAGAAGAATTTGAGTTTTTTCTGTTAATCGTATTACCCGAATTCTACCGTTTGCGTAGTAATTTTTATAAAATTTACTCTTTAACTAATAACGATTGTTATTACCCCCACTCTTATATATATATATATATATATATATATATATATATATATATATATATATATGGCTTATATATATGACGTTATAAATATATGTCCATAATCTAGGATAGTTTTGCATATAGCTTTAAATATTTTCGTGGTAGTTTGTATGTTATTCCGTTGTTACCCGAAGATAAACATCGGAAATATTTGCTTCCTTGCACTACCTTTTTTTCGTAGTGTAGCGTCAGTCTTGAAGGTAAGTCTAACTATGGTCAAAACTATATTTCATAGTCTGGGTTTTAGGATTTGTTCTAGGATTTTATCAAGGACCGAGAGAAATGTTGTGGGGTTTACTTTTATATTTTGCAATAGTTCAATTTGAATTTTGTTGAGAAATACTTTATTACTTCTATCAAATATACAAATACTTTAGTTGAGATAAACCTTTCTGAGCTAATGTATTTCAATATGCAAGATAAAATAAATTTTGACACGATGTTTGACATATAGTAATGAAGCCTAACATAGATGAATTAATTAAGTCTAATGTATGAAGTATAACGAATGAAGTCTAACTTATTATTGTTTTGTTATTTTATACTTATTTACTTCAAGAAATAATAATAATAACTATTATTACCTACTAGTTTCGGCTTTGCTTTATTAAAAATTAGCCATCATCAGGGTAAAAATGAACATTTATATATGAAAATAAACAAACAAATCTAACACAGATCTGGACCTAGTAATATAATAATTCGTACGCCTTGAACATCTTTGGTAAACAATGGCACTGCGCCTAGCACCTGGGAAGAGTGGGGTGGACAGGATTCCTTAGCCGTAGTGAAGGCGACCTGTATAGGGGTGACAACCCCGAATAATAAGCCTCCCAAGCTAACAACTTGGGTAGTATCTTGGACAGTGGCTCGCCACTGTCCCATGAAGAATATGCTTCAACTGAGCATGAAGGAAAATCTCGCTAAATGCACTAGCCCAGGTGGTAACCAATCCACCGTCACCTATGGTGACGTTAGCGGACCTTCGGATTCTGGGGAGTCCGCACCAACATTCTTTAAGGATGAGTCGGAGCATCCTGAAATCACCAGACGTAAACTCAGACAAAGACGGCAAAGCTTCTTCGCAACGTTTAATGCCAACTCACTGCCAAAAGTGGGTAAACTGAAACATTTGACTGATTCACTAACACGACACAACATAATACTGACAGCAGTACAGGAAACCAGATTTACGGACGAACATGCCTTCGAGTCCCAAGGCTACAGAATCCTCAAAGGAAAAGTGGGTCAGCGGGTAATGAAGAACGTACCCCACTTAGATACAGGATTTATAATCAGTCACAGGATACTGAATTCAGTCACCGACTTTACCTCACCGAGTAGTCGTTTATCCATTCTCTCTCTCAAATGCGCAAACAAGGGCTACAGTATGATCAATGTACATGCCCCAATCAACAAGGACAACCGACGCAATCCAAGCAGAACTGATAAATTCTGGGAAGACTTAGAAGATATTATTTCTAAACTTCCAGAGAGGCACACCGTCATACTTCTTGGTGACTTCAATGCTCAATTGGGAAGAGAGAAAAAATACAGAAACATAGTGGGCAATTATCCAGCGCATAAGCGAACCAACCGCAACGGAGAACGATTGGTGGATCTGTGTAGGACTTTTGGGTTGATCATGAAGTCTACAGCCTTCAAACACTTGCCAAGGAAGCAGAAGACTTGGATTTCACCTAATACCCACCTGGGTGAATTCCAGATAGATCATGTGGCCATTTCACGCAAATCTCAAAAGGAAATACAAAACGTGAAGAACGTGAAGTCAAGAACTAAGTCAGAGACTGAACAACACAGACCTAAACAACTGGGACCAACTGAAGGAGACTCTTGTCAGGGCAGCCAATTAACTCGCCCCTCTCGCTAGAAGAAGGAAGCATCCGTGGTGGACTGAAAACTGCGACAATGCAATACCCCAAAGACAGATAGCATGGCTGAAGTGGAATTCTAAAAAGACCAAAGAAAATTGGCATAAATTTTTGGAACAGAGAAAGGTTACAGCCAAGATAATTCGAGGAACCAAACGAACCTTCACACAAAACCAACTAACCCAAATCGAAGAGAACTTTGCTAAGAATAATTCCAGAGATTTCTTTGAAACCTTTAAGCAGGTACTCAGAAAATACGCTCCGCCAAGCCTCCACTTCAGAGACTCAAAAGGCAAACTGGTTTATAACGACAAAGACAACTGCCACCTTTTGGCTCATTACTTTAATAATCTACTCAACTGTGACCCACCCAGCGAAGACTTCGACTATAAACAAACCACACCAAACCCAGACTCGCTTCCGCCTTCATTGGAAGAAGTTGGCCAGATTATTCAACTTCTTAAGAATAATAAGGCAGCTGGAGAGGACTCTATCGTTGCTGAACTGTGGAAAGGTGCTGGAAACAATGCCGTACGCAAGCTAACCGAGATCATCCAGGACATCTGAGAAACAGAGAAATTACCACCCGATTGGAAATCTGCTCTGATCCATCCGCTTCACAAAAAGGGAGATTTTACGAATCTAAACAACTACCGTGGAATTTCTCTCGTCCCGGTAACATACAAGATTCTCTCGAAGGCATTACAAACAAGGGCAGAAAATCAGTTTAATAGTCAACTGGGAGAATACCTGGGGGGCTTCAGGAAGACCCGATCCTGTGTTGAACAGATCCTAAACCTTAAAACTATACTTGCATACTCAAGATGGGAAACCGCAAGGTGGTCGTCACCTTTGTTGATTTTAGGAAGGCCTACGATTCCATCGATAGAGCGATAGAGCGATAGAACGCTTAACAAAGTACTCCAGGAACTATCACTAGACAACGAAACCCGCAGACTAATCCTAGAAACTTTGACCAACACCCATTCCAAGGTTAAATTTAGAGGCGAGATTTCAGAAAGCTTCGAAATAAAAACTGGTGTGAGACAAAGAGATGGACTTTTGCCCACTTCTCATCAACTGTGTCCTTGAAAAGGTTATGAGAGAATGGCGGAAGGAACTGAACAATTTGGGTGCTCAGAGTGGTATCTACCTGGGACGTAAGAACGATGGACTGGTTGTAGATTGCCTGGCCTTTGCAGATGACATGGCACTATTTGCTGATTCTCTTAAGATGGCAACAATGCAGGTAAACTGTCTCAGAAAACAGGCTGCCAAAGTGGGTCTTCAAGTGTCGCTGGAGAAAACAGAATTCTTCACCAACATCAGAGAAGCAAACAGAGAGATATTACTAGAACAGGGAAACATCAAAAGGACTGAGAAATTTAAGTATCTCGGCGAAGGGATTGAACCCAACTTATCAGAAAGAGCATCATTATCCAAGAGAGTCAGCAAGTTAGAACTAGCCTATCGGCTGACTAAGAACACTTACAATAAGAAATGCCTGTCACGCAACCTGAAACTTAAGCACTACACATCAGTCTTACGACCAGAAGCCTTATATGCCATGGAGTGTCTTTCCTTGAACCGACGGGGTCTAATAGAGAAATTGGAAATCAGAGAGAGGAGAATCCTCAGGAAGATCCTAGGCCCGGTAAAGGAAGATGGGGAATTCCGAAGACGGCATAACTCTGAGCTCTACGAACATATTGAGATGCTCTCTGACTGTGCACGGAAAAGAAGGGTAGCTTTCTATGGCCACATTGCAAGATTGCCTCCAAACCGACTAACCAACCCTCTGTTCACCTTCTGGCAAAACAAGAAGCTTCGTACCACTTGGTTGACAGAGACCGAGAAGGATATTGAAGAACTGGGAATAACAGATCTCAAAAACAGTATGTGAGACGCACCCTAAAGGAAGTCCGTGGATTTCAGGAAAAACCTCGAAGGAAAGGTACCCCCTGGACAGAAGAGAGAAAGGAAATACACCGGCAGAAGATGCGACAATACTGGGCAAAGGTCAAAGCCCAACAGTTGAACAAGCGTAGTCCAAAGTAGGCCTATTCGAAAGAAGAAGAAAATAAAAAACTTTCAAATTTGTTATGTCGATCGTCAATTTTTTCGTTGAAATTGACGATCTACATAACAAATTTGAAAGTTTTAGTTTTTTATTTTCATATATAAATATTCATTTTTACCCTGATGATGGCTAATTTTTAATAAAGTAAATAAGTATAAAATAACAAAACAATAATATCAAACTTCAAGTTAGTCAAATACACAAATATTGTAATGTAAACTTATATAAACTTAATTCAAAATACCACATGATTAATTTGCAAAATTTGTGTGAAATAACGAGTGAAATAATAGTAACAATCAAGTTTAATACCTATCTGTTTTTTGGCTGTTTACCAAATTGTATTGAAACTTGTTTCAAACAGTTTTATTTGTGTATTTGCTACGTGTCCCACTATATCTCGCTATATACTTTTTATATACTATCGTTAGATTTATATGAAGAAAAACTAATCAATAGTCTAAAAAATAAATAAAAAATAATTATAAATTAAAACACTCGGTGTAAGTTTCACAAATGAGTTTTTTAAACACTATCGATTTCGGCTTCTTAGGCCTTCGTCAGAAGTTTACACAAATTACAAGTTTACAAGTCTATATATAAAATTTTGTAACATCTGTGAGTTACAATGGGGTTAGTTCGGAAATTCCTAATGAGGATTTGGCCCTTATTAGAAAGGAATAAGTCTACCTGGTCATTTAGGATGTTTGAAGCGATCGCAATAGCTTTTTTGATTTAGTAAGCTTCTAGGAAATCCATTTTTGGGCCTTTGTCTATAATATGTAAAATTTTTAAGTTTGTTATATCGCTGGTATGATCGAATCCGATTTTTTATTTTTGTAGGATCTCATATTATCATTAAACCTAATATTGAATTTCCTACCCGTTTGGCCTATATAAGAGGCATTGCAATCATTACATTTAATTTGGTAAATTCCACTGCGTTCATTTCGATCTATAACATTTAGTTTATTATTAACAAAAATGTTTTTAAGGGTATATTTATTGTAAAAGGCCCTTAAAATCATTTTTGTTAATAATAAACTAAATGTTATAGATCGAAATGAACGCAGTGCAATTTACCAAATTAAATGTAATGATTGGAATGCCTCTTATATAGGCCAAACGGGTAGGACATTCAATATTAGGTTTAATGATCATAAAACCATTGTTTTTAAGATCACATCTTTCTGTTTTACCTAAGTGAATAGCAATAGAAAGTAGCAATAGCAATAGCAAGAATAGCAAAGAAAGAACAATAGTGAATTTTACCCAATCAGCTTACCCGTTTCGAGATCTATCACTTCTCATCAACTGTGTCCTTGAAAAGGTTATGAGAGAATGGCGGAAGGAACTGAACAATTTGGGTGCTCAGAGTGGTATCTACCTGGGACGTAAGAACGAAATATTGTAAAAGGTCCTTAAAATCATTTTTGTTAATAATAAACTAAATGTTATAGATCGAAATGAACGCAGTGGAATTTACCAAATTAAATGTAATGATTGCAATGCCTCTTATATAGGCCAAACGGGTAGGACATAGAAAGTAGCAATAGCAATAGCAAGAATAGTAAAGAAAGAACAATAGTGAATTTTACCCAATCAGCATACCCGTTTCGAGATCTATTTCTCATCAGTACAGCTTTGCTGCTATCTCTCATCTCATCTCGCGTTTCGAGGTTATTTATCTGGTTCTTGTTTAGTGCCACGAAAGTAGATTGAGGACTAGTAAATGGCATACAATTGTCGGTTGTGTTTCAACATGAGATTTATTTTCTAGTCTTAAGAAGACGTAGTAATGTTATAGAGCTTCGGAAAGGTTGAATATATTTATATATTCAAGCTATATTCCGCTTTAATGCGTTGGCATGATTGTATCTATAATTAGTTTAAAATTAGTTTTGGTTTCACCCCAACATAAAATAAAAATAGTAAATTTATTAATCGTGAATAAACTACTGTGTGAACTGTCCTGAAATTAAATATTTTAAATCCTTTAAATTTTAATGAAAGCAGTCTGGTCTGAATAGATTTCATGTAAATATTTATACACATATAAATATTTAGTGTAAATTGTATCGCGTCTCTGCGTTTATATTTTTATTAAAAGGAAGGGTAGATAGCATTATTACCAATATTAGGGGAATATGAAACAGAATCAGCCAAATGAGAAATTGAGTTCATTTAAATAAGGAAACTTCCACAGTAATTATGTGAAATATCATAAATAAATATATTCAAAATATTCAAATAAATAATCCTTCCTTTAACCACAAGCTATAAACGATCATTAAAGGATTTACTTCGACCACATTAATAATTTTGATTTATTGGTCAAGGGATTTTAGATGACGTTTTCTCGTAATTGGGAGAATGATTGTTATCGCAAGACGATTACCTTGTTGTTCCTTTATTGCTTTTTCTTAAAAAGGGTCAAGGTTTAAAGAACTCTATATTATATATATATATATATATATATATATATATATATATATATATATATATATATATATATATATAAAATTAAAACGACAACCTAGACATTCGATCAGTAAATATCCCTCCCGAACCCTACCCGAATCTTTAAACGACGACTGATCAATTTTTTTTCTTTTTTTTATACTTTTTTGTCCTATATTTGTTTATTCTCGGCTGAAAGACCACGGGTCGATAGCCATTTGTAGTTATTTTTTGTATTATAAGTACAGCTATAAACATGTTTTATTATCATTATTATTCAAAACGCGACATAAAATCTATGATTTACCATATTAGCTCGAATATTAGACGATTTCGATTATAAGACCCTAAGGAAAGTTGCGCAAATCTTTCTAAATAAAGCTAAATAGCTAAAGACAAAATTGAATTGCATAAGCCTTGATTATTAATTAAATATATTATTAACTAGATATTCTAATTATAATTTCCTGAGAATGTATAAATATAAAACGAATTTATAAGTCATTATAAAAATGGCTTCTTTGAATAAAACAATGGATTTTAAAAGAAAAGGATAACAATTCATACCAACGTTATAAATTAAATGTCAAAGCAAATAAATCAACTTAAGCCTTCCCACTTTTTAACCAGAATTAAAATTGAGCATCGTCATAACTCGGGATGGGTGGAAATAAAAACTGAATCAAGAGACAAATAGAGCCCGAGAGGTGACAGAGTGATAATAATAGTCACAACTGAGAATCACAATCGCAAAATTGTAATTATTTTTTTAAGAAGAAAAGAAAAACACAATTGGACAAATCGCTTAAATATTTATGAAGCAAACTAACAACAGTGTTTAGGTATTTGAGATCATAAATTGTAATCGTACTGCTTCAAATTTAAGTTTAATACGACCTAAAGTTATGCTAGTGTAGATTTATCAATCCAATTTGAATAGTTATACGAAAACTAGATAGTGAGTTTCAGATACACTGGAATTTATAGTTTGGGCATATACCATCAAGATAAATTTTAGCCAAGTTTTAATGATTAAGTTTAATTAATAACTTTAATTAAGTTTAAAAGGAACTAAACTGGCCTTCGGACATTTTTAATTTATGTTATATTATTTATAGATATTTTTTAAATATATATTTATTAAAAGAATCTAAACTAGATCCTTGTTAATCAATAACCAATAAAAAACCAATTAAATACATCAAATACATTTCGTGTGAATCACCCGAAAAGAATTTGTTCCGTGAATTTCTTAAGTACTCGGAGTAAGAAATTTAAAACTAATTATTGTAGATAATAATTTGTCAAATCATCAATTTCAAAATGTTATGATAACAATTGTGTATTTTATTATATTAAAATATCTAGTTGTAGAGTCTTCCCATACTCTACAACTGGATATTTTTATTTAATAAAATACACAATTGTTATCATAAAATTTTGAAATTGATGATTTGACAAATTATTATCTACAATAATTAGTTTTAAATTTCTTACTCGGAGTGCTTAAGAAATTTACATATTTCATAGAACTTTTACATATTTCTCATAGTGAAAATTCATGACAATTCTAACTAGGAGTTTCCAATTTATCCGATCTTATTATAACAATAAAACGTACAATATTGAAAAAGCAGTCTAAAAAACTAGGTAAAACAATTATGTTTTATAGAAAATACCTTGCGTATAATAAAAACTTCCTTTGATGACTCAAGGTTAACTGACTTTACTGAATAAGAAAACAAATTTATATACATTTGAAAATTGAAGTAGAAATAATGCTTAAAGTTAATAGAACTGCAGTTAAATTCAAATCTTCTTAATATTATACAATTTACGCAATAATTTGTATTCTTTTAACGATGGTTGTTTATTTTTATTTTTAAATATTTACTCAATAATGCACATATTTTTATAGTGAATTCATTATTAATTGTCTTATCAATAGGTTAGGTTAGGTAGGTAGGAAAGTCTAGGCCAAGCCAAGTCGACATTTTATGCAACCCGCGAAGCATTTTATAAATTTCTTTCAATTGGGACTTCCGAACTTTGACACTTGGTAGCGGCCCTAATCTTGAAGCTACACCTGTCGAATTGGCTCTTATTTATTCTGTCTGTTTTGCTAAATCACCATGGACGGATTAGCGTTCAACAAGATGTGCGAATGATAAAACTGTTTAATCAAAGTGGGTGTTGTGTTCGGGCAACGTTGAGCGCACTGCGCCCAATTTACTGTCGCCATTATCGTCCTACCGAGAGGACTATTCGCAGTGTGGTGAATAAATTTGAGTCCACTGGTTCAGTAAACAATAAACCAACACCAGTACGATGACGAAACGCAGGGTCTGCTGAAAACATCGCAGCTGTCCGTGAAAGTGTGCAGGAGATTTCGAGGCAGTCGATTTCACCGACCACAATTTGGCGAATTTTGCATGGTAACTTGTACAAAACTCAACTGACCCAGGAGCTGAAAGTTAACGACTATAGACAACCTTCGCTGAATTAGCTCTGGAGCAGTTGGAAACTCACCTTAATTTTCATCATAAAATCATCTTCAGAGATGAGACCCATTTCTGGATGAATGTGTACGACTCATGAGCACGATAAACAAAATTGTCGAATTTGAGACGATACCAATCCAAGTCATCTCACGTGGAGGTGATGTGAACTGGCCACCGAGAACGTGAAATTTGACCCAGTTAGGTTATTTTTAGCCCGTATGTCTATGCGAATAAACCACAAACCACAGCGGACCTCAAAGCGAACATAACCCATGCCATCGGTCAAATTCAGCCAGATTTATGCGCCAGAGTCATGGAAAATTGGACATTTCGGATGCGCGCCACCCAGCGAAGCCGCGGTGGACATTGGATGTTATATTCCCTACATAATGGCATCGATAGGCCTTTCAAATAAATTTAAAAAAATCGATATCTCACACACACTTCATTTAAATTTAAAGATGGGAAGTGCTTAATGAAAGACCCTACATAACAATAAAAACAAAACAAAAATATGTTGGTTTTGTGGTCGTATCCTGCCAAAATATAACTTCACTGAGAAAACAATTACAAATTTATCTTTAAATACATAAAAAAGGTAAAACAAATCCCAAAAGCATGCCTATAATATGCTTATTATATTTAGCTGGCCTGATGTTTACGTTATTATCTACCTGCTACTATTTCATATATATTGAGACACAAGTATTAAAATATAAAATGGTTTAATGCGGCCTACGGTCTAATTTTCTTCCAGAATGTGACCTGTTAATCACAGATAAATAAATTTCTATACATATTACGACTTAAGTTTCGACGTTTGACGGTCATTTTCAACTTGAAAATGACTGTCAAACGTCGAAACGGTAATTTTCAACTTTAAAATGACCGTCAAACGTCGAAACTTAAGTCGTGATAAGTATAGAAATGTATATATCTGTGAATAACAAGTTGTATAACATTTTTACATAATATAAGTGTGGTAAAAACTGACAATTTGTTAGTATTTTTTTTCTTAACACAGAAGTAAGGAGAGTTGCAGAAAACCAGTGTGTGTCTATCGGCAGTTGTTTTGAGACAGACGGTTTCTTAACCTAAAAACGTAGACAAAGACAAATTCTCTATTTTCTTCAGTTCAAGTGCAGTTATTTTACTTTAACTTGTTATATGATGTTATTAAACCAGTTAGAGTTACATGCGCTGTTTGTATCAATATGTTCCTAAAACGAAATCTTAAACATAACTAGCGACATAAAATTACATTGGCGTGTCGCGGTACAATTCTGTACATTTTTGGTCCTTCGAACCGGATAGGAACAGTCAATTGTGATAAATCATAATATCAACCCGGCTGATACATAGTGGTGCTGGTGTCTTTTTTTTTAATTTCGTATATGCGCATTACAATTTCGGACATGCGCATTACAATGTAAGACAGAGGCGTAGTGAAAATAAGTTGAATATATTTTGTGACTAGTAATAAAATTTATTTTATATATTAAAATATATAGACAATCATAGATTGTCAGATTATATATTTCGTAAAAAACGCATAAAATAAAATATATGCTTACATGCTTACCTTTCCAAATGATTACCCCAATGATATTTTCTCTTGCCAAACAAGCTTTCATCTATTTCTACAGTCACTCCGATTCCACCAAGCATTTCTTTTTCTCATATGCACATCATCATTCAAACCAACTACCCTTCCATACACTTTTTGAAACCGTTTTGTGCATACCCACTTTCGCCTATCTTTTATCGCACCGCTATTCCCACCCGTTTTTGCACGTTTTACTTTCCCCAATTTCATATCATCTCCACACTCAATACAAACATACCTTTTCGCTAACAATCCCAGATCCATCCATTCAATCATTCCGGCACTCTCTTGCATCTCCCTTAATTTAACAATACAAAATTCCATTTTAAAAGTATTACAAATTTTCTACTTGTTAAACTTCTACTTGTAAAAATGTTAAACTTTGGGGTTATAACCTTTATTTTTATTTTTCTATAGTGTGTTCCCGCGCAACGCCACTGAGCTGCGACATTTGTTGCATTTTCTGCCACGTACCCGTCGGGTATATTTTAGGAATTAACCAAACATTGTATAAGTGATACATTATTGAAACTTTAATAAACATAAGCAACACAATGCGGAATCATAGGTAGTACACGTAGCACAGATCATACAAGTATGCTCAATTGATTCACCAATTCCTTATTAATCCTTATCCTAGTGTATATTAAACTTATAAGGTTAAAACAGCTTCGAACCAATTTAAAGGCCAGCTTAACAAGATTCGGTAACTATCTACAGAATCTACATTCAGATGACGATCTATCGACCCTGCAACTAGGTCATAAAAAATATTGAAACTATTCTGCAAGAATGTCTTCAATTCGCTAAAAACAACTTCAAACAATTATAATATAGCTTGGCATCTATTAAAAAACAGATACGATAATCATTGGCTTATAATTAAAACTCACATCAAGGCAACATCAATGCCACATCAATGCCAACTTCCTGCACCATCTAAGGACGCGCACATCACTCTACGACAGTTAGTGAATTCCGCACAAGGACATGTTTTAGCCTTGCATAATATGCGAAATAACCATAAAGCTGGATAAATTAACATGCCGAGAGTGGACTTTAGAATTAACAGAAACGAAACCGACATACATTCACTTGAGCAAAACAAACACTATACATACTTCAATTATGGTACAAACTCGCGATTCTACTTTTAGCAAAGGTAGAAATCAAGCAAATCGTGCACAGCAGATTTATGTACAATCCCATCCGGGTAACGCAAACAATACAGGTACTCGATACAAACTCACTTGTCAAATGTGCAAATCAGAATACAAAATTCAGTCGTGTGATTGGTAATTAAAGTTGTCAACAATAGAAAAATCTAATTTCACAAAAAAGGCTGGTCTATGTTACAACTGCCTACGGTCAAATCACATGCTAAAGGATTGCCGCGCAGGTCATTGTAGACTGTGTCCACAAAGACATCATACGACTCTACATCCGATGGAAACTGATTCAAATCAGAACAGGCACAAATGCAAGCACCTCAGCAGATTGTATCAGTTTACAAAGCTGCGTAGGCACTGAAATGCTACTTTCAACAGCTATTATTCTCATTGAAGATCAAGCAGGCTGCAAACATAATTGCAGAGTATTATTAGATAGTGGTTCACAAGCTAACTTTTTAACTGAACAACTGGTATCAAAACTACATTTAGAGAAAACAAATATCAGCATACCGGTTTCAGGAGTTAACCAACTACGTTCACGAATAAATCATAAAGTCGAAACGACGATCAATTGAACGTCAAAAAATTTCAAGACAAGGTTGTCATTTCTTGTTGTTCAGAATATCACGGAAGCCCTACCATCACGACAAATAGCCAGGCAATGTTTAAACATTCCAAAAAATATTCTGCTAGCCGACCCAGAGTTCCATAAACCTGCACACATCGAAATACTCTTGGGAGCAGAAATTTTCTACCAATTGTTATGCATCAGGTAGATTAAACTATCATGTTCTCATGCGATCTTACAAAAGACACAGGATGGATAATAGGTAATATCTGGTAGAGTTAGCGGACTTCAAACAAGTACAACCAGAACCTCATGTCTTGTATCTGCTACAAATACACCAACTATGGAAAATTTGCAAAAACATATCTGTAAATTTTGGGAAGTTGAGGAGCCGAGTAACAAACAATGTTTATCGTTAGGTGAAGCAGTTTGTTAATCGCATTATCAACAAACAGTACGAAGAAATAATGTTGGTAGATTTATTGTAAAATTACAATTCAATGAAAGGAAGTCACAGATAGGTGAGTCACACAGCATGGCTCTGAAACGATTTTATTGATTAGAGAGAAAATTGCAGGGGAATCCAGAACGTCGAATACAATACACACAATTTATGAAAGAATATCTAGAACTAAGGCATATGCAAATAACAACGACACCAACTACGCAAGGGCACTACCTACCACATCATCCAGACATCAAGCAAACTAAGTCTCACTACTAAGCTCAGTATAGTGTTTGACGGATCTGCTAAAAGTACAACAGGAATTACACTGAATGATACATTGAGAGTTGGTCCAATAATCCTTGAGGACATTTTTTCTATCATCTTGCGATTTAGGACGCATCTAATCGCATTAACGGCTGATATAGAAAAAAATGTACAGGCAGGTCAATTTGCATTGAGAAGATACAAATTATTACAAAATACTTTGGCCAGAATCACCAGATCAAGTAATCAGAGAGTATTCACTTCAGACGATTACATATGGAACATCATCAGCTCCATTCTTAGCGGTCAGATGTTTATATCGTCTCTCTGAAGAATCGTCTAACTATCCACTTGCCGCACGCATTTTAAAAAGGACTTTTATGTGGACAACTTAATTACTGGTACTAATACTTTAACAGAAGCAATACACCTTCGAGGTGAACTCGTGCAGTTGCTACATAGTGGAGGATTTAATTTAAGACAATGAGCATCAAACAGTCCAGCATTTATACAATCTTTGCCACAGGGCGCATCAAAAATAAATCTACAAGTCGATGCGGATCTAACACTAAAAACGCTGGGAGTTCATTGGAATGCAGCTCAAGACGAAATTGTGTACACTGTCACTCTAGATCATCACAATCAACGCATCACAAAAAGAACAATCTTGTCTGACATAGCAAAATTATTTGATACATTAGGATTATAGGGTCCAGTAATTGTGTCGGCAAAAATCATTATGCAACAATTGAAAAATTCACTTTGTTTTTTACCACACTTATATTATGTAAAAATGTTATATAACTTATTATTCACGGTTATATAAATTTCTACACATATCACGACTCGAGTTTCGACGTTTGACGGTCATTTTCAAGTGAAACGGTCATTTTCACACTTGAAAATGACCGTCAAACGTCGAAACTCGAGTCGTGATATGTGTAGAAATTTATATAACTGTGAATAATAAGTTATATAACATTTTTACATAATATAAGTGTGGTAAAAAACAAAGTGAATTTTTCAATTCAATGTAAGTATGGATTACCACGTAGTAACTGTCGCAACCATCCTATTCATTATGCAACAACTTTGCCAAATACAATCTACTTGGGACGAATCAGTACCAAGTTATATTCAAACTTTCTGGTTGAAATTTAAGAACTACTTATCAAAACTAAATAACATTGCCATACCAAGAAGAATAATGTAGCAACACACAAAGAATATTCAGTTACACGGTTTCTGTGATGCTAGCGAAAAAGCATACGGGGCATGCATATTCATTCGATCGAGAGTTAACGAAAGATATTTAACAAGACTTATTGGTGCTAAATCTCGCGTAGCTCCACTGAAGACTATCTCGCTTCCAAGATTAGAATTATGTGCAGCATTACTGTTATCTACACTATACAACGTACATTTAACTTAACTGTTAAGGCTTTAAAACTGAATATTATAAGTAAATTCTTTTGGTCAGACTCGACTATTGTATTAAATTAGATTAATACACCACCAAATACGTTGAAGACATTCGTAGCACATCGAATCTCTGAAATTCAACAAATCACCAAGGCAACTGATTGGAGACACATATCATCTCTAGAAAATCCAGCTGACACAATCGCACGAAGACAGTCAGCCACCGAATTCTTAACAAATGACATTTCTTTTAACGGTCCCAACTGGATTCAACACGATGTAGAAACATGGCCAGCCACCATTACGAAGTTAGAACACATTCCAGAACAAAGAGCAGCCGTATGTTTGAAATCTAATTTGGAATTACTGGATATAATTTCTAACACATCTTCACTAATACGATTGAAAAGAACTATTGCATATTGCCTCAGATTCATAAATAGGGCCAAAAGAAAAACGTCAGCTACTGGAACGCTTACGACCATTGAACTTCAAGAAGCTTTAAATTCGGTAATAAAAATTGTCCAAAGAGATACATTTCATGATGAACTAAAGAATCTTAGAACAACGAAAGACATCAGTAAGAAAAGTAAGTTAGCAATTTCCCAACCGTTTATTGATCATAACCAGGTGCTGAGAGTAGGTGGAGGAATCAAATATGCTGATGTAACACCAAACCAACGACATCCGATTTTATTGCCAAATAATCATAATATAACCAGACTAATAGTTCAACATATACATATCCAACAAGGACATGCAGGGGCTCAAGCAACATTAAATGCATTGCAGAAATCTTACAAGACGAATCATTTACAATTGCAATTCTTGTTTCAAATCGTGACCACGAATGGCAAATTACGTAATGGTAAATCTACCGCAAGATCGAATAACTCAGTCGCGTCCATTCTTTAAAACAGGAGTTGATTATTGCGGTCCTTTTTATATAAAGGAAAAGCTACAACATAGAACTCTCAATTAAATTAAAACATATGCTGCTGTATTTACATGTTTTACAACTCCTGGCCGCTCACCTGGAACTAGTTAGTGATTTAACTCACTTAGGCCTTTCTAGCTACCTTACGACGCCTTTTCGCACGAAGAGGCATGTCTCGGATCATTTACTCTGATAACGCAACAAACTTCGTTGGCGCAAATTGCAAGTTACAAGATCTGCATGAATTCCTCAAATCTAATTGAAACAATGAAATCATTACAAACTATTTAGCAAATCAAAATATTGATTGGTACTTTATACCACCCAGATCTCCTCATTTCGGTGGACTATGGGAAGCCACAGTCAAATCTTTCAAATATCACATGTTACGAATAGTAGGCAATTCACTTCTAGCTGACCAGCAATTATACACTTTTGTAACAGAAATCGAATCAATTCTTAATTCTCGACCTATAACTCCTATCTCTTCCGATCCAAATGACCTCATTGCCCTAACACCCAGTCACTTCCTAATTTGTGAATCTATAACAAGCATCCCCGAGCATGACTTAACAGATACACAATCAAATCGATTGTCAGCATGGCAACATACTCAGAAGATGAACCAACACTTCCGGACTACATGGCGCAAGGAATATCTTAATGAACTAAATTTAAGATGTAAGTGGCAATTTGGATCAACCCATATCATTACACCTCGCACTATGGTGATCATCAAACAAGACAACCTCGAACCCATGCATTGGCCCTTGGGACGAGTTCCTGATACACACCCTGGACAGGATGGCGTGGTTCGAGTTCTTAGTGTCCAAACATCAAGTTAAACTTGTAAGCGTTGTGTGAAAAACTTGGCACCTCTTCCAATAGAAGCCAGTGAATGATTTTGTGAATAACATAGTGCCAGGTTAATATTGTTGAACATTAGTTCAAGGGAGGCAGAATGTCGGCGCCTAGTATGGTTGCGGACAGTATTTTGTTTTTTCTTTCATATATCTTTTCTTTAGTGTTTTGCCGACAATATGTTTGTATTTTTTTTTCTTAACACAGAAGTATGGAGAGTTGCAGAAAACTGTTGTTTGTCTATCGGCAGTTGTTTTGAGACAGACGGTTTCTTAACCTAAAAATGTAGACAACGACAAATTCTCTATTTTCTTCAGTTCAAGTGTAGTTATTTTACTTTTACTTGTAATATGATGTTATTAAACCAGTTAAAGTTACATGCGCTGTTTGTATCAATATATTCCTAAAACGAAATCTTAAACATAACTAGCGACATAAAATTACTTTGGCGTGTCACGGTACAGCTCTGTACAATAATGTTAAAATTTTCCAAACAAAGACAAAAAGTTTGTCCATATGAGCTGCAGAAAAATTACTTTTTCTGACAAAGAAGTCTTTTATTGGTCGATACCAATGATATTACTTCATTTCAACGAATTGTCATATTTTATTTTCTCACATTGTAATGAGGTACAATTGTTTATTGAATTTGTGAATTGTTTGAGATTGAAACCATTTTAAATTTGGTTAGTAGAATCGACTTATGGGTTGGATCAGTTTGCCAACACTTTTTGTGCTACCTTTCAAAAATGTTTATTTTTAACACCTCTAAACCAAGGTACTGATAATGGTATAACTGACTGAATATACGCTCAACATTTTTACCGGTAATTTTTTTTTATTGGTAATTTGGTAAATAAAAAATCTGCAGGCGTTTTTATATGCAAAATTTGTACTGTAGCTAGCACTGACAAATAATAAATAAAAATAATCATGTCTCGTACATGGACTACAATTAGCAGTAATAAATGTTGTGAAAAAACGTGACCACAATAAACAAACAGTATGAAAATGAATGTGATTCTAATTTTCTATTTCTTATGAATCATAATTACTCAGATATCGATAAAGAAGATAACGCCGAATTTTGGTGCGTCTTCTAAAGTAAACTAGGAAGAAGATTTCCAAGACATGATGCTAATTTTCTATTTATTATGAGTTTTAGTAACTCTTTTTTTTTAGTTGTGTAAAATTGTGTACAAATTTGGCGCGACTACTTAAAGTAAACCAAGAAGAAGATTTACTTATGGTACCGAGCTTGTTCTACAAAAGTCAGAATTATATTTTTGATAATAAAATACGAAAATTTGCGTTTTTAGAAAATCTCCAACATTACACGATGAAATCAAAGAAATCGCTAATAAAGAACTTTCTTAAATCTGAATGTTTTCTGCTAAATCTACATCTAAATCACTTAATGACGTTTGATCACGTCAATCTTCGTATGCTTACTTTTTATTATTGAAATTTTTCTTTAAACCTTTCTTTAAGCAGGTTAGCGTAATAAAATATTAATGAAAAATTTTTAGAAAAAATTAAATAATAAAATGTAAGCATACAAAGATTGATTCAGATATATCAGATATTTATTAACCTTTGGTGACGGGGTAGTGTGTGGAGAAAAGAAAAATAACAAACCCGGAGACGATGTAACTTTTTATTGCGCGTCACGTGACGCGTGCCGGTTTTGATGCGAGTTGTGGAAGTTGTCTCTGATGTTCTGCTGGAAGTTGTGTTCACTGACGTTCTGCTGGAAGTTGTGTCTGGATGTTGTTTCGAAGTTGTCTCTCGAAAACTGTCCCTTTGTCACTCCCGTCCCGTCCTTTTATCCCTCGGTCAAACGCATCTTCTCTCTGGTAACTTTGGTGGGAGAGGTTTTTCGTTGTCCCGATTGGTTGTTCGTTCTTCCCTCCTATTGGTGCTGACGCCAAGTAAGAGGGAGGAAAAATCGGTATTGTTTGACCGGGTGGTTGGCATTGTTTGATCAGCTGGTTGGTATTGTTTGATCGGCTCCAGCCCGCTCATAAAACGGTCTGGGCCATAAAACGATTAAGAAAAACCCGACCCTATCGGCTTTGTTTGATCAGCTCCAGCCCGCTTATAAAACGGTCTGGGCCATAAAACGGTTTAGGAAAAACCCGAACCTGTGCAACTCATCTTGTCAATAATGAGTCCCTACAGGACCCCCCTGCTAGTGATTAACGATACAAGTGCATAATTTACAAAGTTACAGGGTTTATCTCAAACCGGCCTGGTAAAATTCGGTGAATCTAACGAGGCGTCCTGATCTTGTTCGGAGGCCTGGGTCGGTGTTGGGAGTCACAGGTTGGGGTGCAAGCGATGGTGCTGGTGCTGGCGCTGGTTGCATGGGAGCTTGGGTTCCGCCCGCGTCGTCCGGAGAGTCGTCATCGGAGTCGCTCTCCAGCTCTGGTTTTTCGATGTTCCCGTCGATGATGTACGCAGGTTTGAGTCTATCGATCGTAACTGGTACGTGTCTTCCCCGCATCAAGAGAATGAAAACCTTGTCAGTGCGAGAAATTACTTTGTACGGACCATCATACGGCAGTTGGAGAGGTCAGTTTGGTGCGTCGTGGCGCACAAAAACGTGGGTAGCAGTGACGAGATCCTTAAAGACGAAGATTCTGCGCTCACCGTGCCTGGACCCACTGACTGGACGGAATGTCTCGAAGCGCTGACGAAGTTCCTTCACGAATTCAGCGGAGTTGTCGACCTCTCGGATCGCCCGGGATACCAGGAATTCTCCGGGAAGGCGAAGGGGCTGACCGTAGACCATCTCGGCTGTTGTCGCCTGTAGGTCGTCCTTCCAAGCTGCACGTATGCCAAGTAGCACCGTTGGGAGCGTTTCAGTCCACCGAGTAGCCTGCAAGCACTTGATGGAGCTTTTTAGCTGCCGATGAAAACGTTCGACCATGCCATTGGCCGCTGGGTGGTACGCCGTTGTGTGCAGGTGCGTCGTCCCTAGGAGTTGGTTGAGGCAGCGGAACAGGTGGGACTCGAACTGCCTGCCTTGGTCGGTGGTGATCCGGAGAGGTGTGCCAAAACGTGCAACCCAGCTGTTGTAGAAAGCGCGGGCAACGGTTTCGGCTTCCTGGTCCTGTACAGGGATTGCCTCCGGCCATCGCGAGAAACGATCAACGCAGGTTAGGCAGTACCTGTATCCCTGCGAGTACGGCATGATGATCAGGTCCAGACGAACGTGCTCGAACCGGCGGGAAGGTGCTGCAAATGAGCCGACTGGAGCGGATACATGCCTGGTGACCTTGGATTGCTGACACTGGATACAAGCTCGTGCCCAGGTGCGACAGTTCACGTTGATGGAGGGCCAAACGTAGCGCTGTGTCATCATTTTCGTTGTTGCCCTGATCCCAGGATGAGACAGCCCGTGGATGGCGTCGAAGGCTGCCCTGCGGAACGGCGTCGTGAGAAAAGGCCTGGCAGTGTGTGTTTTGACGTCGCAGAAGATCGCGGCGTCTGAACCCGGAATGCGGATTTGTCGCAAGTCCAGCTCGGAGCTGTCATCTTGCAAGAGTCCTTGAAGTTCCTGATCTTGTTGCTGCGATGTCGCCAGAGCCTCGAAGTCCATTGGAACAGTGATCTCGTCGACCCTTGATAGAGCGTCGGCGACGACGTTGTCTTGCCCCGCGATGTGCCTGATGTCGGTTGTAAATTGGCTAATCAAGTCCAGGTGACGGAATTGGCGTGGCGAGCATTTGTCGGACTTCTGGCGGAAGGCGAAAATTAGCGGCTTGTGGTCCGTGAGGATGGTAAACGGACGGCCCTCGACCATATGCCTGAAATGCTGAACTGCACAGTAAATCGCTAGGAGCTCCCGATCGTATGCGCTATATTTATTCTCGGAGCTACTAAGCTTCTTTGAAAAGAATCCAAGCGGCTCCCAGTGATCGTCGACTCGTTGTTGAAGGACTGCGCCTATGCTGTAGTCCGACGCGTCGCACACCAGAGACAGGTCTGCGCCGGGTCGAGGATGCGCCAAGAGTGCTGCGGTGGCCAGCTCCTCCTTGCACTGCATGAAGGCTGCCTCGGCTCCGTTGTTCCACTGAATCGGCGTGCTCCCCTTGATGTTACCTTTGAGAAGGTCGTTGATGTTCGCCTGTGTTTTAGCAGCCCTGGGTAGAAACCTTCGATAAAAATTGAGCATCCCCAGGAACTGCCGTAGTCCTTTGGCAGTCTTCGGCTTCTCATATTCTCGGATCGCGGCGACTTTTTCGGGAAGCGGTTCTGTTCCTCTCTCGGAGACGCGGTACCCTAGAAACTGTATGGTTGCCGCGCCGAAACAGCACTTGTTGGGGTTGATCACGACACCAAACTGCTGCAAGCGTTCGAACAGGATTTGCAGATGACCACGATGCTCCTCTTCGGACGATGATGCCACCAAGATGTCGTCTATGTAAGCGTAGCAGAAATCCAAACCGCGGAGGACTTCGTCGATGAACCGCTGGAACGTTTGCGCGGCGTTTCGCAACCCGAAGCTCATGGATGGAAACTCGAATAATCCAAATGGTGTGGTAATGGCCGTTTTAGGAACGTCTTCTTCCGCGACTGGAATTTGGTGATATGCCCTTACCAAATCGATCGAGGTGAAGATCTTCTTCCCATTGAGCGTCTGCGCGAAGTCTTCGATGTGGCGCACCGGGTAACGATCCGGGATGGTGCGTGCGTTGAGGGCCCGATAATCACCACAGGGACGCCATTCGTCGCCTTTCTTTGGCACCATGTGCAAAGGTGAAGCCCAACTGCTCTTAGATGGGCGGCAAATGCCCAACCGCAGCATGGACTCGAACTCCTTTCTGGCGTTCAACAGTCGGTCCGGGGCAAGTCGACGCGGTCTTGCGGCTTCAGGTGGTCCGGGCGTCGTGTGTATGTGGTGGACGGTGCTGTGTTTCACTGTTGGTGCCTTGCCTGCTCCGTCGGGTCGCGTGATTTCTGGGTAGCGCTGCAAAAGCTCGTGATATTCAGAATTTCCGATGACGATTTTGACACTTGCGATGTTACCCGAACTCGGCCTATTTCCGGTCGTCTTGACTTGCGTCAGGCTATCTACGAGATGTTTGTTTCGCATGTCTACCAGCAGGCCGTAGTGAGCCAGGAAATCGGCGCCAATAATCGCGCGTGTTACGTCCGCGATCACAAGGTTCCACGTGAAGTCGCGTCTCAATCCGAAATCCAATGTCATTGTCACTGAGCCGTACGTCGCAATCGGCGTGTTGTTTGCTGCGGAAAGTTCGTAGTTCGTCTTTGTCCGGCGACCACGCACAAGTTTACGGGGAAAAATACACAGATCCGAACCAGTGTCTATCAGAAATTTCGTGCCGCTAATGCGATCTGGCACGAACAAGCGGCGTACGTTTGGGCAGTCATCGCTTGCCGCCATAAGCGATGATCCGCTTAGTTTCCCGAACGCGCGGTGAAGACGGCGTTTAACTCGCACGGAGGCCTGCATTTGCGCGCACTGTCACCGAACGTGTAATGGTACCAGCACATTTCGTCGTACTGGACCGGAAGGCGAGAACCTGAGCGGTTGCGGTTCGACGGTGACCGATCCGAGCGGTCTCGACTGATTGAACGGCTGCGGCGCGCTTGCTGGAGCTCTGACCTAATGGCCGAGATTTCCCGTCGGTTGTCTATCTGCACCTCCGCCAATTGTCGTTGGAGGCCGGCCAATTGCTCTAAGATCTTCGACTCGAGGGAAGATGACACTGCGGATACCTGGTTTCGCGGCTGTAGGGTCCCGATCGAGTCCAAAACGTTGTCCGCGATCCTGGCCAACTCGTCGAGGGAGGTGTTTTCTTGCTGCGTCGCTAGGCAGGCCCGCACGACCGGGTTGAGGCGGTCCATCCAGAGGGCCTTGGTGATGTCCTGGGCCCCGTGTTCGCCGGCAAGTAGCTGCAGCTGTCGCAAAAATTGTGACGGAGTTCGGTCGCCGATGTCCTCGCGCTCCAACAACTGCCGTGTCCGTTGTTGCTGTGTTTTTCCGAGTCTCCTGATAAGTTCGTCCTTCAGCTTCTGATACGGGTCGTCGGCTTCCTTTGGTGGGTCGAGAAGTAGGTCGCGGATCTCCTTAGCGTACCGCGGCTCGAGCGACGTACCGACGTATTCGAACTTCTCGGTACTGGTAGTGATACCAGCGTTTTTCAATGCCCAATCAGCTAGTTGGAACCAGAGGTCCGGGTCCTCTGGTAGAAATGCGGGCAGTCTCACACGCGCCCCGTTGGAGTGGTTATTCGCCATAGCTTGTCGCGAGTGTCTTGGCGCACGTTGCTACCACCGTCACTTGTAAAATATGTAGATCACGTCGGGGTCACCACTTTGGTGACGGGGTAGTGTGTGGAGAAAAGAAAAATAACAAACCCGGAGACGATGTAACTTTTTATTGCGCGTCACGTGACGCGTGCCGGTTTTGATGCGAGTTGTGGAAGTTGTCTCTGATGTTCTGCTGGAAGTTGTGTTCACTGACGTTCTGCTGGAAGTTGTGTCTGGATGTTGTTTCGAAGTTGTCTCTCGAAAACTGTCCCTTTGTCACTCCCGTCCCGTCCTTTTATCCCTCGGTCAAACGCATCTTCTCTCTGGTAACTTTGGTGGGAGAGGTTTTTCGTTGTCCTGATTGGTTGTTCGTTCTTCCCTCCTATTGGTGCTGACGCCAAGTAAGAGGGAGGAAAAATCGGTATTGTTTGACCGGGTGGTTGGCATTGTTTGATCAGCTGGTTGGTATTGTTTGATCGGCTCCAGCCCGCTCATAAAACGGTCTGGGCCATAAAACGATTAAGAAAAACCCGACCCTATCGTCTTTGTTTGATCAGCTCCAGCCCGCTTATAAAACGGTCTGGGCCATAAAACGGTTTAGGAAAAACCCGAACCTGTGCAACTCATCTTGTCAATAATGAGTCCCTACAAACCAAATAAATAAAGTCATTATTGTGTAATTTATTCGAATATTTCATTACATTGTTGTACATTCGAACCCTCACCGGTGTATTTCGACAATCACAGGTACGCTCTGGTGGAGATCCAAAAGGGAGGAACCGACAAAGAGGCAACTGGCACTCTCCCGTCAAATCCTTTGTTCTGCTGGGAGTCAATCAGCTTTATCAGTCTTATGTAAGTTTTGATGATGCGAGCAACATTTTCATATTTTTTTCCGACACCCTAAATAAAGGATACTGCAGTAAATCGTGATCTTTTTTTTTGAAAAGTTAAATGCATTAATTGCAGGTAAACGAGAAAACAAATTGTTCGCGCCAATTTAACGCATCCAGATTTTAAAATTGTTATATTAGAATTAACTTCGGCTCCAATCAATCGAAGAGGCAAAGGTGTATCGATCGGTGTCGAAGTCGCGCGAATTAATAATCTTTTTCGCGAATTGATTAAATTAATCAGTTCGCTGCGTAGAGTCGACTAAGTACGCTCGGCGAGTGTGAACGCCTATAACGCAAAAATTGCGAAACCCACGCCGACTAGCACATGTGCGTATTTTAGAATTTCCCATCCAAATTAACCAGGGATGATCATGATCCCCAAGGGCTGAAGCTTAGCCGGACGTCCCGAAAACGCCGATTTAAGGGGAATCCATCTTCCTTTTATTCCCATTTCCTCCCTTAGAAGAAGCGCCGGAAGGACGATTCCACGTGGCGGAGACGCTGGCAGCCCACACAGGTAAGTAAATCTAACCAGTCTGTGTTTTGTTTGGAAATTGTGAAATTTGGAGAGACACGGTCCGAACATTGGTCCTTCGAACCGGATCGGGGTCAGTTAGTTAAATACGTCCATGTGCTCGGGCGCTGTGGGATTCGCCATTTTGTTTCCGGTCCCAGCGGAAACCTACCGGGTGTACTCCATTTGTTGTAATAATTAACTGATTATATAGTTAATCATTTCGTTGTTGATTATTAAGTTTGCGCGGTTTTCCGATTTGTTGTAATAATTAACTGATTATATCGTTAATCATTTCGTTGTTGATTATTAAGTTTGCGTGGATAATCCGATTTGTTGTAATAATTTACTAATTATATAGTTAATCATTTCGTTGTTGATTATTAAGTTTGTGCGCTAATCCGATTTGTTGTAATAATTAACTGATTATATAGTTAATCATGTCGTTGTTGATTATTAAGTTTGCGCGGTAATCCGATTTGTTGTAATAATTAACTGATTATATAGTTAATCATTTCGTTGTTGATTATTAAGTTTGCGCGGTAATCCGATTTTTTGTAATAATTAACTGATTATATAGTTAATCATTTCGTTGTTGATTATTAAGTTTGCGAGGATATTCCGATTTGTTGTAATAATTAACTGATTATATAGTTAATCATTTCGTTGTTGATTATCAAGTTTGAAGGATATCCCGAGTTTGTCAGAGTAATTAATTAATTGTCTAGTAATCAATTTCGTTAATTATTAATTTTCATCAGGTTATCCAGTTTTGTGGGAATAATTAATTGATTGTCTAATTAATCAATTTCGTTAATTATTAATTTTCATCTGGTTTAGCAATTTCGTTGGATAATCAGCTGTTGTCTGGTTATTCATTTGTCGTAGATTATTTAATTTTATCGGGTTATCCAGGTTCGTCGTAATAATTAAATTGATATCCAGTTATTCATTTTGTCGTTAATTATTCAATTTCGTTGCTTATTGAACTTTGTCTGGTTGCAGCTCTCGTTTGTGAATATTCGATTTGTGAATATTCGATTTTGGCCATTTTCAGCTCTCGTTTGAATATTCGATTTTGTGAATATTCGATTTTGTGAATATTCGATTTGTGAATATTCGATGTTGGCTATTTTCAGCTCTCGTTTGGGAATATTCGATTTTGTGAATATTCGATTTGTGAATATTCGATTTTGGCTGTTCGCAGCTTTCGTTTGAATATTCGATTTTGTGAATATTCGATTTGTGAATATTCGTGTTTGGCTGTTTGCAGCTCTCGTTTGAATATTCGATTTGTGAATATTCGATTCTGTATGAGTCTACAGTTTTCCTTTGAATGTTCGATTTTGGTTTATTCAATTATTGAATGTTCAGTTTTTTGGGATGTTCGATTTTGTTTGACTTATTTTGTCAATTCTCGTTTTTTCATTCTTTCCTTAGTATTTTCATTATTGTCCTTTCATAATGGATAAGCGTGAGAGAGCATTAAAAATTTTGATTAGCAAGAAAGAAAACGTATTTGCGAGGGTACAACGCCTTTATGATTTTTCCACTCGAATCAGCGACGCCACATCTTTAAGCCATTTCAAGACATCGTACCCCCGGTTGTCTCAATCTTTGACGGAGTATAATGCCCTGGAAATGCGTATCAATGATTTAGAATTGGAGCTGAACCAGGAATTTGTCCCCTCCTTCGATATGGCCATTCAGGACGAGGTGGCCTCGACTGTCTGTGATAGATGCCCCGAAACTGAAACGGTTAGAAATTCCCAAGTTCGATGGTTCCTCGGAGGCGTGGGCTCCGTTCTATGAATTGTTTCGTAATTTGGTGCACGACAATCCTCATCTGTCTGACCTAAGTAAAATGCAGTTCCTTGTGACCAGTTTAGCAGGGCCTGCATTGAACATTTGTAAACATGTTACGCCTACCGGGGCAAACTATCTTCCCACCTGGGAAGCTTTGGTGCACCGGTATAATGATCCTCGAGCGCTCGGTGACGCCTATTTGGAAAAGATCTTTGGATTTAAACCGCTTCAGATAGAGTCTCGCCAGGGATTAAGTTCCGTTCTGGATGAGTTTTGTGCTCCTATCTCTGCGCTACACCGGCTGGGTCTCGCCGATTTGACGGATTTCATTTGTTTGAACCGGGCGTTACAGGTCGTGGACCCGGGCACCAAGCGGGCATTTGAAGCCGCTTTCCGGGAAACAGATGTACCGACCTACAAGGATATTCTTAAATTTGTAGAGAGACATCTCCGGACGTTGCTGACATCAGATGCTTCCAAAAGGGTATCCAAAGAATCCTTCAAGGCTCGATCGACGGACGTTGCCGACATCAGATGTTTTTAAAAGGGCGTCCCAAGGATCCTTCAAGGCTCGATCGACGACGGGAAATTTTATGGTTCAAACGGAGGTACGATCAGTTGGTCCCAAGAATTCGCTTTGTTGTTGTTGCAAAGCGGGCAATCATAAATTGCCGGTATGCCCCAAATTTTTAGATTTAACTCCCAAGTCGAGATATGGGATAGTAAAATCGCATTTCCTTTGCTTGCGTTGTTTTTCACCGCAACATTCGATCTCGAGGTGCCCGGATACCCCTGGTTGTTCTCAATGTCCATACCCCCATCATTCGTTGTTGCCTTATGGCAAGAGGAAACTGCGTGCTACGGACGTTTCCCCGAACGCATTGTGCGCAAGGGGAAATGCCGGTTTGGCCAAGTCAACGGCTTCCTTCGCATTGTTGCCTACCTTTGTTGCCGAAATTCCCGATCCTACGGGGAAACGGCACTGCGTGCGTTTTTTATTGGATTGCGGAAGCGAGGCGAATTTCCTATGTCGAGGGGTCTGTGAAAGACTAGGATTACCCGTGGAAAAGTCCGATGTATCGGTCATCGGATTTGGCAGAACGACAAGTGCCGGTGTCGGTCAAACGACGACGGCCATATGGTCGCGTTTTGATGCTCGTATGACTCTTCCTGTCAACGCGTTTGTCGTTGAGAATATTGCGGGCAATATACCTCCACACAGCCTAGATCTTTCGGGGTTGAGCCATTTAGCAGATTTGCCCCTAGCCGATAGTAATTGCGGCCAATCGTGGAAAATTGAAGGCATCATCGGAGCGGGATTGTTTCCTTTGGTGGTACTAGGTGAACGAGTTATAGCTTCGCCCGAATTGCCCGTTGCATTCCGGACTCCCTTCGGTTACGTGCTCATAGGAGCACTCCCGAAGTATGGACGAACTGAACAGCATTCGTTGGTCGCCACAGAGGAAGTCGAGAGTGTGGACAACACCCTGAAACGGTTCCGGGAGATCAAAGAAGTCCCCTCCTCTCTAGAGGATACAGTATCTAAAGAGGACCGCGAATGTGAGAAATCGTCTTCCTCATCGGTCAAACGTGCCCGGGACGGAAGATATGTTGTGCAGTTCCAGGACTCTTTCGACCCTGATAACTGTCTGAGGGCTCCGCCTCCAGCGCTCGCTAGTGCACCAACAAAACCCTCTGCTCCATTGAGTTTGTCATGGAGTAAATAAGAACGGCCTTATAACCCGCTTTTATTGGGGGAGGGTACCACAATCGGCAGTTTCCATGTAACTTTCCATTCGTTTGCAGCAAGTAGGCTTCAGTTTGTTCTGTCCTTGCTTCTGTTTATTGGGTGCGTAATTGTTTGGCACCGGCAGATCCAATGTTACTGAAGATTTTCGTTTGTATTCGTGCCTTCCCAATCTGAATCGATTATTGTCGGAACACAATTGTTGATTTATTGGATCACAGTGTATCCGAGCGGCGCGCAACCCTGCTCTAACCATGGCCAGCGCATCGCATAAGCCGCTGGGAGTTAGGCGATAATAACACTTTTTACACCTCGTGTGTTTGTTTCAGAATTTTCATGCATAAGTGCCTTTCTTCGCTTGAGCTGGTCGATAGAATAGTTCCTCGAATATTTCCTTGGCTTAAGTGCCTTGTCGTTGATGAGTACCTCTTTGGCACCCGCGGTCCCCTAGATCTGAATCGACATATGTTACAGGGTTAAGTTCTCATAAGTTCTCATGTTGCAGGGTTATTGGTAGCGGTAGGCTGTAACTGCATCTCCTTGTCATATGTAACCTATTTACCAAATGCCTCGTCTACGTTTGATTCAGATCTGTTTAGGTTAGAGGTCACGTATTATCAAGTATTATGTTCCAAGGTCTTGTGTTGCAGGGTTATTGTTAGCGGTAGGCTATAACTGCACCCCCCTTGTCACGTGTAGCGCTTGAGCTTTCCTCTGACCCCGCGGTCCCTAGTCTGCTGCAATAAAAATAGATTGTGTCGTGATATTTCGCCATAACTCACCGTCTTACAAACGGTGAATAGTTAAGTAGGGGTCTCGATTTCGTCTTGCGATATTGTAGGGTTCGAGCTTGCTGACCTGTTTATTTGCTTTGTTTCGGATGTGGATGGATGATGCCGTTTTGAAAGGATTTAGCATTTACTAGCATTCCATTATTGTTCGTATGTTCGCTTTGGTCCTTTGACAAACACTGGTTGTGTTTTTTTTCTTTGGTCTTGTTGTGATCATCTTGTTCAAGGACAAACACTTTGTCGTTGTGTTTGTTTGTTCTTTGATCTTTGTTGCGATCACTTTGTCCAAGGTAAAACACTTGTAGTTGTGTTTGTTCTCTTTGGTCCTTATAGCGATCATTTTGTACAGGACAAACACTTGTTGTTGTGTTTGTTTTCTTTGGTCCTTGTCGTGATTATCTTGTCCAAGGACAAACACTTGTCATTGTGTTTGTTTGTTTTTTGATCTTTGTTGCGATCACTTTGTCCAAGGTCAAACACTTGTCGTTGTGTTGGCCTTTTTTGGTCCTTGTCGTGATCATCTGGTCCAAGGACAAACACTTTGGTATTCTGTTTGTTTTCTTTGGTCCTTGTTGTGATCATCTTGTTAAAGAACAAACACTTTTTGTTGTGTTTCTTTGTTCTCTGATCTTTGTTGCGATCATTTTGTACATGGTCAAACACTTGTCGTGTTTGCTTTCTTTGATCCTTGTCGCGATTCTCTTACTAAGGACAAACACTTTGTTTTTGTGTTTGTTTGCTTTTGTTTTTGCCGCGACCACTTGTACTCGTGACGTAAGCTCATTCGGGACGTAATTCATTGGTCTAGTGAGCGCAAAGTCTAATAAGATTTCCGTATCTAGGCGAGTGAGGTTGATTGTCCTTGTTTCGTTCACCTCTCTGCCCGCGATCATTATTCTGAATCCGAAAAATAAAAGATGTTGTCAGTGTAAACGCATCTCCGCTGTTATTGTTGTCAACGTAGCGGTCAAGATCAATAGCATGAGTGATTGGCCGATCTTGTTATTTATTGCACTTTAATATCCTTGGTGCTGTTTCAGAATTGAGCGACTGTATGCCGGACATAGCTGAGCTGTCCTCGTGACTCTTCTGTTGAAATTATGTCTACTACAGCCCCATTCGTTGGTCGTTCGGAATTTCTTTTGTTTGTTTTTGAATTGTTGACTGTTTGTTTTGAACACCCAGAGGGTGAAAATTGTCTCAGTGGTCTCATTTATTTTTATTTTGTCTAAAATTTGGGACCCTGTCGTTTGCTTCTATTTTGTAGAAGTTGATTTTATGTCACTTATTTCGATTTTGTCGAAGTTGAATTCATTTTCCTTTATTTTCTTGGTAGAAGTTTGTTTATTTTATTTTCTATCTGGATTTGATTTGGCCCATCCTGGGTTATTATTGCTCAGTTTGTTCTGAAGTGGGTTACTTCAGGGGCGGCGAGATGTTCGCGCCAATTTAACGCATCCAGATTTTAAAATTGTTATATTTGAATTAACTTCGGCTCCAATCAATCGAAGAGGCAAAGGTGTATCGATCGGTGTCGAAGTCGCGCGAATTAATAATCTTTTTCGCGAATTGATTAAATTAATCAGTTCGCTGCGTAGAGTCGTCTAAGTACGCTCGGCGAGTGTGAACGCCGATAACGCAAAAAACGCGAAACCAACGCCGACTAGCCCATGTGCGTATTTTAGAATTTCCCATCCAAATTAACCAGGGGTGATCACGAGCCCCAAGGGCTGAAGCGGAGCCGGACGTCCCGAAAACACCGATTTAAGGGGAATCCATCTACCTTTTATTCCTATTTCCTCCCTTAGAAGAAGCGCCGGAAGGACGATTCCACGTGGCGGAGACGCTGGCAGCCCACACAGGTAAGTGATCTAACCAGCCTGTGTTTTGTTTGGAAATTGTGAAATTTGGAGAGACACGGTCCGAACACAAATGTTTTTATTTTTCTCAAGAAAAGTACTCTAAAATACTTTCTTAAGTGGTTTCTGCTAAAACTAAGTGTCTTATGAATCTCTCCTTTGAATTACAGACGATTAAAACGAGGTTCCGAGGTTTTAAAAATTAATCATGAAGATAAGTTATCCGTACTATTCGAACCAGGGGAAACGAATATCCAGTATTATGTTCCCAATGAAGAATTGTTCATTATACTATATGAAACTCGCTATATGAAACACACCAAAACAGGCCACGGAGAAAGAACACGTATGCTTAAAGAGTTACAAGTTAAATACAAAAATATTACATATGAAGTTGTTATGTTGTATTTATATTCAGAGGCGTCTTTAACGTAGGTGCAATCGGTGCGTAGCACCGACGGGCCCCAATGCGGCGGGCCCCTCTGACAATACTTTACAATACACATGTGCAATACACTTGTTTTACAATACACACGGTCGGAAAATGAATGTTTGACTGTTTTTCTCACACCTACACCGTCGGCGAATTCTACACCTAGCGCTTAGTTCGAGTCTTTAGAATCTTTAGATAAGTTTACTACAAAAACAGAAAACCCTGAAATTAGTAAGGGAGGAATCATTAATACGGAGTAGCCGAGGAGGATACTTTTAAAACGAAATTTCCCTCGGAAAATGAAGAAGATTTTTAAATCAGTTTTTTTTTCAGTTAATCAGTTTTCTAGAAACTGAGATAAGGCACGACCACGATAAAATGGCTACGGCCTCACGTTTGATTATTTTAATTTTTTGTAATGATGTTCTTGCAAAATATCGATGTTACATCAAAAATATTGCAGAAAAAAAGACATTGATTTATTTCAAGTCGTTTCGTGCATGAAAAAATCTAAAGATAAACTTGCAACACTAAGAACTGACGCTTATTTCAACCAAATTTTGGAAATCTCCAAGTCGAAATGGCTTAAATGTGATATGGACGAAGAACACATGCATCTAAAAACAAAAGAATTCGAAGAGTTAAACAATTTCACGATGAAGACACCCGAGACGATCCTGTAATCGATTCTAAAACTAATGTAATAGATGCAATGGTAAACGAAATGTCTGACAGAATTAAGGGTCTGCAAGATGTTACAGGATTATTTCAGGTTTTATAAATCCAATCTTCATGAAAAAAACAGTGCAAAATCAGATTTGGAAAAAAGTTGTACATTATGAAGTGACACATTTAAATTTATTTTCTCTATTTTGATAGATGAAATGATACAATTTCAGGACATATATTTTTCACATAATAACCCTTGTTGTGATAAAGGTGTACTGGGTTAACTAGAATATTTAGTTGAACAGAAAATGTATGTTTTTTCCCCAATTTTGAATTAAACACTCTCAATTATCAAAATTTAGTGGAAATTATAAAAAAAATATATCGCCTATTGTTAAAGGCGAGGCGTTCGCACATAAACATCTTTTTAAACCTTTGTTGATTTTGTCTAAGCTGTATTGCTTACTTTTGTTTACTTAAAAGAAAAATAAATTTACAGTGAATTTTGTATTATTTGCTGTATTTTTAATAGCTTTACTGGTTAGGTCACTCCACCACGGAGTCAGACACAAAGTTGAGAGACATCTATAGAAGAACCATCTTTATGGGAGCATTTGAATCTTTGAACGCAAGTGTTTCCGTAAGGAGGCAAGGTAATGAGCAACTGAACATTAAGGTGTTTCTCTTCTCTGACAATGTAAGCGGGCCCCGCCAATAATTTGCACCGAGCCGCTGATTAGCTTAAAAACGTGCCTGTTTATATTTATGCAAACAGTGTCAAATGAAACACAGTGCACCTAAAAAGGGTATTGTTGTGAAATCAATGGTCAGTTCTGAGTTAAACTCAAGATGTCAAGTTGATCTGATAGATCTGCAAGTTCATAATGGTGAGGCAGGATTTGTCTAGCTACGACCTTTGAAAACTAAAAGAGCTGAAGAAATAGCGTATCAAGCTATTTCAATATTTTTAACATTTGGTGCACCAGCAATATTGCAAACAGATAATGGTAGATAATTCAGTAATCATATCCGAAATATGCGCTATGTGGAAAGATGTTAAGATAGTTTATGGAAAGCCTCGTCACAGTCAAACACAAGCCTCAATTGAAAGGGCCAATCAGGATATACAGAATTTTCTAACTGCATAGATGAACGATAACCATACAAACAAATGGTCTGTTCAATATATGATTTACCCTTTGTTCAATTTGCCAAAAAAACCACGAAGGAATACGCCAAAGTCCGTATGAAACCATGTTTGGCGTTAAAACCGAAAGGGCATAGCATTGTCTTTTTTGCCTAGCGAACAAATCACAAATACTGAAACCGCAGAAAAGTTTAAAGAAACTGTTAATACTTAAGAAAAAAAATGAGTGGTTGTCATACTGAAAACCATATTACAAAGAAATATATTAAAAAGGACCCGCAATCTACAACGTCTTCACTTCAAGATCTGATTGAAAAACACGAGTTAATTTGTATAAAAAGAGCGGCCGCGAAAAAGAATCTTCTACTGCGACAAAAATGTTACGAAACTCACATAAACAATTTCCTCCTGTTCAAATTGATACTGTATTTGATACTGTAATTGATACTGTACGAATACAAGTCCCTGATGTCGACCGTGATCGAACAAATAGCCGAAATGTGTAGTTGAAGCGGTTGTTGTTGGAATAGAAGACTCTTACTTCTATAAACTTGCTAATAAAAATGGTAACCTCAAACCGCTTTACACACGTAATCAGTTCGTATTTTTAAAGAAAAGTTAATTTCCATAAATGAGATTTATTTTGAAGATATGTCGTTGAGAGAAGCAGCTGCGGCTAATTCAAGAAGCGGGGGCAAGGCTATACACGCTGTCATTGCAAAAGGAAGTGTTCCACAAACAAATGCAGTTGTGGAATGCAAACAAAGGACTCTTGTGCAATTCAAAGTGTCATAATAGTTTAAGTTGTTTGACAAATCCTGATACACCATTATGAACTTGCAGATCTATCAGATCAACTTGACATCTTGAGTTTAACTCAGAATTTACCATTGATTTCACAACAATACCTTTCTTAGGTGCACTGTGTTTCATTTGACACTGTTTGCATAAATATAAACAGGCACGTTTTTAAGCTAATCAGCGGCTCGTGCAAATTATTGGCGGGTCCCGCTCTCATTGTCAGAGAAGAGAAACACCTTAATATTCAGTTGCTGATTACCTTGCCTCCTTACGGAAACCCTTGCGTTCAAAGGTTCAAATGCTCCCATAAAGTTCAAATGCTCCCATGGTTCTTCTATAGATGTCTCTCATCTTTGCGTCTGACTCCGTAGTGGAGTGACCTAACCAGTAAAGCTATTAAAAATTCAGCAAATAATACAAAATTCACTGTAAATATATTTTTCTTTTAAGTAAACAAAAGTAAGCAATACAGCATAGACAAAATAAACAAAGGTTTAAAAAGATGTTTATGTGCGAATATTTTTTTTATATATATTTTCCACTCAATTTTGATAATTGGGTTATTGAATAAAAAAAAATTATCGATTTTTTTGATGTATTTTAAAACCTTATTATAAATAATTTGGATGTGCGAAGCGAAAAAGTAAAAAAAAAATGTTCAATTAATTATAAACCATTTAAAAGTGATAAAATTTTGAAAATAATCACGTGACTCCAAACGCGCAATAATTTGTTTGTGAAGTCGAAAGGGTGAAACTTCATTCTTACATTCAAACATAAACATTTGTTTTAAAATCGTCGTTTTAGAATTTTTCGGCACATTGTTTAAAACGATTGGTTTCGACGTTTAACAATGTGGGACATATTAAAACATTTTTTGAGTTCTTTTTATAGTGCCCACTCCTACAGGATGGTACGAAACAAGCACGATAACTTTTAATATTTGACTTTTAATATTTGACATATTTGACATGTCTACTACAACTACTGTATCAACAAAGTCAGGAGCGGGTAGAAATTACATTTTACGTCACAACGGTACATTTGTGCGTTTTCGGTACCGAGTTTAAAAATATATTTTCAATTTGTTATAACTTTTTAATTACAACGAAAAAAATGAAACAAAAAAGAGTTTTGTCATAAAACTTATATATGAGCTTTCGATTTATGACGAAAAAAATTAATTTAATTTTAAATTTAATTCAAAATTGGGGAAAAATCATACATTTTCTGTTCAACTAAATATGCTAGATAACCCAGTACACCTCTATCACAACAAGGGTTATTACTTGAAAAATATATGTCCTGAAATGATATCATTTCATCTATCAAAATAGAGGAAATAAATTTAAATGTGTCACTTCATAATTTACAACTTTTTTCCAAATCTAATTTTGCACTGTTTTTTCATGAAGATTGAATTTATAAGACCTGACATAATCCTCTAACATCTTCCAGACCCTTAATTCTGTCAGACATTTCGTTTACCATTGCATCTATTACATTAGTTTTAAAATCGATTACAGGACCTATAACAGGATCGTCTCGGGTGTCTTCATCGTGAAATTGTTTAACTCTTCGAATTCTTTTGTTTTTAGATGCATGTGTTCTTCGTCCATATCACATTGAAGCCATTTTGACTTGGAGAGTTCCAAAATTTGGTTGAAATAAGCGTCAGTTCTTAGTGGTGCAAGTTTATCTTTAGATTTTTTCATGCACCAAACGACTTGAAATAAATCAATGTCTTTTTTTCTGCAATATTGTTGATGTAACATCGATAGTTTGCAAGAACATCATTCCAAAAAATTAAAATAATCAAACGTGAGGCCGTAGCCATTTTATCGTGGTCGTGCCTTATCTCAGTTTCTAGAAAACTGATTGACTGAAAAAAAACTGATTTCAAATTTTATCTTCTTCATTTTCCGAGGGAAATTTCGTTTTAAAAGTTTCCTCCTCGGGTTCTTCCGTATTAATGATACCTCCATTACTAATTTCAGGGTTTTCTGTTTTTGTAGTAAACTTATCTAAAGATTCTAAAGACTCGAACTAAGCGCTAGGTGTAGAATTTGCCGACGGTGTAGTTGTGAGAAAAACAGGCAAACATTAATTTTCTGACCGTGTGTATTGAAAAACAAGTGTATTGCAATGTGTATTGTAAAGTATTGTCAGAGTGGCCCTCCGCATTGGGGCCCTACGCACCGATTGCACCTACGTTAAATACGCCTATGATGCCTATGATTTTCTTTTCTCATTTGAATGTTCTGTGGGGTTTTACTCCTGCCGTTATACAGCGACTGAATTACGGAGAATAAAATATATATCTCCAAAATTTTCAACATTCACCGTTAGTGAACTGTCGCAACCATCCTATTCATTCACCGTTAGTGTTTGGTAAATGTCAACTTTTACCGGTGTGAGTCAGAAATTAGGGTATTTAGCAAATATTTAGCAAATACACCAAGCGACTATGCGAATGTTGACATTCACCGGTGAAAGTACGCGCAGCACCGTTCTTTGGCTGCGGCTGATGTAACAGCAGCTTACTTTTTTCGATGATAAACATATAAAAATAATAAAAAAATTCGTTACTTGTTATTATTGCGTATGTGTGGTTTTATATGTATGTGTAGCTGTGCCGTTGCCGGACGCTGGAATGATCGAGAATGTTTCACCTTCAATTGAACCTGTTGAAAAAAGTTAAGAAAACTCGTAAGTACGACAAAGTATATCTTAAATTTGGATTCTCGTGGACCGGAGATGAAAAAGAGCCTATTCCACTTTGAGTCATTTGTTCTGAAAATCTATCAAATGAAAGCATAAAACCATCCAACTTGAAGCGACATTTTGAGACAAACCACATTCAGTACAAAGATAAACCAATCGATTTTTATATCAATTCAAATCAATTTCGAAAAGTAATGCGGTGCAGCGGAGACGATTGAAGAATCTTTAATCAAGCCTGCAGCCAAGATAATGGCAGAAGTAATGATAGGAGATAGGGAAAAACATACTTTTGACAACGTTCCCATCTCAAATAATACATTTCATGCACGAATAATTAATATGTCTAATAATGTGAAACAGACGTTATTGTCTAATATTTCTCAAAGTTGTTATTATGCAATGCAAGTAAATGAGTCCACTGATATTGTGAATTTTGCAAATCTTATGGCTTTTGTTAGATACGAAAAAGTATCTTCAATCTTATGAATAAATTTATGCAAGAGAACAAAATTGATTGGAATAGATATGTTGGAATAAGCACAGATGGAGCAAAAAATGTGGTAGGAATTAATAATGGACCCGTTGCAAAAACGGAAGAACATAAGAATGTTGCCCCGAATGTCATATCCACGCATTGTTGCATACACATAAAGGCTTTAGCAACACGTAAGATGCCCGCTGATCTGTAGAAAGTTCTGGATGAAAGCGTGAACTTAGCAAATAAAGCGTGAAGCAGATATATTTTCTGTTCTAAATTGTCTCCACTTATCGTTGCAATTTAAAGAATCTTCATTGTTTCACGTTCAAAATAAAGTGAACCCTACCCTGGCAAAATTCAATTTGTGGCAAAAGAGAGTTGGTAATCGAGAAGTGGACTCGTTTCCCGCTCTTTGTAAGTTTATAACAAGTTCGGCTGATAAAATTGATGCTGATACTCTGAATTGTATAACACAGCATTTCGAGAGATTACAAGTGGGTCTTTTGGATGTGGAACCACATTTCAGATTAAAATTAACAAGCAGAAAATCAAATAATGATGATCTGTGGTCTCAACTTTATCCTTCTCATTGATTTTAATGAATGCTATTTATATTATTATATAAAACTATTATTTTGTTTATATTTTATTATGAATAAACTTTAATTTAGTTTATTGTTTAATATTATTTTATTTATGTACTAAAAAAAGGAAACAATAAATATACTTTGATTGTTGACGAGAACAAAGCTTTTGAATCTTGAACATCTGTGATCTAGAACATTTTCAAAAAATCGCATTTTGGGTGGCTCGATGAATATTCAATATTATGGTAATTATAGAAACACTGGCGTAGGCCAACGGTTAACGTAGCCATTAAGGCGTTAGATCGCAGGATCTTGGTAGCCACTCGAGCTCTCAAGTCAGCTCTTTTCGAAATAACGCGCTCCGGGAACTTCTCTTGCAATAAATCATGCTTATCGCCCGCTGTGTGGCACGTGGATCAATTGTGTTGAAACAACATGTCTATTCTCAAATCGTCCACTGCGATCCACAAGAAGTTCCTTATCATGGTTCTATACCGTTCGCCGTTAACATTCACCGCCTGATATCATTAATTCCTAAAAATATACGGACCAATGATACCTCCCATCTACAATCGGCACCAAACTGTCAGTTCCTCAGGATACAAGTGAGACTGCAATACCTCCCGTTGGTTGGTGTCGCCCCAAATGGTCAGTTATGTTTATTTACGTATCCATTTAACCAAAAATGCGCTTCGTTGCCGAAGACGGTTTTTTTCGCCAAAACGAGGATTCGTCTTCAGTTGCTCCAAAGCCCAGTTCCCAAACGTGCGACGGGAGCTGTGGTCTCGCGGCTTCAATTCTAGTACCAATTGAATCTTATACGGGTAGAGATGCAAGTCTTCTCGGCAAAATTCGCCAAGTTGTAGTCTCAGAAAGACGTGCTTGTAAACGATGAAAAAAGGACAGATTTCGGTTTTCAAGCACACTTTCACCGTCATCAGCAATGTTTTCGGTCGAACGCCTGGGACTATCTTGGATAGGCCTATAATAAGAATCGGAATAGGAATCTGTTGTGGATTTTGACAAGAGACCCACTCGCTTTGTTTGTAAATCATTAGATTATTAACTTAGACCTTTTGGTATTTTTATAAAACGTCAAAATGTGTCTTATGACTGTGTAAATATTATTGTACGATCTTTTGAAATGGTATAAGTCAGTGAGATGAACGTGTCTGTAAAGAACAATTTACAAGTACACGTTCAAGTCCGAAAGCGATTTGTAAATGAAGGGGCTTAAAAGAAATGATCCACAGATCCTGTATTTAGAAAATTGCGTTATATCTAATTTATATCGCTATAGATTTGTGATCTTAATCTGGCATTAACACAAAAACTGTTTTTCTAGTTATGACGTTATTTTAGTTATATTAATGCGTAGATACATGTGCAGATCTAACCAACACATGGCAAAAAATGGATAATTCAGCTTGACAACAATTTATTATTTTGATAATTCAAATCGGCCAATTTTATTTTATAATATTTTTAGAAAAAAAAGTAAATATTTGGAATTTAAAATAAAAATAACGTCTCTTATTGATTTATATAAACAAATTCATTTTTAAACCGCCCGCTGTTTACATCGTTTTCAGTAGATGGAAAGCATGTCAGAGGATTAGAGCTAGGATCAAAGGAACAAAGTGTCTAATTATGAAAATGCCTGCGGCTGAGTATAGTACGTATTTTTGCTTTTTATATTCATTAAAATACAATTGGCACATGCAAGATACCGCTCTGGTGGTAGTCTTAAATGCTCGAGATTGAATGTTGAAAACGCACAAAGCTCCCTCCTACAATCGTATTAATTTATTTCGAGACCTCCGCATTATCATTTACTACTATTTATTATGTATTTCTGAATACAACAGACAAATGACATGACTAATGGTATTATAAAACAACTCCCGTTTGTACAAGAAGTTAAGCGAACTAATTTGACGTCTGTTGATCTTTGAAATTAGGAACTTGATTATTTATCTTAATTTGTATTCGTTGTTTTTTTTTATTATAAATATTATCTTTTGTGTTAACTCATAATAATAAACATAATGAAACCCTACGCTGATGTTTTTGTACGGGATGGGAAACCTTCTCACGCATCTAAGTTTCATTAATTAAACAAAGTATACTAATAAATAAATAAATAAAGAACTTAATTATTCTGACAATATTGCTTAATGTTTCAAACAACATTATAGAATATATCTATTGCACAGCGTATTCATCATTTCTGGAAAATGACCTAAGAAACCTAAAATGTAATATGCTAATATACTATGCAAACCCAATTTACATTGTTTTAAGAATAAGACAGGTGAAATAACACATATGTACATATGTGCATATAGTACATAAGTACATAAAACCCATCTAACGTACTCTTAATCATTACTTTCCTATCATAAAATCAACCTAAAATCCTGCAATCAGCGATACATTATCACGTTTTCAAAGTTCTCATTGCCTTACCTAGACTAGTCAATTAATCAAAATTATCATTACAATCTTTTTATTTTTATTTTCCCCTTATGCTAATAATGTTTCACTAACTGTTGAAGGACCTTTTACATGTTAACGAAAGATTTGCAAGCTTTAAAAAATTAATTGATATAAGCATTTATACCAGAATTCATGTTTAACTAGCATTACTTCTAATACTGTTTCCCATTTCATCTTCAAACAAATACGCTCCCAATACTCCAGCTGAATATATTCCACACCATATAGTTACCTTTTGAAAATGCAGCTCTTCTTGGAATATAACTTGAGGGTTTTCGTCAGACCAGTAACGTAAATTTTGTTTCCCACGCAATTAAAAATGCTTGGTCACTCATAATTATATTGTTTGACGAAATCATCTCCTCCGCCCAAAATCCATCGACTGAATTCTAAACTTGAGTTTCGGGACCATTTTCCAGGACCGAAAGAGTAAATCTTTCTTTAAAACTGTTGTTTTCTTCTTGCTGCGATAAACATCGCACGGATTGATAGTAATTTTCTTCAATTCTATTCCGAACTTGCAAGTATTCATATTTCTTTTTTACATAACATTCTTTTTTAACATTTTTTTACTCTCTGTAAGTTTAGTATCCTTAAGAGAACCTGTTCAACCATATTTTTCGACTCATCTTGCAATTGTCCTGCAATTTCACGGCGCGCTGTATAACAAGTGATGTTATTAGCAGTGTTCTCTCTAATTTTTATTAGTGCTGAGCGGTCCAAAATCGAGTGTGAGAAAAAAAACTAAACTTAAAAACACAATTTTTTATACTTTTATTTATTCATCAAATAACTAAATAATAGTTTTGGATATTTCCAATTAAACTTTAATTTTTTTGTCTTCTGTCTTTCGTTCCTTATTCACTATTTCTACACTTCTTCATTTGATATATGTACCTACTGTTATTCTCATTGAATCACCGAGGTGTTCATATTGCAGTCTGTTGCGGTCTTTTTTTTAATGGAATTTATGACTGAAAAAAAATTTGTAAATAATAGGGAGATTGGAAAATTCTAAATTGCATAATACGAAAGTTACCGTATCGTCGAATGTCTTGAACAATCCAAGTTTACTCTTCTCCATTATTGTAAATTTAATTTCGGAGCATTCATCCCATATTTTATAAATGTCAATATTTTGATTTATCATAAATACAAAAAAAAATTCGGAAAGATTTTTTATATTCTGTTTTCCCAAATCATTTTTTTCCTGATTTTATAATAATCTGATTAACGAGGCTTGCCATTTTTTGCATCGTCATGGTGGAATCTTCTTTCCAGGTGCATACAGATACGTTCGACAAATTGTATTATATTTGAAGTATCAATATTATTTTAATCTTCTGATAATATTTTTTTACCTCACTGCTCCAAAAGATTTTGTCTCCCAAGTATTGTGATTTAAAGTTTCGTATTTTGGTCTTAACATACTGATGAGCATCAATAATAGTTAAACAACTTCTTTGTAAGTATTTGTACAAATATGAAAGATATTCTAATATATTTTTGAGAGCAAGAATTGCTACCCGATATTGGGAATCTGTTAGTATCTTTCGCAATATTTACAGATAGCATCATTTCGTTTCATAACTTGTCTTTGACAATATTCAATTAAAACTTCGTATTTTTGATAAAAGCACTAACAGCGAAATATTTATATAACCACCTTACTTCATTGATTAGTTTAAAGATATGTCGCCATGTTCAGTTACTTGAGCTAGTTCTTCAAGTTTTCCCTATTTCATACTCGATCGGTGAAATATTGTGTACACAGTTGAGTAAAGTTACTATGTCCTGTATAACAGGTAAATTCTTCCATACATCATCGATTCCAAGATCTTCTTGATATGCAACACAGATATTGCTCGGTTAAATGCTATATATCATTTTTAAGATCCGCAGCTACCCTATTTTTCTTTCCAACCATGACATTGTCTCCATCAGATACAAACATTATCATTTTCTTGTGTTTATGTTATGTTCAACATATTTGAGGTTGAATTTTTTATTTGGTTAAAAACATTTTTTTCCAGGATATAATTTTTACTTTAATATAACTCAATAACTTAATAAATTTTTCCATATGGTGATGGATTTCAGGGACTGAATTCATTCTTGAGTTAATAAGTATAGCCAATAATACATTTTCGATTAATACATTAACTTCCTCAAAATCAGATTTTGAGCGTTCTTGACTTTCTCTTTATACGTGACGTTGTTTCCATTAACATTTTTAAAATTCTGCATTTTTCAATATTTGTAATTTATTAACAGCTTATATATATATGTGGTGCTTTCGAATAATATGTCTTTTTAAATAATCTTCCTGTTCCCATTCATCATCAACTTCCACTCATCCCATTTTTTTCCGTACTAAATTCCCCTGGAATATTTGTACAAAACGTGTACTCGTTCCCTTAATTTTAGACTATCTTTTTTATTCGAAGATTGAGTTTTGGGCTTAACAAGTATTGAAAGTCACAAGTAAATTTGAAAGAAAATTGAAAGTCAAAGGTTTTTTAGTATTAATTTTATCGGGGTTTGGTTTTGCCGTTTAGCTATTTTGATCGGCAAAAATTGAGATATTAACATGAATGTCTGTTTGTTGATCATTGTATTATGTTGATGGTTACATGTTGATGGTGCGCGGAGGCGCAGTAGTTTTCCTGACATTTTAAAATTTGCACAGATAAACAAAATGAGTCGACGTTTCGATTTATTGATTAAATCTTTTTCAAGACCTACACAATTGTTGCAGAAAATTAGAAAAAACAAAGTAAAAGATGTTTTTAATTACTTACATAGAAGGTGATGAACAATTAAATAATAAACCAACAAAAAGTTTTCGTTATCTTGAAATAAATTAAAGTTGAAAAAACCTGCGAAAGTCCGCATTGGGAACGATCGTGACGTCAGTGACATTAGAAGGACACCGAAGTCACCAGCACACTGGAAAAAAGAATATTTAAAGACGTACATGTCGAAAATTGAAGCAACCACTACGCAGCAGTTTCTCAGAAACCAAGATAATATGGAAGATACCCAGATCTTCCTAGAAACAAGGTGCTCAACGACACCCATTTAAGAAAATTGTGAAAAACAGGTGGAACCATAGAGAACACAAAACCGCAGCAAAAATAGAAAATAAATAGCAAAACAGAAACAACCCATCCAGTTAACTGTGTCTGTACGTCGCCCAAGTAATAAGCCAAGCGTATATATTGCTCAACCCGTCCATATCTTTCCTTGAGTTCATGGCTGCACCGGCATTTTGAATAAAACACATTTCTAAGAAGAGTCTCTTAGATAGACGTGGCTCCCTTGCAAGAACTTTTAGGTCATCATAATTGACCCTATGGTCCTTGTCATTACAATATCTTGCTAAGTCGCAAGAGTGGGGTTTTAGTCTGCAATCACTTCTGTGATTGGCCAGTCTGGAGGACAATCTTTGGCCGGTCTGATCAACTTACACAAGCTCACACTAGGCACACGGTATGCGATAGATTACATTTGATTGCATTAACGTGAGGGATAAGTCTTTAAGGCGACTGAAAGATCTACTGATGGTATTATAACATTTATCTGCAATAATGGCTGAGCTCTTGTTCTTGAAAATTGATTTGATCCTGGGGGACAGTGATGCTACAAAGTGTAAGCTCTTGAATATTTTAGTATCGTCCACTGCGACCACCTCAGCGACAGGTTGTCTTGTAGGATTGGAGAACAACAACTTCCTGAGTACAGTTGTGGGATAGCTGTTCTTCTTTGGGATATTAAACAATCTATCTAAACTATCGTTACGAAGATCTAGATGTCCAATCTTAAAAATCCTAGTCTTGAGACCCAAAACTACATTCAGCTTGTGCTGAAAGGCAGCGCTGGACAAATAATTAAGGCATCTGCCCGAACTGGTAGGTTTCTGGTCCCAATCTAAATTAATACGGTTGTCATTTGTCCTGATGGTCGGGGTGTCCAGAAAGGGTAGGGTATTGTTATTTTCAGATTCAATTGTGGAGGTAAGATGTTCATTATATGCGTTGAAAGCTCTTAGGACCTCAGTTTTGGACCCGTGCGGGATGGCACAGACAATATCTATATTGATTTAATAATATCCAAAAATACTTACACTCTACACTTTGTAGAATCACTGTCCCCCACGATCAAATCAATTTTCAAGAACAAGAGCCCAGCCATCATAGCGGATAAATGTTACAATACCATCAGTAGATCTTTCAGTCGCCTTAAAGACTTAACCCCCACGTTAATGCAATCAAATGTAATCTATCGCATACCATGTGCCGAGTGTGCGCTTGTGTACGTTGCTCAGACCGGCCAAATATTGTCCTCCAGACAGGCCAATCACAGAAGTGATTGCAGACTAAAACCCCACTCTTGCGCCTTAGCAACACATTGTAATGACAAGGATCATAGGGTCAATTATGATGACCTAAAAGTTCATGCAATGGAGCCACATCTATCTAAGATACTATTCTTAGAAATGTGTTTTATTCATAACGCCGGTGCAGCCACGAACTCGAGGAAAGACATGGACGGGTTGAGCAATATGCACGCTTGGGTTATGACTTGGGCGACGTCTAGGCACAGTTAACTGGATGGTTGGTTTCTGTTTTGTTATTTATTTTCTATTTTTGCTGCGGTTTTGTGTTCTCTAGTGGTTCCACCTGTTACACAATTTTCTTAAATGGGTATCGTTGAGATCTTTGTTTCTAGGAAAATCTGGGTATCTTCCATAAAACCTTGGTTTCTGGGAAACTGCTGCGTAGTGGTTGATTCAATTTTCGACTTGACCGTCTTTAAATATTCTCTTTCCAGTGTACTTGTGACTTTGGTGTCCTTCTAATGTCACTGACGTCACAATCGTTCCCAATGCGCACTTTCGCAGTTATTTCAACTTTAATTTATTTCAATATAACGAAAACTTTTTGTTGGTTTCCTCGTGCTGTGCGGATCGGTATGGTGTCCGACATTTTGCAAATCAAATAAAAAATTTTAAACACCGTAATTAAATTGACCATGGCTCGCTTTACAGTAGCGATTATGTAATCAACAACTTTTTGTCAAGTTGAATGATGTAATATTTCTTAATTAATTGTTCATCACCTTCTTTGTAAGTAATTTAAAACACCTTTTACTTTGTTTTTTGTAATTTTCTGCAACAATTTTGTAGGTCTTGAAAAAGATTTAACCAATAAATATACATATATATATATATATATATATATATATATATATATATATATATATATATATATACATATATATATATATATATATATATATATATATAATTTTCGCGGATAGACAGATGTGTTGTTTTGTTTTCTCGGGGATTCCGCTTTAATGTTGAGGGTTGGTTTTGAAAAGAACTGGATTCTCGACGTTTCGGCGAACTAACATCGCAATTTTCAAGAGATATATGCGTCCGCGCGGGTCAACTGTTAGACGCATACTGAGAGCTCTTTCGTGAGATGCGACTATTTATAGCTGTCTAGCTTCGGGTCATGCGCGTTGTGTGCGGTGCTTCGGTTCGGTTGTTTGTTTGTCTTGTTGGTCGTACATGAGTCTGGGGTGTCTGGGATTGCATTTTGAGGGTTGATATGATCGGTCGCCATGCTGGGGGGAGTCTCAAGGAAACGTTCACATGATCCGCAAGGTATTTCGTAAATTCAATGGGATTCTAACGGGATGGTGTCTTTAACGCTGCGTAGCATGGAGTATATTTTCTGGTTTTTTTGAAAATGGTGTCGATGTTGTTTCTTTTTAGGATTCTGGCGATTTTATCAGTTGATCCATGCACATATGGTAGGTATGCTGTGATAACGGGTTTCTGGCGTTCTTCAGTTCTTTGGTTACTGTACGACGGAAAACTCTGGATATTAAGCTGTTTGGATATTCATTTGAAGAAAGAGCTTCTCGTAAGTTCCTCAATTCGTTCGGTACGTTAAGCTGGTCGGCTAGTTTTTGGATCGGGTGGTAAGAGTGTTGACTACAGATGCTAGTTGTTCGGGATGATGGTGCGAAGAAGCGTTCAGATATTTGTCTGTATGGGTTGGTTTCCGGTACACAGTGTGACACAAGGTGCCGTCAAGTTTCTTCTGTACCAAAACATCCCAGAAAGGAAGTCGTTGATGCTTTTCTATCTCCATTGTGAATTTAATTTGTTCGTGTTGGGAGTTAAGATAGGTAAGGAAATTGTCCAACTCTGGTCTGCCGTGGGGCCAGATTACAAATGTATCGCCAACATATCTTAACCAGAGTGTAGGTTTAAGTGTGGCTGACGAGATTGCCTTTTCCTCAAAATCTGTAAGCAATATGTTGGCTATTACTGGGGATAGAAGTGAACCCATTGGTGCTCCTAGGACTTGTTTGTATATTTGACCATCGTACCTAAAGTATGTATTCTTTAAACAATGTTCTGCCAGATCTGATACATACTTTTCTGGTTTTAATTTCGATCTTATGATGTTTAAGGCCTCAGGGACCGGTACTTTTGTGAATAAAGATACAATATCTAAGCTCACAAGGAGGTGGCCGGGCTGGAGTTGGTGATTTTTCAGTATGTCTATGAAGTGCTCAGCATTGCGGACATAGGAATCACAATCTTCGGCGTATGGTTGTAAACATGTTGCTATATGTTTCGCAAGAAGTTGACCGGCGAATCCACCCGATCCAAAAAAAAGACTAGCCGACCCCGCTTAACTTACTAACAGAATTGAGAAACCTACGAGAAGCTCTTTCTAAAAAGACACAACATCGACACCATTTTCAACGTACCAATAGAAAAATATCGGGTAGGATTCAAGAACATGTAGTTTCAGTCAGACACAAAAACAAAGTTTTATCGGCTCTTGTCCAACACACAAACACCGGTCACTGGATGGACTCTTGCACAGATTAGCCACGAAATGTCACGAGTATACAGAGAAGCCATAGAGATAGAAAAACGAGACTACTGCATGAACACGAGAGACGATTCCTTTAGACTCGCCCCAGCATGGCGACCGATCATATCCACCCACAAAATGCAATCCCAGACACCCCAGACTCATGTACGACCAACAAGACAAAAAAACAACCGAACCGAAGCACCGCACACAACGCGCATGACCCGAAGCCAGACAGCTATAAATAGTCGCATCTCACGAACAAGCTCTCAGTATGCGTCGTATGTAACGGTTGATCAGCGCGAACGCATGTATCTCTTGAAAATGGCGAATGTTAGTTCGCCGAAACGTCGAGAATCCGGTTCTTTTCATAACCAACCCTCAACATCAAAGCGGAATCCCCGAAAAAACAAAACAACACACACACATATATACATATATATATATATATATATATATATATATATATATATATATATATATATATATATATATATATATATATATATATATATATATATATATATATATATATAATTATCGAAATATCCCCTTAAGGAGAGCGCTAAAACACAATCAATTAACATGTAATTTTTTCTGCCTTATTCTTTCTGCCCAGAAACACCTCATTCACTCTGTTTCTTCTTCATCTCTTCTGTCCACTTTTTTCCTGTTTTCTTCTCTTTTGGAGTTAACTACTGTTTTCTGATTTTTTCTCTGTATTTTTTCCTGTCGGTCATGTCTTCTGTGGAGATGTTGAGTTTCTTGGGGTCTTCCAAGGTTTCGTTTACCCAGTTGGTTTTCATTGTATTAATCATCACTATGTTATAATTTTTCTTGGTCAGTCTGTTTTTATTCATCCTATATATGTGTCCAAAAAATTTTGCCCTTCTTTTCCTGAAGTTGTTTGTAATCGCCTGTGTCTGTTTGTACAGTTCTTTTGTTGGTGTCTTTATCCAGATCCCCTCTTTCTGAACCAGCCCCTAGATCTTTCTTAGTATTTTTCTCTCTTTTCTTCCTATTTCTATTTTCTTTTTTTTTCTTTCTTTCTATTTTTCTCGTTTATCTATATCCTAGATTTTGGTTGGTTTCTTAATTACCGTTGTTTCTGAGGCATACAAAGCCTCTGGTAGAACTACTGTATTGTAGTGTCTTAATTTAGCATTGATAGAGATACTCCTTTTGTTGTAGTGGTTCCATGTAAGTCTGTATGCTTGTTGTAGTTTATGGTCTTTTCTTCATTGGATTTTGTGTTCAGTCCTGTTTTCTGTATAATCTCTCCCAGGTATTTGAAACTGTCTACTTCTGTTGTCTGTCCATACCTAGTTATCAGTGGGTGTATGTCTGTGGATTTTGTGTCAATGTACTGTGTTTCTTCGTAGGAGATTTGTAGCCTAACTTTGAACGACATTTCGTGTAGTGTCTCTAGAGCTTCTTTGACTTCTTTTCTAGTATTTGTTATGATGGCTATATCATCAGCGAATGCCAAACATTTTATGTTGACGATTCTATCCCTGTGTCTCCCCATCTTTACCCCACTGACTCCTTTTTCCCATGTCCTGATTATTTTCTCTAAAACTTAATTAAATAGAATGGGTGAGAGGCCAACTCCCTGTCTCACTCCCGTCTTGATTTCAAATAGTTCCGAGACCTCTCCCATGAACTTCAATTTTGATGTGGTATTTGTTAGTATTTCCTGGATTATATTTCTGGTCTTGCGTCCACCTTCATTTCTTCCAATGTTTTTAAGAGTGCTTCTCTATCTATAGAGTCGTATACCTTCTTGAAGTACACCAATATTACTGTGGTGTTCCTGGTCTTTCTCGTTGCTAGTATTGTTCTCAAGCACCAGATTTGTTCACTGCATGATCTTCCTTTCCTGAACCCTCCTTGGTATTCTCCTATATGTGGGTCTATCTGAGGTTCTAGCCGATTTAACAGGGATTTGGACAGAATGTTGTAGGTCATAAGTAGTAGTGAAATTCCTCGGTAGTTATTAGGGTCCGTTTTGTCTCCTTTCTTGTGAAGGGGTGTATTAGGGATAACTTCCATTCTTCTGGTATTTTTCCTGTTTCCCGGGTGTTTTCGATGATTCTGTGTATTTTAGGTGTAATGTTGCATGGTCTAGTGTCATGGTCATGGTCTAATTTTATTATGTTCACAATTTCTTCGTATGTTGGGGGTTTGCAATCCAGGTTAAGTTCTGGATTTTCGAACTGTAGTTTCTTTGTTGGTTTTTCACAGTTGAGTAGTGTGCAAAGTATTTTGCTGATATTTCACAGTTCTCTAAAGGGTTTGTCTCCAATGATCCGTCTTGTCTTTTGAAGCATAAGCTCGGTGGTTAATATTCTGTCATATTATCCCTGAATATTCTGTAAAAATTTCGTGTGTTGTTTTTGTTGAAGTCCTCTTCTATCTCCTTCAACATGTTGTTTTCATAACCTCTTTTTTTCTCTGCGGATAATTTTGAAGGAGGCCTTCTGTATCTTGTTAAATTCTTCCCATTTTTCGTGTGTTCTGTGGCTATTAAATTTTTTCCAGGCTTGTATTGTCTTCTATAGCTCTGTCGCTTGCCATGTTCCACCATCTGTGTTTCCTTTTTCTCGGTGGTTGCCCCAATTTTAACAATTCTTTCATTTTGGCTGACAGTCCTGTCCATTTGTTACTGTCAATTTTCTTAATTTTTTCTGTCATTTCTTTCTTGTGTAGGTACTCTGGGTCTGTTTTTAAAGTTCTGTTGGTTTTCTTGATTTGTCTGTAGGGTATACATTTCACTTTGATTTGTAGGAGATGATGATCGGATTTGAAAAATCCTTTCCTTATCCTAACATTCATAATTTCTCTGGTATTTTTCTTGGATGTCGCTATCTGGTCAATCTGAAATTCTCCTAGGGTGTTGTTAGGAGATTTCCAAGTCCGTAGTTTGTTGTGTGGTTTCTGGAATTACGTTGACATGATATTGAGATCGAAATTCCTGCAGAAGTTTATTAAGTTCTCTCCATTCTTATTTGTCCTCTTGTGGGCCGTGTGTTTTCCGGTTGTGTGTCTGATTTTTCTTTCCCCGCCTAATTGTGCATTAAAATCTCCTAGTAACACTTACTAGTAACACTTTACCCGCTTCGTGGGGATTTTGTTCGTAGTTTCTTCCAGATCTTCCCAGAAATCTTCTATCCTCTGCTTTGTTCCCAGATCGAATCGTAAGTGTTGATATTTTTTCAGATTTCGAGGTGAAATCCAATTACAGAGTCCAGTATCAAACTGTGTACTACAAATCCTGTTCCAAAGAGTTTGAGGTTTCTTTTTGAAATGGTTATGGCTGGCTTCCCCTTGTATATTCTGTAGTTTTCCGAGTCAAAGTGGTTTTCATCTAAGAATCGTGTTTCCTGTATTGCCAGTATTTTGATATTGAATTTATCCATGGCGTTCGTCAGTTGTTTCAATTTACCTACTTTCAGTAGTGTGTTCGTGTTGAGTTTTCCCATGTAAAATATTCTCTTAGCCTTGAGTGTTTTTGAGAGGGTCCGATTCTTCTCTTCATGACATGCCTGATCCCCAGGAATCCGATGATCAGGTCTATTACCCAGCCTTTTGGACTGGGGCCCAGGGTAATGGATTCTTTCCCATTGTTCTGACATGATTACTGATTTGTGTTGAGGTTTTGGAGGTGAAATCCAAACACGGATCTCACAAAATTTCGACAGGAGTTTTGAGTTCCAGCGAGTTCAATCACAGCCGAGCTCACAGAGCCAACAGATGCTGACCAGAGTACCGGTGGTTCCCACAATGACGTGTCTGGATTTTCACCTGTAACCCGAGGCAGAGGCCCTCACAGGGTTCTACCATCCGGAGCCAGATGGACCCAGGTTTTTTAATGAGGTGTTACTCTCCTCACTCTAAAAATTATTCAATCAAAAAAAAAATAATGTTTAACCCAATAATGTTAAAAAACAATGAAACCAGAAATTCCCCACCTTTTAGAAAACTTCCCCACCCATCACAGTATCTATGAAGTTTTGGCGGTTCTTAAATCTCAAAATTTGTTCAAATTTAATCCGAGTTCATGTAGAAAGACTCTATTAATGGTGCAGATTTGAACAGTCACACTCTCAACACTGTTCCGTCGCACGTTGTTCACTAATTCATATTTAATAGATTTATCAATTTTACCACTTTTTACTATTCTTTTTACGCAGAAATTTCAAACGATCCCGTTGTTAACGTTATATATATATATATATATATATATATATATATATATATATATATATATATGTGTGTGTGTGTGTGTGTGTGTGTGTGTGTTGTTTTGTCTTCTCGGGGATTCCGCGTTGATGTTGAGGGTTGGTTCTGACAATAACCGGATTCTCGACGTTTCGGCGAACTAACATTCGCAATTTTCAAGAGATATATGCGTCCGTGCGGGTCAACCGTTAGACGAATAATGAGAGCTCGTTCGTGGGATGCGACTACTTATAGCTGTCATGTGTCCTTTGCTTTCTGACGGTTGTGAGCCTTCCGCTCAGCTGTTCCGTCGTCTTGTTGTTTGTTTCTGTGTTTTTTTTTTTTTTTTTATGTCGGTTTGCTTGTTTGTTTGTCGGTTGCTTATAGCTTACTTACCTGGCGTAGAGGTTACTGTGATCAACTTATAGCTGTCGCATAGTCTAGTATATATAGTAGTCGCATCCCACGAACGAGCTCTCAGTATGCGTCTGACGGTTGAACCGCACGGACGCATATATCTCTTGAAAATGGCTCAACATCAACGCGGAATCCCCGAGAAGACAAAACAACGCATATATATATATATATATATATATATATATATATATATATATATATATATATATATATATATATATATATATATACCGTGACCACACGTCCAGATTTTGGCAGGACGGACCAGCTTTTTTGGAGGACAGTCCCGCGTCCCGCCGATTTTTTAAAATGTCCCGCTTTTAAGAAAATATCTGCATTTCTTATTTTAAATGTACTGTAATATATAATATAAGATATTTCTACATATTTCAACATCAACGAGGAATCCACGAGAAGACAAAACAACACATATATATATATATATATATATATATATATATATATATATATATATATATATATATATATATATATATATACCGTGACCACACGTCCCGATTTTGGCGGGACGGACCAGCTTTTTTGGAGGACAGTCCCGCGTCCCGCCGATTTTTAAAAATGTCCCGCTTTTTAGAAAATATCTGCATTTCTTATTTTAAATGTACTGTAATATATAATAGAGATTTTCGAAATATTCTGCAAATACTTTGTGTTAGCAGAATTACAGTTGTCTTTGCTGTTATGGGCAATATTTCCCTATTTATCCTGGAGTTGGAAAGTTGCGGGATTGTACTTATTCAATTTCTTGTTAAAATTCTTATAATAGTGTCGTACATTGTTTATGTGAAAGTCTTCATTAATTTGCATAAGTATAAGATCATCTCGAGCTTTTTTGATTCACTTAGAAGAATAAAAATATAAAGATTTTTAGTCACTGTTTTTTTCACATTTAAGAAATTTTGTCTGTTATGGTCGGTTTTTCTGTGATTGCCACTGGTGCCATGCTTTCCTTTTTAGTTCAGTGAGACTATTGCACTCTTCCGTCCAGCATGCATGTTTTTTAATTTTAGTTAGTGGAGCAGGTTGTTCTGCTTTAATTATTAGACTTTCTTTTATTTGATCCCAGCCTTGATTTTAAAAATCTGCAGTGGCGATTGAAAACTCTTTTGAGTTCATTACGTTTTCAGGATTGTATTTCCAAAGTTTTAGTCTGTTAGTGCCGATTTTCCTATTTGGAATGATTCTGAGTTTTATTTTAGAAAGATAGTGATCAGAATTTAAGTTGACTAACCTGAGTACTTCGACATTTTTTGTTTCTTTATTAAACTTCTGTTTTAACCGTTACATGATCTAGATCATGATCATGATGCAGATTTGAACAGTCACACTCTCAACACTGTTCCGTCGCACGTTGTTCACTAATTCATATTTAATAGATTTATCAATTTTACCACTTTTTACTATTCTTTTTACGCAGAAATTTCAAACGATCCCGTTGTTAACGTTATATATATATATATATATATATATATATATATATATATATATATATATATATATGTGTGTGTGTGTGTGTGTGTGTGTGTGTGTGTTGTTTTGTCTTCTCGGGGATTCCGCGTTGATGTTGAGGGTTGGTTCTGACAATAACCGGATTCTCGACGTTTCGGCGAACTAACATTCGCAATTTTCAAGAGATATATGCGTCCGTGCGGGTCAACCGTTAGACGAATAATGAGAGCTCGTTCGTGGGATGCGACTACTTATAGCTGTCATGTGTCCTTTGCTTTCTGACGGTTGTGAGCCTTCCGCTCAGCTGTTCCGTCGTCTTGTTGTTTGTTTCTGTGTTTTTTTTTTTTTTTTTATGTCGGTTTGCTTGTTTGTTTGTCGGTTGCTTATAGCTTACTTACCTGGCGTAGAGGTTACTGTGATCAACTTATAGCTGTCGCATAGTCTAGTATATATAGTAGTCGCATCCCACGAACGAGCTCTCAGTATGCGTCTGACGGTTGAACCGCACGGACGCATATATCTCTTGAAAATGGCTCAACATCAACGCGGAATCCCCGAGAAGACAAAACAACGCATATATATATATATATATATATATATATATATATATATATATATATATATATATATATATATACCGTGACCACACGTCCAGAGTTTGGCAGGACGGACCAGCTTTTTTGGAGGACAGTCCCGCGTCCCGCCGATTTTTTAAAATGTCCCGCTTTTAAGAAAATATCTGCATTTCTTATTTTAAATGTACTGTAATATATAATATAAGATATTTCTACATATTTCAACATCAACGAGGAATCCACGAGAAGACAAAACAACACATATATATATATATATATATATATATATATATATATATATATATATATATATATATATATATACCGTGACCACACGTCCCGATTTTGGCGGGACGGACCAGCTTTTTTGGAGGACAGTCCCGCGTCCCGCCGATTTTTAAAAATGTCCCGCTTTTTAGAAAATATCTGCATTTCTTATTTTAAATGTACTGTAATATATAATAGAGATTTTCGAAATATTCTGCAAATACTTTGTGTTAGCAGAATTACAGTTGTCTTTGCTGTTATGGGCAATATTTCCCTATTTATCCTGGAGTTGGAAAGTTGCGGGATTGTACTTATTCAATTTCTTGTTAAAATTCTTATAATAGTGTCGTACATTGTTTATGTGAAAGTCTTCATTAATTTGCATAAGTATAAGATCATCTCGAGCTTTTTTGATTCACTTAGAAGAATAAAAATATAAAGATTTTTAGTCACTGTTTTTTTCACATTTAAGAAATTTTGTCTGTTATGGTCGGTTTTTCTGTGATTGCCACTGGTGCCATGCTTTCCTTTTTAGTTCAGTGAGACTATTGCACTCTTCCGTCCAGCATGCATGTTTTTTAATTTTAGTTAGTGGAGCAGGTTGTTCTGCTTTAATTATTAGACTTTCTTTTATTTGATCCCAGCCTTGATTTTAAAAATCTGCAGTGGCGATTGAAAACTCTTTTGAGTTCATTACGTTTTCAGGATTGTATTTCCAAAGTTTTAGTCTGTTAGTGCCGATTTTCCTATTTGGAATGATTCTGAGTTTTATTTTAGAAAGATAGTGATCAGAATTTAAGTTGACTAACCTGAGTACTTCGACATTTTTTGTTTCTTTATTAAACTTCTGTTTTAACCGTTACATGATCTAATTGAAATTCTCCTAAGAGCGGGTTGGTTGAGATCCATGTTTTCTGTTTCCTTGATAATTTCTTGAACGCTGTGGATTTTAAGATCATGTCATGTGCTTGGCAAAGTTTTATTAGTCTCATTTTGGTTCGTCCTATTACGTGCTGGGTACTTCCCGACAATGTTTTTGTGCTTATTTTCTTTCTCTACTTGGGCATTAAACTCTTAATCTCATCATTCTATACTTATTACTTCGATACTTATACCTATCATTATCTATCATCCTTTTTTTTTTCTTTGAATTCTAGATTTTTTACATTTTTGTAAGATTTTTTCTGTCGGCGGTTATTTAAAATTTTTAATCTTATTTTATTATTCGAGCTTTTTTCTTTTCTTTAATAATTTGTTTGTAAATACATTATTAATGTTACCTCTTTGTAATTTCGTTCGCAAATACGTTATTGGTGGGGATTGTTTACAGAAAAAGATTAAGTTTTGGTTAAATCCATGGTCTTATATGCAAAATTTAATAGTTACGGTAATGCGTTTCGTAATTTTTGCAATTCTGCTACAGCAGATTTGTCATTAGGAATATCAAAATCATCAGGATCGTCAGGATTATCAAACAAGTTTCTTTGATTAAGTTCACAAATTGCAACATCCTGCAAACTTTTTACACAACTATTTTTTCTATTTCCTTCAACACCACCCTGTCTACGGTGCTTCCTTTTAATTTATGGACAGTATTTACGATAGGAAACATTTGGTTGCAGATTAATTTTGTCAAGTAGGAAATGATCATGATCAAGAGATCTTCATAAATTATAGCTTAAAAATCTCCTTGATCCCGTCAGCTTAAAAAAAACCACATCAAGATCGGTCTATTCATTTAGGAGCTACTATTCCATAGACAGCCACATATACCGACAGACGGACAGACTGACAGACGAACAGACAGACAGACTGACATGCAGACATGTAAAACTTATAACATCCTTCTTTTTGTGTCGGGGATTAAAAATATATATTAAATTAAGTATTCATTTTATTTTTATTATAATATAAAGGTAAGGGTATGAAAAAGGAAGTGGGAAATACGAAGTATACAATATGGTACAGACGTGAAAATTAGCATCTACATTGCTCTTTAAAAATACGTTAAATAGATAGAAATACCGATAATCTAGCTAAGGGAACTGCAAACGGGGGATGCTTACGGGGGATGCAAACTGTACTGTACTTTAAAATAAACTTTAAAATCTATATCCAATTCATGTCAGAAATTTCACGACATTTTAATAAACGATCCAAATCTAATGCAAAGTATTCACTCGGATCAAAAATTTTACCGTGAAACAAGAATCATTATTTTTTTTAAATAATTTTTTTTTTACTTTTTATAGTTACAAATTTGGATCGTTTATTAAAATGTCGTGAAATTTCTGACATGAATTAGATATAGATTTTAAAGTTAAATGTTCAACGGGGTTTTTGTTACTAAAATTATACAAAAATGCATTTATTATTAATTATTTGTAACTATAAAAAGTAAAAAAAAAATTATTTAAAAAAAATAATGATTCTTGTTTCACGGTAAAATTTTTGATCCGAGTGAATACTTTGCAATAGATTTGGATCGTTTATTAAAATGTCGTGAAATTTCTGACATGAATTGGATATAGATTTTAAAGTTTATTTTAAAGTACAGTACAGTTTGCATCCCCCGTAAGCATCCCCCGTTTGCAGTTCCCTTAGCTAGATTATAGGTATTTCTATCTATTTAACGTATTTTTAAAGAGCAATGTAGATGCTAATTTTCACGTCTGTACCATATTGTATACTTCGTATTTCCCACTTCCTTTTTCATACCCTTACCTTTATATTATAATAAAAATAAAATGAATACTTAATTTAATATATATTTTTAATCCCCGACACAAAAAGAAGGACGTTATAAGTTTTACATGTCTACATGTCAGTCTGTCTGTCTGTTCGTCTGTCAGTCTGTCCGTCTGTCGGTATATGTGGCTGTCTATGGAATAGTAGCTCCTAAATGAATAGACCGATCTTGATGTGTTTTTTTTTAAGCTGACGGGATCAAGGAGATTTTTAAGCTATAATTTATGAAGGTCTCTTGATCATGATCATTTCCTACTTGACAAAATTAATCTGCAACCAAATGTTTCCTATCGTAAATACTGTCCATAAATTAAAAGGAAGCACCGTAGACAGGGTGGTGTTGAAGGAAATAGAAAAAATAGTTGTGTAAAAAGTTTGCAGGATGTTGCAATTTGTGAACTTAATCAAAGAAACTTGTTTGATAATCCTGACGATCCTGATGATTTTGATAATCCTAATGACAAATCTGCTGTAGCAGAATTGCAAAAATTACGAAACGCATTACCGTAACTATTAAATTTTGCATATAAGACCGTGGATTTAACCAAAACTTAATCTTTTTCTGTAAAAAATCCCCACCAATAACGTATTTGCGAACGAAATTACAAAGAGGTAACATTAATAATGTATTTACAAACAAATTATTAAAGAAAAGAAAAAAGCTCGAATAATAAAATAAGATTAAAAATTTTAAATAACCGCCGACAGAAAAAAACTTACAAAAATGTAAAAAATCTAGAATTCAATGAAAAAAAAAGGAAGATAGATAATGATAGGTATAAGTATCGAAGTAATAAGTATAGAATGATGAGATTAAGAGTTTAATGCCCAAGTAGAGAAAGAAAATAAGCACAAAAACATTGTCGGGAAGTACCCAGCACGTAATAGGACGAACCAAAATGAGACTAATAGAACTTTGCCAAGCACATGACATGATCTTAAAATCCACAGCGTTCAAGAAATTATCAAGGAAACAGAAAACATGGATCTCACCCAACCCGCTCTTAGGAGAATTTCAATTAGATCATGTAACTGTTAAAACAGAAGTTTAATAAAGAAACAAAAAATGTCGAAGTACTCAGGTTAGTCAACTTAAATTCTGATCACTATCTTTCTAAAATAAAACTCAGAATCATTCCAAATAGAAAAATCGGCACTAACAGACTAAAACTTTGGAAATACGATCCTGAAAACGTAATGAACTCAAAAGAGTTTTCGATCGCCACTGCAGATTTTTAAAATCAAGGCTGGGATCAAATAAAAGAAAGTCTAATAATTAAAGCAGAACAACCTGCTCCACTAACTAAAATTAAAAAACATGCATGGTGGACGGAAGAGTGCAATAGTCTCACTGAACTAAAAAGGAAAGCATGGCACCAGTGGCAATCACAGAAAAACCGACCATAACAGACAAAATTTCTTAAATGTGAAAAAAACAGTGACTAAAAATCTTTATATTTTTATTCTTCTAAGTGAATCAAAAAAGCTCGAGATGATCTTATACTTATGCAAATTAATGAAGACATTCACATAAACAATGTACGAGACTATTATAAGAATTTTAACAAGAAATTGAATAAGTACAATCCCGCAACTTTCCAACTCCAGGATAAATAGGGAAATATTGCCCATAACAGCAAAGACAACTGTAATTCTGCTAACACAAAGTATTTGCAGAATATTTCGGAAATCTCCATAACTGTGAGAAACAGATAGAAAAGATGGACTCAGAACCTTTAACCATTCAGGAACTCCATTCAATAATATCGAATCTTTATAATTATAAGGCTTCGAGAGAAAATCAAATTACAGCTGAACATTAGAAGAATGAAAATGCTATACAGTCTCTCAGATATGCTGGGGGGTAAATATCATTCACTTTTGCAAATTTTCTGTTTTTTGACAGGACAGAACCTCAACAAGACCATCAACTTGGGGAATACCAAGTGGGTTTCAGGAAAGGGAGATCCTCTCCGGAACAAATTATCAACCTCAAACATATCATGAACTACAAAAAATCAAGGGCTAAATCGTATGTTATCACTTTCACTGATTTCCAAAAGGCATACGGTAGGGAATCCTTATTCTCGAACTAGACCTCGATAACAAATCTACAAGCCTAATCAGAGAAACAATAACTAATACATTCTCCTAAGTTAAATTCATGGGGAAAACAAGTGTACGGCAAGGAGATGGACTTTCTCCACTGCTATGTAACTGTACCCTAGAAAAAGTAGTCAGAGAGTGAAATGTGAAGAGCCACAGTGGAATCAGAATAGAAACTTAAAACAAATACAATAACTGTGATATAACAATGATATATAATAATGATAAAAGTCAATTGTTTAGCTTTTGCTGATGACATGGCCTTACTAGCTGAGACATGGGAAGCCAAGGAACATATCCTCGAACTCCAGAGTCAAGCGTTAAAAATGGGTCTCAGAGTCTCAGTTGAAAAGACCAAAATAAAGGCGAACATAAAGCACCCACCAAAAAGCTTCAAGTGGGCTACCAATACATAGACATCGTCAAAGAATTCAAATATCTTGGGGAATGGATCAGCTGGAATACGCTGGCAATGGAAGGCAATGAAATATATGAGAAATAAAGTTGAATTTGCCTTCCAATTTACGAAGGAGATTTCCAATTTAAAAAGTTATTACACAGAATCTTAGGCCCCAAATTTCATAACAACAAACTAATCCATGTCAGGAACAAAACTCTTTACCGAAAGACAGAAAAACTCTCGGAAACAAGATCTCAAAGGATTGGGCAATACTGTGCTAAAAGGAAAGCTCAAAACAATAAAAAATTATTAATTTCATGTACCCCAAAGTTGGGTGAGACAAATAAAGAAGAAGTATTAATTATGGATAACTACTCTGTGTAAGCAACTTACTTAAAACTTACTTACTTAAAAAATCGCAAAATAACACAACCGTCGACGACGTCTGTTCTCACGTGCCCGCTCAGACACCGTGCAGTACAATTTGAAACTAGATATTTATATATATATATATATATATATATATATATATATATATATATATATATATATATATATAGCGGTCCCCCGACGCGGCGACGGTCATCATCAAAATATTAATAGGTACTTTTAATAAGGTTAAAAGGACAATAGAGATTTTTTTTACATTTTATAGTTTTTTTTTGTGTCGGATGTTACTTAAGATTGTATTTTATCTCTAAATTCTTAAGTATCCACCATGTTACCTATGTTTTTTGGCATGTTTAGATACTCAAACTATAATTTTGTTAATAAAAATTTGATGGTAGCATTTCGAAGAAAATCTTTTTTTTTTTACCTTAGTGCGAGGCACGGAAACTTTTAAATTTTTTTAATTAAATTTTCAAAAAACCACTCCATGAATCGAAAGTGAATTTTAGAAAAATATACATATTTACTAAATAATAATTATAAGTTAAAGTGAAATACACTATGTCCCTCAGGACAATCAAGTAAAACGCAGCTCTATATTGTGTAAAATGTAAGGTGTGCCATAGGATAGTAAAATTTATCATTTAATTAAAATCTTCTATAAATTTAAATACTACTTATACGTATAACCCTCAGAAACAAAAATATAAAGAGTTTTTGTTAAATAACAGAAAATTGTTTGCAATCTTATAAAAAATAAAATTATGAAAAAAATTAAAAAAGCTAAAGTATATTCCTATCTCTTAATATATCATAATTTCTTAAATATTCTTTTAATTGCTAATTATTTATTTGAAATATCTAATAAAACTTTTCCATAAATGTATTATCAAACTTTAACCAGGATACATCCGATAAAATTTCAGACCAATGTACAAAAAATTAATAACCATTTTAAAAAATAATTAACTTATATTTTATATTAAAACAAATAGCTCACAGGTGTGCATAAAATTAATCCAGTATAATTAACTAATTAGATGTGGGACAAACGCATAACAAACGACATTGTTGAATTAATAAAATGTTATATCAAGGGCTCCGCTAATATTTCTAGCGCACTTAAAAATGTTTTAAATGTTTTACGGAACTGGGAATAAAATTGTATCGAAAATAAAACCTTTTATCGACTTTAAATATTATTGAAGCGGACAAAGAATGAAGGATGTAAATATGTAGGTAAACCTTTATTACGTTTTCTTCAAGTCGGACGAAATACTATTAAAAGCTTAGCGTGGTCCATTTGGTATTACCTTATATAGACAGATTATATTTGAAAAAGGAAACAAACTCTATAAAAGTAATTTCTTGTTTATCTATGTTTGCTCAAACTATTGGCTTCACCCGCTTCGATAGTTTCATGCTACGTAAATATTTTTGTATTCATTACTTTGTTTGACTAGTGATAATTTTTACGCATATATTGTCGATAATTTCTAATAACAATCAGAAACCTGACAATTATAACATATCAAAATTACACAACTTATTTAATTTTAATGCACGAATCAAATTTAATTTAATAAATATTCATGAAAAACAGAGTTTATTAAAGTTATTAAGACAATCAAGAGCAGAAAAAAAAGAGAATAAAACTGGGCAAACAAGACTGGACAGACATGACTGCACAAACAAAACTGAACAGTCAAAACTAGACGAATATATATATATATATATATATATATATATATATATATATATATATATATATATATATATATATATATATATATATATATGTTGTATTTGAGGTTTTCGCGGATAGATACCTGTGTTGTATTGTTTTCTCGGGGATTCCGCGTTGATGTTGAGGGTTGGTTCTGAAAAGAACCGGATTCTCGACGTTTCGGCGAACTAACATTCGCCATTCTCAAGAGATATATGCGTCCGTGCGGGTCAACGGTTAGACGCATACATATATATATATATATATATATATATATATATATATATATATATATATATATATATATATATATATGGTCTTGTCCGTCTAGTCTTTTCTGTCCATCAACTACAGATAAACTTAAACACTACTTCTACAAAGTCCTGTCCTCCTGTTACGAACTGATTTAAGTTTCTTTGCCAACATATCTATTTCCGATATTGTGCTCACTCTATAGTCTCTAATCTCCTCCTATATTCATTTACCCTTTCACCCTTTCTCACCCATTTCTCCGTCCTACCTTCTCTTCCCATTTGAAGCTTCAACAACATCATTACCGGCATGTGGTTCGTCGCACTTATCATTCCGATTTCCATACATTTTATTTCCTGTCTTGTTGCATCATTTGTTAAAATCTGGTCCATAACTGAAGTTTCCGCTGACCGTGTGACCACAATAAACGTATATTCTCGCTCCCAGTCGCTCTCTTAACTCCCGTTCAACAAATCCCATTGATTCTTTTTCACCCATTCCTACCACACTATTACCTCTGAATTTTTAATTTTTTGTTAGATCACATGTCCAGATTGTGTGCAATCTAATGTGCTGACTCGTTAATCTCCGATTCTTGCATTCCAATTCCCTCCCAAACTTAATATTCCTCCTGATTTCCCTTCCGTATTAGTCTATTGGGTGGCGGTATATTATCGCCACTTGCCACCAATAACTTTTTAGCATCCTTTCCCTCAACATTACCCCTTTCGTTTCAACGAGTATTCTTTTAGTTTTCTACTTTACTCTTAGCGTGAGTAAAGACGAGAAGTTTAGACGAGAATCGAAACTATACAGGACAGACTAAACTAGAAATAGCAGAAATAGACAGAAAAATTAGCCAAATGAAATTAGGCAGTTGACATACGCATTTATTTTACTGTTTTCGAAGGGTATTCAAACTAAGAAGAAGTGACATTAATGCAATAATTACAGTTAATCATAGATGCATCTTTGATTAGTGTGGATTTAGTATTTCATCTTGATTGAGTAACTGTTGAACTGATTGCAATTGATTTAGTATGGCGAGTTCACTTACATTCTTTAATAAGTCAATATTAAAAAATTAGGAAACGTAAATTTCCTTACACATTTGAATGTTAAAAGACAAGGAAAATTGTTTATTTTGAATAAATATTTATTTTTCAGAAGTTCTCTTATTCGTAACTTTTTGAAGGTGATATAATTTGACCAATGGGGACTTTTACTTTGGTTACATTGGTCTTAAGCTAACCATATTTCATAGTTTGTATATGTGGACTGTTACAGTAACGAGAATAAAGTAATGTCGATAGATAATTCAGATGTATTCATTTTTGCATATAGAATTGCAACTTGCCTCTCTCGTAGGGTAAATTGTATTGCATGTGGTGATTTATATAACTTACAAGTTTAAAGTTAAATAATAAATATATAATCGGAATTATAGAAAATTAAGAAAACATAAACGTAGATATTCAAATTCCACTATATTGTTGCAATTAGTTCATGCCTGCCCTATATTTGAGAAATGTTTATGTTAATGAACATTGGAATAGAATATAATATTAATGAAGTATTAGTGTTAACGCTTATACGTTCTTAAATTTTTAAAAGTTGATGGATGTCATTTTCCTATTGTTATTTTTTCGTGCACACTCAGTTGTGAATACTAATTTCAATTATAGTCCCGCGACATAATAATTCATTTTATACCATTTTCATTTTTAACTAAATTGTGAAACACACAATACTTTTTATTTTATAAAACAGCTTCCATTCAAATCGCAATTTTTTATTCCACTAAGATTTCAAAAATTAAAATCATTAACCTTTCACATAATTTAAAATGCTTTTCAGATACCACGAATGCAAAAAAAATTATGTGCATAAATGTATTTAAGTACCTACTAAGCAGATTTTTATTTCATATTTCATATTTTAAGTTTAAATATTGCAATCAATTTTTTTTGTCCAACTTCATCTCTGTATTTAATTATCTACATCACTGAAAACAATATTGTTTCATTTAATTAATATCATTAAGCTTCTGGTATTACTGAATGCTCTAGGTATTATTATTTTGGTAATACTTACTCGATGCTATTATATTTTCAATGTTATATTTTTAAATATATTAAGCGTTTTTTTTTTCGGCGAGACAAAGCCAAATACGGTTTTAAAAAGTGAAACTTTCTGTATTTAAAGGGTACTTGGCTAAAAGCTTATGCAGATTATTTTCTTACAGATAGCTACTATGCACAAGGAAAGTACCTAAATGTAAATAAATAATTAAAACCTTGTATTACTAAAAATTTTGCTGAAAAATATAAATCATTACCATCTCCAATATTTTATATACAGAAATAAACTACTAGTAACTCTTAGTCGTATGATGCATGTAAATCCAAATAAATTTATTTTCGATGATTTGATACTTTTTATGATTTCAATCTAATATTTTAGAAATACTATTTTATACAGTATAGCTCTGTTATAGTCTATTAGAGAGAGAAATATATTTATTGGTACATAAAGAGCTACTGATCACGAGGTCCTTCTGCCCATAATGTATTATTTTGTAAGGGGCTATAACTGTTACTAACTAGCTGAAATGTTTCTAACTAGTTACAAAATAGTTAAAAGAGTTATGCATAAAATATGACTTTTCAAAAGTAAAAATATCTAACTATACTCCAATTAAACAATTTTTAATTTATGTCTTCAATTTAAATGTTCTTTACAGTTTTCTGTTAATTTTTACCTGTCATAAAATAAGATTGAAACAGTGTTACGACCTAAATGTATTGGGTAGATATAGATACATAATTTCAATGGATTTGCCAAGACGAAATAAGTTTTGCGAGTTTCATTAGACCATTTGCAGATAATTTTTTTGATAATTTACTTGTGATTTATATCACAATGTACAATATAATTGGTATTAACACTAGAACGTATAAATCGATTTAGGATTACCATTTGCTAAATACTAAGCATTATAGGTAAAAATTTAATTGAACATTGTTTCAAATTTTCTATATGTAGCGGATTTTAAGTTGCGCACATGTATTTCATAATAATAATTATTATTGCAACAATCTAATATAATAAAAAATGGTTATTGACCTCAATAAAATTTAGTTAATAATGTAGCTTCTTTTATTAATATATGATCGTATAGGATTACCTAAATAAAATTTTCAAATATTCTAATAGACTGTATCCAATTTGTAAAAGCAACTTTTTATGTAGTAGTAGGGTAAGATAAAATTTAAATTGGAGACAGAAATTAAAAATTGTTTAATTGGAGTATAGTTAGATACTTTTACGTTTGAAAAGTCATATTTTATGCATAACTCTTTTAGCTAGTTTGTAACTAGTTAGAAACATTTTAGCTAGTTAGTAACAGTTCTAGCTCCTTATAAAATAATAAATGATGGGCAAAGGACCTCGTGGGCAGTAGCTCTTTATGTACCAATAAATATATTTCTCTCACTATAGAATAGACTATAACAGAGTTATAGTGTATAAAATAGTATTTCAAAAATATTTGATTGAAATCATAAAAAGTAATAAATCATCGAAAACAAATTTATTTGTATTTACATGCATCATACGACTAAGAGTTTATTTCTGTATATAAAATATTGGAGATGGTAACGATTTATATTTTTCCGCTTTTAGACTTTAAATTTAGACTTTTTCTAATGAACAGAACAAGAGACAAACCTTACCATATTATGAAGTGAATTATTAAAATTAAATACAAAATCTATTATGTTTTATAAAGAAAGTGTTAAATCGATTTTTTGAACATTACATATCGGTAACGAAAATAGTTTCCAAACTGGAATTTGCATATTTGTATTCAGCAGAAGAAACAAGAAAAATATTTATTTCTGTCTAAAACTTAACAAAGAACTTAGTTAATTTAATTATGCTAATTTAGCTAATTTTTGAACGGTTTATCGTAAAAAGTTCCAATTTTCACGGTTGGTTTGAGCATTCCAACATTAGGTCTAGGTATATATATATATATATATATATATTCCGAACATATGTTATATCTTCTATTTAAATTTTTAAATATTTACTTATTGTTAAATTTTCATATTGCATTTAATTTACTTACACGATATGATATGTAAAGAAATATTTAAATACTATTTTTGATGTTTGAAATACTGAACATTTAGTACAAACTATCTTATAAAAGAAACTAACTTATATTAAGTTAATAAAATGACAAACGTAGATATGGAATCATTATCAATCATAATTTTATTTAATTCTAAAATATATTTTTCTAAAGCTTTTTTTAATATTCAATGAAAAGATATTATTAAAAAATAATGTCAAATGTTTACTTATAATATAATTGACATACTTATACAATATATAAACAACATTAATTTAAATTCTACTGTAAATAGTTAAAGTACTGAAAATTCATCACAAATATTCTTGTCCTTTTCTTACATAAATTTTTTCGTAATAAATCAGTTTAAAATTCCAATTCTAGAAGTTTTTATTTTGTAAAACTAAAGCAGTTAGTAAGTATAATTCGGAAAACTACTTTTTATAAATATTTATTAATTAATTCTTTTAATTTATATTTATAATTCTAATATTTGCAGATTTTATCAAAAAAAATTAATAACACAAGTAGATTGAAATAAAACTTACCTGCTTTCTTGGTGAAAAATTGTAGATTAATACAATAGACACCTTTATACTCAAAGTGTTGTAACTTGAAATAGTTCGCCACCAGTTGCTTCTTGTATCGTTGAAGTCGCTGCTGGGTATTATCAGACAACGTTGCTGCGAATATTCAGGAGCACAGTTCCGTTCAACAGGTAATGTTATTGTAGAATGTGGTGGAAAACTCGACGCTCTCCCACTTTATACCACGCTTCGAACCTACTCGTGCATCCTGATTTTGCGTCTTCTTCCCACTTTCCCGTCCCTCTTATCAAAGCCTTTAATCATTTTCTTAATTTTTTAATTTTCGCTATGATTTTTATAAATACCTACCCATTTATATCTATTTACCTCAAGAAATTTGTACTTCAAAAACTTAGAACCCCTATACCTATATAAATAATTTAGAAAAAAAACTAAAGAAATAGTGAACACAAAATAGAATATAACGAGTAGAGATATTAAAAAGTAAGATTTTGTTTTGAATTTTGTTTTCGATAAAACAATTGACAAGTTGAAAATCAAAAAAAAAATTAAATAGAAAAACAATACAAGCCCGGCGACCTCACCAAAATTACAAGGGGAATAAAAAAACATTTCTTTGTTTCATCTCTCAAAAAAATATACTACTATTACTTAATAATTTTAATGATTTCTCTATTTTCTTTATCGATACTAATTGCACAACTTTTATTATTAATTCCATTTAATTTTGAGTTTATTAGGTAAACGTTCAAAATGTGCCAATTATAACTATAACATAATTATATATAACATAATTAAAACTTTATAAATTTGATTTTGAAAAATAAAGTTGTAATTTAGGATTATTTCTTCTCATCCCAATATGGTTCAGGACCTACATCCCTTTAAACACTGCGGCCTTGTAGGCCTGTTGTATTCCCCCACATTATTCCATTCAAGCGAATAGATCCCGACCCTGTATTAGGTTGAAGTCCACGTAACTTGTAGTTGGAAGGAAGCACCTTAGTTGGAACCTTGAGCTCCATTCTCCTCCTCTCCTTGACAACAGCCGGCGACGGCACCGGCACGGCAACGATATGTCGTCTAGTGTGAAACCATCCCACTTATTTCAATGTAAATTCCATCCCACCGGCATAGTTGACTCTGCCGTGCCGGGGCCGTGTCGGAGTCGTGTCGTGTAGGGTGAAAACGCCTTATATAGTAATTATATATAGTTGTTTCTTAATGCGGCTGTGGGCACCCTTTGATGACTTCGAGTCATCCGCGTTATGTGCGATTCTTCGGTTCGATTCTTTATTCGTCTTGTTGGTATCATATGTATCTGGAATTGGTTAGGTGAGATGTCAGGAATTGTATTTTGAGGGTTGCCATATAATTGGTTACTGCTGGAGGATTCTCGTGTTTAGTCGCGTTTCTCTATCTCTATGGTTTCTCTCTAGACCCGTAACATTTCGTGGCCAAAATTAATAGTAGTATATTAATAATAATTAATAATAATAATAATGCATATTAATAATAATGTTGAAAGTAGGAGATTATCATTACGATTTCTTCGAATCTGTCAATAGCTGAAATTACACTGATATCATCTATTACTCCTTGGCACACTTTGCTCAACATGCGTTGTGTGAGTCGATCGCTACATCAAAGCAAGTAACGGGAACTGTCAAGACCAACTTTTCTTAGGGGCTCAAGACCAACGGATATTATAATAGAGTAAAGAATATAAAGTTATAAGTTGTCTAATTTATACCTTAGAGGCTAAGATAAGGAAATCTCGATTAGGAGGATTAAATTAAATAAAATTTAATTAAACTAAATTCTAATTAAATTCCTGGATTAAGAGCCAACGATATTTCCTTATCTTACACTCTAAGGTTGTAATTACACAACTTCTAGCTTTATATTCTTTACTCTTATAATAGCTGTTGGCTTTCAGCCCCTGTTGGTTCTCGTTACTTGCTTTGACGTTGCGAACGGCTCATACAACGCATCTTGAGCAAAGTGTGCAAGACTAATGATAATCTCTGTTCTTACGATAATCGTAATGATAATCTCCTATTTTCAACTTTTTCTTTATGTTTGACTGATTGTGTCTTTCCTCTTAAGTAATAAACTTCATGAACCGCACTATGTTCTTTTAAAAAAAAAATGCAAAAACACATCAAACACTTTATTGTATTTCGCGTCTTCTAACAGAAGTAAAAAAAATAAAACGTCAAATTTGTCAAAGTTATGACTAGTACTAGTTTTTTTTAATTTTTTGATAAAGCTTGTTTTTCTGCATTATAAAAAAATAACTGAAGTAGGGGTCATATAAAAAAAAACTGAGAGAATTAATAGGAAACAAAATAAACTTGATTTTGAATATAAAACAATCGCCAAAATTTTCGCTACTGGGCTCAGGAAAATCTCCACTGGACAAAACACACCCAGCGCCCCCAAAAATTTAATGTTTGGGTAGGAATCGTCAGCGAAAACTTGAATCCCAGTATTTGGTTCCAACAAGATGGTGCACCACCACATTATGGTCTTAATGTTCGAAGGTTTCTAGATAACTAGTTTGATGGAAGGTGGATTGGAAAACGTGGACCAATGGAATGGCCACCTAGGTCACCTGATCTTACCCCCCTTGATTTTTTTCTGTGGAGAGATTTAAAATGTCGGGTCTACGTTAATCGACCAGACAATTTAGAAGACTTAATGAAACGAATTACACATGAAATGACTCGTATAACTCCGCAGATGATCGAAAACTACTCTGTAAATCAGGTCTACCATCGTCTTGGCCTAAGTCAGATATTAAACGGGACACAGTTTGAACAATTCCTGTAAGAAATAGTTTTGGTTTAATGGACTGTTTAGTTAATTTAAAAGTTATTACTAAAATTAAGTTTATTTCGTTTTTTATTAATCTTCTCGTTTTTTTTTTGTTTCTTATGTGACCCCTACTTCAATTATTTTTTTATAATGCAGAAAAACAAGCTTTATCAAAAAAAGTAAAAAAAACTAGCTTCCTATTTAAAAACTTTGACAAATTGTCATAACTTTGACAAATTTGACGTTTTATTTTTTTGACTTATGCTAAAAGACACGGAATAAAATAAACTGTTTGACGTGTTTTTGCATTGTTTTCAAAAACGAACATAGTGCGTTTTAGTAATTTTGTGCATTACTTTATCATCACCATATCACACACACATATATATATATATATATATATATATATATATATATATATATATATATATATATATATATATATATATATATATATATGCGTCATTGTCAAATTTTGCGCAGGTAAGGGTTCTTTAAAATGATAAATTAAGAAAAACTAAAAATATTTAAACTTAACTTTTTTTGTCTATGTCTGTTAAAACAACTGAACTTTAATTTGTTATAGCCGGCCGCGATGTTAAACTAATGGTTTATGAATAATTCGTGATTTTGTGGGTAGGGGTGTAAAAAAAATACAACTCTGTTATCATTATGTTTTTTTTTACCTTTTATTACGAAATTAAACAGTTCAGTCACAAATATTTTGGCGTTAGTGTTGATTACAGTCTTCTTCAATCATATAATTACAATCTTATAATCACATTTAGAATTTCAACATTTTTTAAGTTTAACAATCATTAATTTTCAATAAAAAACAACTCTGTTACTTCTACAATTTTGACATAACATATGACCGTAAAAATATTTAACAAATTAACGTATAGTAATATTACATATTATGTTAATTACCTTTTCATAAAAATCTTTAGTATTTTCTTTAATCTTTGGGACAGAAAATTAACAAAGTTGTAACACAGTAACATAGTTTTTCTTTTCTTGTATCTTATATAACAAAATTGCATTCAGTTGAGCTTGAGATCAAAATAGCATAAACAATAAACTTCAATATTTATAACAACAAATAACCCTATAACTTGTATTTACCAATCTAGAATTAAGTTTAGCAAAATTAAAAATAAAAATAAAAAAAGTCATACCTGATTATATCTAATAAAAAAAATAAAACATTTGTGGGACCAGTTTATCTGTGCAAATTTTGATAGCGGCCCATAGTCTCACCTTACTAAAATTTTAAAAGTTAAAGAACATGGCATACATCAACTCTGTTACCATCTTAACAACTCTGTTACTACGCCCTAGTAACAGAGTTGTGTAGTAACAGAGTAGTAAACTTCACATTCCATAAGACAGATACAGATTACAATTCACATTAGTCAGCGAGTAAAGCTTAAAGTGTACTTTTTCTTTCATATTTATAGTATTTACCTCCTTGTCAACATACTGAACGTAAAATAATGTAAAATACGTTGATTTACTTACGTAAATTGGTAGGTAACAGAGTGGATGCACAATAAAAATACGCACCCTGTTCAACGCTTCGAAGACGATTGACACCTCTTGTATCCCACCCCCCGACCTAGCGAACAACCAGGATCCATGCAGACCTCCCAAGCAAGCTAGTACAAAGTCAAAGCAGCGATATCTCTATTTTAAATTGCAATTTACTCAGTAACAGAGTGTTCCGACACTTTTACACTATACGCGGGACCAAGTTTTAAAATATAGTTTACTTATTACGTTTTGATACTTACCGGTTTTAAGACATATTTTATAAAGAGTAACAATACTCTGTCTATGGTATTAATTTATTTTAGGTACTTTGATATAGTAGAAAACGAAATTATTTGATCTTTGTTATAACGGAGTGATACCAGGGACACATAAATTTTGTACGGAAGACCATTATGTTACCGGAAATGACCACAATGTTACTTTAACAGAACTGAAAACATCTAAAATAAGTCTTTATTTTAGTAATAAATATTTATTTGTCCGATGTATTTTGTATTTAATGTAACATTTTTACGGGGTTTGATTATGTTGTATTATATATATATATATATATATATATATATATATATATATATATATATATATATATATTGGATTGGTTCTGAAAAGAACCGGATTCTCGACGTTTTGGCGAACTAGAATTTTCAAGAGATATATGCATCCGTGAGGGTTTATCTACATGGCTTCTCTGAATACCCGTGACATTTCGTGGATAATCTGTGCAAGAGAATGTCACGAAATGTCACGGGTATATAGAGAAGCCATAGGTATAGAAAAAACGAGACTACTGCCTGAACACGTGAGATGATTCCTTGCGACTCCCCCCAGCATGGCGACCAATCATATCCATCCTCAAAATGTAATCCCAGATACCTCAGATATATATGCGACCATATATGCGACCAACAAGACAAACAAACAAGCGAACCGAAGCACCGCACACAACGCGCATGACCCAAAGCCGCGCAGACCCAAAGCCGCGCAGACAGCTATAAGTAGTCGACTCAGTGATGCCAACTTGGGGGTTTTACCCCCAAATTTAGGGGGAACCTAGGTGTAAAGGGGTTTTTTTAGGGGGATATTTATTTAGGGGGAATTTTAGGGGGATTTTTTATCGGATACATTATTTAAGAAAGTTTCTTGAGGGCGATAGAAAAACGTATATCTCGAAAAAAAAAGTTAAAAAGAAAAGAATGTTTATATATTGACACAGAACATAATAATTTATAAAATACCAAATAATGCGCAAGTGAGCACAAAAAGCATGCACTTCAAACAAGCAATGAAAATTCAAAACAAAAATGCAGGACTCTATACAATTTATATTAAGCCTTGAAACAAACATTGCATATTGTTTGGAGTTGTGCTTACAAATTTCCAAAAAAAAATTTAAAAAAATCAAAACCCAAACAAAAGTAATATCCCCTCACTAGCCCTCATTAAATACATATCTCGATGATATTTGAAGTATTGAGTCAACATTATGTCTAGGGGACAAAAAAACGAGACATTTTATGAAACAATTTATTTTTAGTTTCAATTATTTCTTGTTGAAAATCGTTTTATTTCATTGTTATTATCATTACTATTATTAGTTCATAAATTAATGTGCGTACATGTGTAAAATACGCACACGCACGTAAATACAAAAGCTCTTTTATACTACTTAACAGTATTTTAAATTTACATTATAAATTAGCTCTCAAGCAAGGTGAACAATGAAAAATTTAGGGGTTTTTAGTCTAAATCTAGGGGGAATTGAAGTTGGTCCTAGGGGGAAAATTCTGTACGGGTTGGCATCACTGAGTCGACTCGCACGCTCAGTATGCGTCTAACGCTTAACCCGCACGAACGTATATATCTCTTGAAAATGGTGAATGGCGAGTGTTCCTAAACCTAACCTAACCAACCCTCAACATCAACGCGGAATCCCCGAGAAAGCAAATCAACAAATGTTTCCATCCGCGAAAATCTAATAACATTTACATTAAGGTATATAAATAAGAATCTTTTTAAGTTCTCTAAGATATAAAACAAATGTTGCTTCTAAATTTGCCGCCTCTAAAATCTATAAAAAGGTTCTTATTTATATACCTTAATGTAAATGTTATTAGGTCCACACAAAAATTGACATATTCAAAAACATATTCAACAAAAACTCAAATAATTCAACATATTAGAGACAAGATAAGACGTGCGAAATATTTCACATGTGGACCAATCAACTCTCGTCATTAGATACGTTTTGGAAACACGCGAACCGTTTGAAAGATTTCTTAAGTTTTTGCCCTCAGTGGGACATAAAGCCGAAGAAATGTTTTCTGTCGTTATTTCTGAACGTACAATGGCAAAAATTAAAATCCATGTACCTTTTGCTTTTTTTGTTCCTTGCTCCGTCCACTCTTTAAATTTAGTGGCAACTGCAACTGCTGAATCTTGCACAGAAGCGTGTCGCTTCTTCATGTTGCTTCAAGATATCTAAGTTTCTATAAATTCGACTCAACGCTAACAAAAGTTAATGACTGAAATTGGGAAAGGGAACGTAAATCTAAAGAGAGTAAATTTGACACATTGGTCAGCTAGATAGGACACAGGTAGAAGTTTGATAGAGATTCAGATTTGATTGAGACACAGGTTGAGAGATTATTGGCAAGAAGTTCTTTGGAATAAATCAAGGATGATTGTAACGCGATTGTAAAAACATGTAACGCGAAACGATGGTTGTGTGCTGTGTTTTTTTTTTTTAAATAAACAAAGTGAATATTCAAAATCACGCTTCTACCGTAGATTTGATCACTGTTGCTGAACCTTTTTGCAAGTTTTTCGTAGCAGAACGACAGAATTTTAAGCATTTTGAAGAAAAGGCGAGGAAATTAGAGATTGCAATCCGGAAAACCGGATCCGTAATCCGGCGGATCCGTCATCACTAAACGTATACCGGATCCGCTACCAAAACCAATATACCGGATCCTGTCACCGGATCCAGTAATGCTAATTTTTGTTACATATACCGAGTAGGAAGGAAGGAAAAAATCAAAAATCCCGAAATTTAATTATCCATTAAATGAAAAATAAGGATTATTTAAAAATTTCGTAATTTGGTTATCGATCATGAAAATTCTAAGGTACTTCTATCAATCTTACAAACTTGATATTTTGAATTTTAGTTAGCCTTTCCCATGTGGGGTTTGCTCGTTTCTATCGGGAGCCTCCCCAGGTGGCGGATAGGGGAACGCGTTCCAAATATGGATGGTACCGAGAAAATAAAATACTCGGGACTGACCAAAACTAGCAATTGGACAACGGCAGCTGGTTGTCCAAAACTGACTACAGGCAGAAATCATGACGATTGACATGTCTGTAAAATCAGACAGCAGAGGCGTGTATAAAATATTATCAAGAACAGCAATGCTTCCATGCGCTGTGGAAAGCAACGGAAAGCTACCATGTATTTTATTCCTAGTACAATCATTCGTGGCTGAGCAGAAACAATATATGGGCCTCAGTCCCCGGCAGACCTTAAATGGTCAGAGGCTGCTAAGAATCTCTGGATCAATTACAAAAATATGTACATAGAACTTGAGAACATTATACCAGACAGAAAAAGCACAAAACGCAATTCAAGAAATGAAAAGAATGAATGTAAAAGTCATGGGCATAAGTGAAATTAGGTGGCCAGGAACAGGACAATGCTTCATGGACGAATACCAAATCTATTACTCAGGGACAGCCACAGATGAACACCATTGTGGAGTAGGATTTATTATTCACAAGTCAATAAAAAGCTATGTCTCCAATTTCACACCCATATCGGAAAGAATACCATTATTGCAGATTAGTACAAGTCCCGCACCAACCAATATCATTCAGATATATGCTCCTACGGCAGATAAAAGCGAAGAAGAAATAGAAAACTTCTATGAGGAACTGTTATATACATATAAAAGACTTCCCAAACATCACATGACAATAATAATGGGCGATTTCAACGCGAAGATTGGTCAAGGACGAACAGGAGAATATATCGGACCTTATGGATTGGGAGTAAAAAACGAACGTGGAGATCGATTAAATATATTTGCGACTGAAAAACAACTGATAATCCTTAATACATTCTATAAACTACCACCAAGAAGACTTTACACGTGGAAAGTACCCAGTGATTCCGTCAACCACGTGGTTAGAAATCAAATAGACTATATCTTAGTGAACAAGAGATACCGAAATTCTTTTTTTTTTCGTCAAAACGTACCCGGGGGCGGACATAATGTCTGACCACAATCCATTAGTGGGCGCAATACGGATCAAGAAGAAAACAACTAACAAGAAATATGATATAAGAAAACTGAAAAATCCAGATATACAATCTCAAGTGAGAGAAGAACTGGCAGAGCAAATGCAAGTAAATGAGATCAATGACGAGATAGATCTGGAGATTAGGAGACTTAATGACATTGTAAAAACCATCGGTGAGAAACATCTAAAACCAGACAAACACGTCAAGAGAAAATCGTGGATTACAGACGCAATTATACAGTTGATGGAACAAAGAAGGCTGCTGAAAAATAAAAGTACGGCTGTATACATACAAGTACATAAAATGATACAAAAAAAGATAAAAGCTAAGGCTAAAAGCTAAGGGAAGCTAAGAACACAAAGCTACAAGAAGAGTGCAAAAAAAATAAACTGCAAAGAAAAGCGTGAGAGCATGAATGTACACAAGAGAGTTAAAGAAGCAGCGGGAGTCTGTAGGAAAAGGACGGCAAACGGAATAGCAAAGAACTTAAATAGGGTTATTATAGATAAAGAAGAAAAGATAGATGTCTGGAACTACGATAACATTAAACAACTCTTTGAGGACACTCGACCACAACTCCTATCGATGACAATTAAACCAAGCCCTCCCATAAAGGTTGATGAAGTCCGGACGACAATCAGACAAATGAAAGAATAATTTTCACGCTGAACTCATGAAGCTTCTTGACGACGAAGGCGTAAAACAGATAACTCGTATATTTAACCGCATTTATGAAACACGGAACATTCCTCAGGAATTATAGTCGGAATTTATAACACTACCAAAGAAACCAGGAGCAAAGAAATGCGAAGATTTCAGAACGATTAGCCTCATGAGTGATCAATTAAAGGCATTTTTAAAAATCATACACAGAAGGATCTACAAAGTATGTGAAGAGCACATGTCAGAAACACAGTTCGCGTTTCCAAGCGCAGTGGGTACAAGAGAAGCGCTATTTAGTATCCAAGTGTTGATTCAGAGATGTCGGGATGTTAACTGTGATGTGTATGCCTGTTTTGTGGATTATAGTAAGGCCTTTGATAGAGTGCAACACCATGAACTCATGGCAATACTAAAACAGGTGGGGATTGACGACCGAGACTTGAGGATAATCGCACATCTACATACTGGAATCAAAGTGCTTACATAAACGTAGATGGAGACAGATCAGAAGCAATAAAGATATTACGAGGAGTTAGACATGGGTGCGTTCTGCCCTGGAAAACAAACCCTGGAAAACAATAGGTTTCAGTCCTGGAAGACAATAACGCGGGAATATTTTTAAATGGAAAACGTCTAAATAACTTAAGGTGTGCGGACGACACCGTAATTATCGTAGATAGTCCAGAAGACCTACAAGAGACTATGACAAGAGTGATAGTGGCAAGTCAGGAGTGCGGGCTCAATATAAACATAAATAAAACCAAATATATGGTGATCAGCAAAAATAATATACCACGTGTGGATCTGATAACTCCTAATAACCAACACATTAAACGAATTAATACATCTACATACCTGGGAACTATACTAAATGACCAATGGGATCTTAGAGGAAATAAGATGCCGCATAGAAAAGGCAAGGGCTGTATTCGTTAAAATGTCATCAATTTTTAAATGTCGTTCCTTATCGATGACGACCAAGCTGCGACTACTCCGCTGCTATGTCTTTCCGTCTTGCTTTATGGGACAGAGTCCTGGACTCTGACTGAGGCCACCATGAAAAAGCTGACAGCAATCGAAATGTGGCTGTATTGCAGAGTCTTGAGGATCTCTTGGGTGGACCACGTAGCCAACGAAGAAGTTCTTCGAAGAATGAAGAAATCCACGGAGATAATAACCACATGGGCCATATAAAGCGTAATGAGAAGAGATAAGGTTTACTACAACAAATACTGCAAGGTAAAATCCCGAGTAAACGCGGCCCACGCCGCAGGAGGATTTCTAGGCTACAAATTTTGGGAACATGGTTCTCTCTGAAAACCACCGAGCTTTTTAGAGCAGCCACGAATAAGATCACGATAGCCTGAATGATCGCCAACATCCGGACCGGATAGGCACCAAAAGAAGAAGAAGTTAGTCTTTAGCCTATAATGGAAGGAAAAAATTAAAAATCCAGAAATTTCATTATCCAATAAATGAAAAATAATGATTATTTAAAAATTTCTTAATATTGTCGCCGATCATCAAAATTCTAGGGTACTTCTAGCAATCTAACAAACCCCAAATTTTGAATATTAGTTAGCTTTTAGCCTATAAAAGAAGACAAAAATATGATTGCTAACTTAGAGACGAGGAGTGGGCTTTAAGAAAATCAGTAGCAGAAGGACACGGTATGTGTAACGTGTATGTGTAACGTATGTGTACGTGTTTGACGGACAATTATGTGCTATTTATATGCTTTTCATGTACCCCGGAGCGAATTCGCTAACTCAACCCCTTGTGCGAGAAACTCAACCCGAACGGAATGAGCCACTAGAGGTGAAATATATAATAATCAAGCACACAAGTTTTAACCAACGCGATATTGTTGCAATAATTATGTGTTCTCCAGATATGATATTCGTGTTTTTTGTGCTCGCACCCTTGTACGAAAAATTAACCCCGAACTGTATTTGAAATCTTTAATAATCGTGAACATAAATTTTAAATGACGCAAAATTGTTGCAATAATTATGTGCTTTTCAGATATGCTATTTACGATTTTTGTGACCGAACCATGGTGCAAAAAACTCACCCCGAACGGAATGAGCCATAGGAGGTGAAATCTATAATAATCGAGCACACAAGTTTTCACTAACGCGATATTGTTACAATAATTATGTGTTCTACAGATATAATATTCGCGATGTTTGTGCTCGCACCGTTGTACAAAAAATTCACCCCGAACTGTATCAGCCTTAAGAGGTGAAATCTTGAATAAACGAGAACAGAAATTTGAAATGACTTAAAATTGTTGCAATAATTATGTGCTCTCTCCATATATGCTATTTACGATGTTTTGAGAAATTCACTCCGAACTGTATTAGCCTTAAGATGTGAAATCTGTAATAATCGAGCACAGAAATTTAAACCGACACGAAATTGTTGAAATTATTATGTGCTCTTCAGATATGATATTCGCGATTGTTGTCCTCACACCCTTAAAAAGATCAAAATATAAAACCACAAAAATCGCGATTATCATATCTGGAGAACAGATAATTATTGCAACAATATCGCGTCGGTTACAATTTCTGTTTTCGATTAATAAAGGTTTCACCTCTTAAGGCTAATACAGTTCGGGGTGAATTTTTCGTACAAGGGTGCGAGCACAAAAATCGGGAATATCATATCAGGAGAACACATAATTATTGCAACAATATCGCATTGGTTAAAACTTGTGTGCTCGATTATTACAGATTTCACCTCTTGTGGCTCATTTCGTTCAGCTACAAGCATGAGGGTTTCCAAACTCTTGTGGTTCATTTCCTTCTCATTTTCACACAAGGGGTTGAGTTAGCGAGTTCACTCCGGGGTACTTGAAAAGCACATAAATAGCACAAAATTGTAGTGCTTATTTGGTATCGGAATCCCAATTTTTTAGATGGGTGGGTGCTAGCTTGACTGTAAGTTAGCACCCCCACTAGTAAAATTAGATTTTTTCATTGAACGCTTTGAGCACAAAAATCGCGATTGCGGCACATAATTGGCACATAAAGAGCACATAATTCTGGTCTTATCAAATTTCAATTTTTTAGTTAGGGGTTTTGAGTTAGGGGTGCCAGAGCTTTATAGACTTGGTGCTCATGGTGCCACATGATTTTTTCAAAACCAAAATTGATTTTGTGATAAATTCTTCATGATATCTGTCATAAATTTAAGAATAAGTCTTGTTAGCATGCTCAAATACCTAATTGTGATCTCAGTAAATTAAGTGAAGTTAATTATGTTAGATTTAATAAAGTTAAATACTAACATTCTATCAGTGAAATTTAACTAGTTATCTACATCGTATTGGATTTTTAATTGTTTGGCTAATTATAAATGTGCGTGTAAACTACCTATATAATACACTCACTCGATTATCCTGGAAACAGTCCATTTTGGAACGAAAAGGGAAAATTTTCCTGATCGGATCAACCGAATTTCCATCGATCTGGATTCGGCCGGATTGAAAATGACACCGGATTGCAATCCCTAGATGGAATTAAGCGTGTCGAAGCAGTATACAAAAGACATGACAAAAAGACTACCGAAAAGGATAAAAATGTTTGATGGAACACCAGGTAAAGAAATGAGCATACAAGTAATACTTTCATTGTTAATACATTTCTCGTCCTCATTGATAGACTTTTATCCGAATTAAAAATACGACAGGAGGTCTAGAACAGGTTGAATAAAAAGTTATCATTTTTTACCAGAATGAATGAATGGGTGACTTGTCAATGGGTGAATTGTCTTCACCAACCCTCACGCAAAAAGTTCTCTTCTTGGAAGAAATGTATCCTAATAATTTAGAGATTGGCTTAGTTCAAAGATGCATCCATTTTCAATCCCACCTTTTTTCTGAAAGAATTTTTGTAAAACCAGATTCTGAATCATTGAAAACTCTTCGTTCATGCGAAAACAGAAATTGCAAAATGTTTATCCAAACTTGGATATAGCAGTTCGCATTAGCAGTTGGCTCTATGTACACCAACGACCAATTATTCGGGTGAGAGAAGCTTTTCTTGCTTAAAAAGTGTGAAAAATGCTAAACGCCTAACTCTCTTGTGCATAGAGTCTGAACTAATGAACAAGATTTCATACGATGATTCAATTGATGATTTTACGAATATAAAACCGCGCAAAAAGGTATTGTAAAACTTTAAAAACTTAATTGAATTTCATCGTCATCAGTCAGTCAAATTGTAACAGATAATTGAAATTATTGTTTGTAAACTACTATAAGCGTAATAAAAATATTTAATTTCGTTGTATTTAATTACGATTGTAGATATGGTGATGACGACTTGTACTGCGACCTTTATAGATCTATTGTACCCCACCCTCTTCCTCTATGCGTTGGTGTGCTTACCCATTAGAGCGCCTCCTCTTATCTTGATTCCTTTAGGAATTTCAGGATCTGGGTGGGATTCAAGAACTGCAACTCCTCTGCGTTCAGGCAGTAAGCCGCGAGGTACATCTCTCTCTTGCGGAGCAGTGCTCCGCAGTCTTTGAGAAAATGTATGGAGGTTTCCTCTGCTGAACCGCATAATCTGCATCCATCATCCTCCTCTAGGCCTAGGGTATTGAGGTGTCTACCTCCCTCCCTCCCTTTTGTAGTAAGGCGGGAACCAGTTCGTCCACACCTGGGGCCTTAAATGGTTGGAATGAGCCAATAGCCCACCTGATTCGGTTTTCTGTACAGATCGACGCTGCTTTTCAAAGTCTGCTGTGACCCGTCAGGACTCCTGTCAGAATTCTAAGCTTGTTCCTGTTCCTGTTAAGTTTCAGGCAAGCTTTTGTTCTTTTCTGGTTAAAATATCCCAGCATTACTTTGGACTGCCTTAACCCAGGAAGTTCTTTCCAGATTTTCATCCATTGTTCTCTCATTTCTTCATCTAAACTTTTGTGGATGGTGTTGCACACTCATGCCGCAAAAGGGTTCCGTACCTTTAAAGGGACTACTGGATCCCTTGTTCGGTAATCGGTTTCTTAGTTTCCGTCTATACCAGTGTGTCCTAGTACCCAGTATAGCGTTACTTTAAGCTAATGGATAATGGCCTTGATGGCTCCTTGGCTGTCTGACAGGATAGCAATTCGTTTTTTGCTATAATTCCTGTCAAGGTCAAACTGTGCACATCTTTCGATTGCGTGTACCTCTGCTTGGAAGATATTTGGGAATGTTCCCATGGATTGGAAATATTTGGTACGACGTCCAAACACTCCTGCACCAGTACCTTGTACTTTGTCTTCGAACCATCTGTATACCACTTGATAGTATTTTGCTCTATGTGGTATGCTGAGTATTTTGTCGCTCCAATCGGCTTTACTACTACACATTGCTGTGTAGTTTTTCTCGAAGTGGTATTTGCATACCATTTCGTCTTTTGGTGCTTCCAGCCAAGGGATCTTGGCAGCGAGGCTGTTTCGGTCTCTGCCATCGATTATTTTACATCTGGAATAGGCTGAGGTAAAATAATCGGTTCCTTGCTGAACCTTGCAATCCTTGCTGAACCTTCCACCACAAGGAGCGGCGGAGTCAGATTCAGCAGCAGCTCCATTGCTGCTGTCGGACGCGACCCCATCGCCCCCGTGTTGCAGACACACGCCAGTCTTTAAATCTTCTCAAGCTGTTTCCTCATAAAAGCCAGCTTGGTTCTACTTCGCCACGCAACTGCCCCATAAATGATCGCAGGTTCCACTATCATTGTGTACATCCATCGTAGGATTGTGGGGTTACAAACCAACGTTTTTCCTGCAAGATTTCTGCACACAATTAGAGCGCGTTTGGCTTTACCTACCGCTGCCTCAGCGTGTCTATTCCATAGGAGTATGCTATCCAGTGTGATACCCAGATACCTTATCTCTTCTTTGTATTCTACTGCCCTCGCATCTAACAGTATGGGCTGTAAGCAGTTTAGTTTTCTTCTTCTAGTAAATAGTATCACCGTGGTTTTTCTCGGGTTGAGTCTCAATCCCATTGTATGACACCATCTACTAGTTACTTTGTGGCCTCTCTAAACAATTTCACAGAGCGTTCCCTCAAACTTCCCTCTGGTCAGTATGACTATGTCATCGGCGCAACCTTGACATTTGATGTCTAGGTCGTTCAGCCTAGCCAGTAGTTCTTCAACTACCAGGCTCCTTTGAGATAGTGCTGTCGATATTCCTTCTTTCGAGGGCCGCTTTGACAGCCTCGTGTGAGGTGTTGTAATAGGCTCCCTCTATATCCAAGAAGGCACATATTTGTAAGGCGCTACTTCCTTTGACTCGAGTGCTGCTTCTATTTCATTTGTCAGCTGATACAGGGCGGTTTCTGTAGATTCCCCTGCTCTGTACGCATGCTGACAGTTGTGTAGTGGTGTACCTACCGGCAGTATTGTCCTAAAATAATTATCGATTAGCTTCTCCATTGTTTTTAACATAAAAAATGTTATACTAATGGGTCTAAATGACTTCGGTTTAGTGGTGTCTTTCTTCCCCACCTTCGGTATGAATACCACCTTAGCCCTTCTCCATAGCTATGGTCTACGGTATGTATCCGAGCGCTAAACTACTTCTAAAGTTTCTTAGAAGATACGGCATTCGTTCTCTCCCTCCCTTTTGTATAAGGCGGGAACTAGTCCGTCCACACCTGGGGCCTTAAATGGCTGGAATGTGCCAATAGCCCACCTGATTCGGTTTTTTGTACAGATCGACGCGGCCCTCCTCCAGTCAGCCCGACTTGGTCTCCGTGGTTGCATCATGCCCTCGGTCTCTTTGTATTTTCTACATCCCGGAACATGGGTTTCTAGTAGAAGGAGAGCTTTCTACTCTTCATCCTCCGTGAAGCTCCCATCCGGTCTCTTGAGAGTGGTTGTCATTTTCACTCTATCTTTTGCTAGTGCTTTGTGCAATCTAGCTGCCACCCGGGTGGATTCTATGTTTTCGCAGGATTTCCTAAAGTTTTTCCTTTTTGCCCTTCTTCATCTCTTTGTTGTAGGTGGTATAATTTTCTTATTGCTTAGCTTTGTTGAAAAGTCTACGTACTTTTGCTCTTAATGTAGATACATTTTTGTTCCACTATTTTTCATTCTTATGCTCCTTCACGGTTTTTACCAGGCAGCTGGATTCAAATGCCGTGGTGATGTTGGGAACTAAACATAGGCCACACAGTTTGTCTGGGCTTTCGAATGGGGGTGTTTTCCTCACTCGCTCCTTCCAGTTCAAACTCTTTGATCCTATGATCTGACATTGAGGGTTCATTTGAAACTCTCCACTTTATAATTAATTTACTTACGTTAGTGCTACCTACCGTAATATTCAATACCTCCTTTCTGACCTTAGTAACAAATTTTGGTGTGTTCCCAACGTTGTACACAATTAAGTTTTCTTTAATGAGGTATTCTCACCTCTCCTATTAGTGTCCGTGCTGCCCCACATCTCATTGTGTGCGTTCGCGTCATATCCCAGGATGAGTGGCAGCCTTCTCATAATACAGTGTTCCACAAGCTTTTGTTATGCTGTTACCATCGCCAGGGAAGTATGCCGGTGCGATCACTCACTACTTCGCGGTGGAGGCCCTCGGTCTTGATGAAGGCCTGGATCGGAACTAAATCCCGCGTTAAAAATTCTGAAAGACATATGTAATTTATGCCCTTCTTTACCATAATGCAGGTTCTAGGGGAGACCTCACGGCTGTCCCATACCAACTTACATTCAGTGTTGCTAAGGCCTCTGATCTTACCTCCGTAAGAGTTGTACCTCCGTATGTGTTGTTTAGTGAACATCCTAGCCATCACAGCCGAGGCTGCTTGGTGGATGTTCACTTGGGCTATTTTGGTTCTCCTGTTGGTCATTCTTGTTTTGTGACAGGAGGCGGCAAGTCCTCCTCTATCCCTACAATAACAACATCTTCCTCTGCCTCCGTAGACATGGCTGGACTGCTCATATCTACAAATGGGAGGTCAAGATCGTCCTCCCGTTAATCCGGGCTGACTTCCTCGTTCTCTGTGTCGGTTAGGTACCGCACTCATGAAATATATTTTCTTTTGGAATTCATATAAATCCCGCTTGATAACCACTGAGGTCGCCAAGTATCAGAGGGGCTCCAGGGTTTCCCTTGGCCACCAACCAGTCCCATCGGCACGGATCGCATCACAATTTGGATTGAGGGTTTGGAAGTTCTTGGTTGTTCGCTCTCCGCCAACCGCTCCGACCAGAGTTTGACTCCAGTCAAATTAAGTCAAATGCAGTCAAAAGCAGTAACGTCTAACGGTTTGTTGCGAAACTAAGCCCTCACACCGCGACAAGGTGACTTCCAGAGTGAAGGTTTAATTACGTTTACCGAATATACATTATTGTGTAAATAGTATTAAGGTATACTTATCCCGCCTAGTTCCCGACTAGTAGTACATGATTGAGTTTTTATCAACTGAGAAATATACCCAAAAAACTAATTCTTGTGCAACCTTAACTAAATCGTTGGGTTGTAAAATTATATCTATGAACTGACAAAACGATCCCCTAGTTCATAATCATACTAATTACGGGAAAAGTGGTGTAATTAGGATGATTGTGTACAAATCATAAAGTTACAATTTTATTTACAAAAAAATTGTAATTAATATGATTGTGAAGTTGGGTATCGAATTTTAGAGGCAGGGGCGGCAAAATTAGAATTTTGGCTGAACTTTGCTTTATGATTTATATCAGTGAATTGAAACTGACAGTCAAAGGGTTAAAGAACTTCAGAAATCTTATTGAATATACATTACGCCGCTTTAATTTGCTTTTAATTATTATTGTTTTGTGTATTTATCTTCAAACGGATCTTTCAAAATTAATTGAATTAATGTAAACGCATATTGCATGTTAGTCTACATATATACATATATACTATTAATAATATGTTAGCGTTGTAAAGTTTATCAAATTACGTATATTTTTTAAAAAGGTTTATTTGCGTGACAGGTTTGGATGTCAAAGACAATTAAAAAATATAAATAAAAAACAAAATGAAGGGACAAAACGAACAGTATGTTTATCGATATGTCCTCAGCTGACTCAGTTCGCACTTCATTATTTTTAACTTTTTGTTACACACTTTTTGTTAAGTGTTTAGTTTTTATTCATCTCCCATTTGCATCATATCATCTCTTTGAAAAAAAATATTCATATCATCGATTTTTGATCGAAATTAATTTATTATATAACGATGGCAATATCGTGTAATGTGTAATGTATCTCCTCTATCTTATATATATATATATATATATATATATATATATATATATATATATATATATATATATATATATATATATATGGTTCGTGTAACGTCCCAAAAGTCTTGGAATCCACTTGAATACAGATCATTTCTTAATTCCACAAATAAAATTATACAAATTATCAAATGTCATTTTTAAGTAGCTGTCAGTGGTCTTGAGGTTATGTCGCAATGTTTTTAGTGTTAAGTTCAACAATTTCTTAAGTTCAACAATTTAATTAGCTATAAATAAAACGCCTTCTCATAAATTTAACACTGATTTATTTTATAGTGTTGTAAAATATAAAATTAACAAAGAAAAACACATTATTAAAACATATTTGAATTTGTTGTCCATTTTCAAGAATACACAAATTAATTTGCCGTTTTATGTTATCGAACACATTTTGTAATACTGTGTTGTCTATCTCTTCACATTTTCTTATTACATTGTTTCGCAGATCTTCTACTGTATGCACTAGACTGCTGAATACTGAATTTTTTAAATATGGGAAAGAAAAGTCCAGAGGAGTTATCACAAGAACGTGGTGGAAAGTGTTCTTTGCTTATTAGCCTGTCGTTGAAGAATTCCTTAAGATAATTTAATGTTTCACATGCAATGTACGGTCAAGCAGAATCTTGTTGGAAGAAGCCATTTTGGAGTTCATCATCATAACTTTCGTTGCAAAATAGTGGCTCTATAAGTGGTGGTGTTGGCAATATTGGACCGATAATTCTGCATGTTGACATTGCTAACCACACACCAACTTTGATTGGATGCAGTGGGGTCTCTCTAAAAAAAAAAGGGGGGTTGTCAACACTCAACATGAGCATGTTTTGGGAATTAATATATCCGTTTAGATAAAACCAGGCTTCATCAGTGAAAAATGTTAAATTTAACACTTCGTCGTTCAAATGTATTTTCATTGAACCACCGACAGTAGGCCAGTCTTTTATTATAATCAAGTGATAAAAGTTCTTGGCACATTTGCAACTTATAAGGTTTCATGTGAAGATATTGACGAATAATCCTATGAGTGGTGTAGTACGACTTAAATTCAACTGTTGTACTAGTCTCCTAATTGAAGTGGTAGCTTCGTCTTGGACTGCATTTCTGATGTTGTTTATAATATTCTCATTATTAATACGAGGCCTTCCACTTCTTTATTTCTTGTTAATGTTACCAGTACTTCGAAAGCAAACAACTGATCGTAATACCTGCCTGCTAAACTGATTCCTATTAAATAGAGCCATAGGAAAACGTTGCCTAAATTCTTCAATGCACGGGTCGATACTGTATTCCCATTCAGCATTTTCCAGGCATCTACCATTACGAAAATAACTTTCAACAATATAATTTTCTGCTCTTTTGTAAACATTTTTAAACCAAATAAATTAAGTAAGACCGGTAGAAATAACATAAAACGGCGAATTAATTTGTGTATTCGTGAAAATGGACAATACATTCAAATCTGTTGTAAATTGTAATGTTTGTTCTTGTTGATTTTATAATTATATATATATATATATATATATATATGTATATATATATATATATATATGTGTGACGTGAGTCCCAAAAGTCTTGGACTCACGTCACATAAAATTAAACAAACTATCAAATATCATTTTTAGGTAGCTGTCAGTGGGCTTGAGGTTATGTTGCATTGTTTTTAGTGTTAAGTTCAACAATTTCATTAGTTAGATAGATTAGAGAACAGTGCAATTTACTGTACAATACCATTTCCGATACGGTTATTCAAAGTTATTTCAACGAATATACTTCATGGTCATAATATTATAGGTTGCTGGATTCGCCTGAATAGTGGCTACAATGTCTTGATAAAAAAATACCATGATCCCATTTGAAAAACCATTGATGACCTTGAGGACGCATAAACTATGACCCGGAAAAAAATGAAAATTTTACCTACGATGCCAGTCCCTTTGAAATCAATAAAAAAAATTCCTTTGGACTTTTTTTCGTCACTCTAAAGGCAACGGTGATATTTGGGGTGGTCACGTTTGTTCAAATATGTCCCTTACCTTTAGACTTTTCTCCATTTTACACTTTTCCATTTTTCAGTTTACTTTTCTCCATTATTGTAAATTTCATTTCATTATCAAGTGCCATTGCAACTTGCCATTGTTTTTATCTGTGTTATCTATCTCTTCACATTTTCTTATTACAATATAGGTGAAATATCTGGATACGACCATACTTGTGTACATACTTGTGTACACAGTTCTGAGTAAAGTTTCTAGCATAATAAGTACATTCTTCCTTGCATCGTCGACTCCCAGATCTTGTCAATGTGTACCACAGTATTGCTCGGTTAAATGCAATATATCCTTTTTAAGAATCGCAGCTACTCCATTTTTCTTTCCAAGCATGACATTGGCTCCATCAGATTATCATTTTTTGGATGTTTAAGTTATGTTCAAGATATTTTTTTAAATTTTTTTCTACAATTGACTTGCTTTCATAATTTTCGAGTTTCAAAATATCACCAAATATAGTTTTGTAATTTATATCAGTATCACGATATTTAAAATACAAAATTAGTACTTTTTGTACTGACATACCAGTGCTTTTGTCTAGAATTAATGTATGGAAGGTTGATTTTTTTATTTCGGTAAAAATATTTGTTTCCGGGATATTGCTTATACATTCGGTGAATTCAAGCATATATTTTACTTCGCCAATTTTGTGGAAACTCAATAAATTTTAGCATATGCTTATGGATTTCAGGGACGGAATTCGGATTAATACATTAACTTTCTCAAAATCAGATTTCGATCGTTCTTGTTTTTCTCTTTTTACGTGAAGTTCTTCAGATGTTTCCATTAATTCGCGGATCTGAATTCCGCCTTTTTTCAATATTTGTAGTTTATTAATTTTGTGGTTTATTAATTTTTATAAAAATTCGCTTAATTTTATACTTTTTAATCCTGTTTTTATCCTTTTTAATCCTGTGAAGTTAGCAACCGAATATGCAAAAATGTAAAATTTCATCAGAGTTGGTAGATATGAAATAGTTCTAGGGTAATTTGTACGAAATTTCAATAAATCTGCAATTTTTAAAATTTAAAAATCTGCAAATCTGCAGAATTTAGAGGAAAAAAATGGAAAATAACAACAACGAGCTAGCAACAACTTTTGAGAAAAACTGTGGGTTTTGACATATTTTTGACCCACGACCATAGTTCTGCAAAAATTGAGATTTTTAATTTTGAAATTAATTTTGAGAATTTCAAAAACAGTTCTATTCGCGGATCTGAACAGCACCATATAAGAGTTCTATCGGAGATCCCTTTGACATTTTTTGATCAAAACCTTGGTTCAAAAGATATTTGCAATAATAGAGGACTCATGATTTTGAATGAAAATTTAAATGAACGTAAATATTCTGTTTATAGTTCGCAGTAGACGCCTAGAGTTTTATAGAAAATCCTTATGACATTTTTCGGTAAAATTAAATATAAGATATGCGAGAAACACATTAAAAAAGTTTCCCCTATAGGAAACCTCATCACTCTGTATACACACTGTATATAAGTAGTATTAATTAATGTAATATCTGCAATTAGGAAGAAAAAATCAACGTCTTGTAATTTAAGTGCGCGGAAAATAAATTTATCTTGATTTGATTTGGTGCCAGCGCTAGCAGTTCTTTTTCAAAACAATGAAGATGACGATATACCCCATCAGAATATTTGGTTTCGGCAAGAATTGATGGGCGACTCCCCCATTTTGGGCGCCTCCTTACTTTGGATTAGAAATTCGTCATTCTTGACTCCACGTTTCTTGGAAGATGCATAGGACGTCGGGGATCAATGGAGTGGGCTTCGCGTTCTCCCGTCTTAATCCCATTACATTTTTTCTATGGAGTTATCTAAACTTGCGAATTTATTTAATTAGGCCTAATAATTTAGAGGATGTAAAACTCTGAACTCGCGCTGAAAAGGAACAAATCAGTCCACAGAACAAATCAGTCTACAGTGTACAAAGTGTTTACGCTCGTGTAGGTCAGTGTCAAATGGTTGGTGGCGGACACTGAACATTTACGTTGAATTCGTTACGTTTTTTTTAATTTGGGTTGATATTTAACTTAATTTAATTTTTTATAATCGCCACTTGACTAGTAAATGGAAGCAAAAGCAAAATAAATAAGTGATAATCGAAATTTATAAAAGGCAGAGAAAAGAGAGAGTTTTTAAAAATGTGTATTTCTTGAAAATAAAACCGACTTGTTTGAGGACATGTCGTAAAATTATTAAGACTTTTTTGATACAAACCCATTTTTCTAAACTGGTCAATGTTGGTTATCTAAAAATTCAAATCAGTTTTTCTAGAAAGTTTTCTAATGTAACATATCAAAAATTTTACACCACCATTTAGACAATTAAAAGGTCTATCCAAATCGAGTATAAAATATGGGGGTTGCTATTATAAAAAAATGTCAATGACGTCATAGCACAAACGCCAATGACGATTTTTGTTTTTGCGACATAACATTGCATTTTGGAAAATAATATCGACATGTCCGAGCTATTATCCCAAAAATAGTAATTAAAGAAATTATTTGTTTGATTCCAAACTTTAACACAACACTTTATATATGTATATATACGATAGTAGAATCAAACCCCTCCTAATATTAAACCATTCCCCTATTGTTTGATTAAAATAATCTAGAATTGATTTTTATTTGTTATTCGCAGGTTATCAATATTGATCAATTTTCTGTTATTAGATTATAATATCCGGTGTATATTTTCTGCGATTACTACTTTAATTCCAAATTTAAACAGTATTATTTTAAATGGTTTAAGTTCCAATAAAAAGAATGTGTTTTTTTTATGTACAATGGATATCTTTTAAATATGTAAATTATTAAAGTTAAATACAGGCCAAGAACCAGGACCACCTTGACCAATCCACTTATTTTCTAACATATTTCTTATATTCTTCCAATAATTATATCAACAGATTTTGCGAAAAGAAGAGATTTACAGTCAATCGATTTGGAACCCATGAGGCCAATAAGTTGTCCGTTGACCAGTCCGTCCCAATTTTATTTTTTCGACAATATGTGCTGGAAATGATTACTGATGATTAATATATATATATATATATATATATATATATATATATATATATATATATATATATATATATACATATATATATATATATATATATATATATATATATAGGTATAGATTATTTTACCCCGATATTTTATGATCTTGACATTACACCTATACCATTATTTTCTCATTTAGTTTGTGTTTAATTCCATAAAATTTAAATCAAAGTCCAAAATATGTGAGCGAAATTCAAATTTGCAAAACGCATCACAATTGGTCGAATCGAAATATGCTCTGTGACTTGCACGTTATGACATTTATCGGCGTAGATATTCACTGTTCTGTTTTGCTGTGAAATATTTCCAGCCCCGGATCATCAATTTTTTCGTGGCGGGGCAGAATCTGAAAAAAGTTGCCTCCACCCGCCTATATTTTTACCTTTATCATCATCATTTCAGGCATTAGACGGCCACTGGTGGATATAGGCCTCCCGGAAACAACGCCACAAAAACCTATCTATCGTTGCTCATTCTGTGTTGAGCCTATATATTTAAATATATACGTACGTACATGGACATGTAGGACATATATACAGTGTGTCCGCGGATGGGGTTACCCAATAGGGAAAAAAAATCTTTATTTTTCATTTTACGACCAAAATCCATTGTTTATAAAAATTTCTGCTTGTCGAGAAAATTGAATTGACAATAAGAAAATTTTAGGTCAAATGTACAGGGTGTTCATAAAATAGGAAAGTTAAATAGTGAAAATGCTTCAAGGATAAGTTACAATATTTATTATTTTTTACAAAAATTTTATAAAACAAAGTTGTTTATAAACTAACGTAGAGTCTGAATACAAATTTGGAAATAATTTAAAAAAAAAATCATTTAGGATGGCACAGGATAGAGTCTGAAATAAAACGTAAGATTAAAAATCAATTAAGTAAGTTATTGTATTTCAAATTGAAATTTCAATTTTCAACAACAACAACATTCGTTGTTGGCAAACATATGCCATTCGATTTTCTATCCCTAAGATTGCGAGACTCAATAAACGTTTCTGGCTCCTAGTGGCTTAAGTAACTTTTAATAAGTTTTAGTTTGCTAAACCTTCGCTCACAGCTTGTGGATGTAGAAGCGTACAGTAAATTCGCAGAGCAATACAAATATTAGGAAAGGCATCCTGCAAATCGTGCGGATAGATATCTTGCAAGAGATAGAAATCATTAGCCTTCTTTATATCACCAAATAAAAGTGGAGCTTGCTCTTTAAAAACGTAGAGTTTTTGGCAGAATTCAACGGCGTTTATTTCACGCTAGTATTTTCGAGCCAGATATGCTCCATGCTTTTGCAGTTCTTCAGTTGACATATTCAAAATTTCAGTACCATTGAACAATGCAAAATTGATAGGCATGATAGCACAATCAAACCTCTTTTTAATTTCTGATATTCACCATCATTATTTCTTTAGAAAAGAGCTTAGCAGGTTGAAGTGTTCGTAATTCGTCATCACACATCCCATCAAATTTTTTTTTGCAAATTCAAAATTCGAAATTCGCTTATTTGGCTGAATAGGCTCAGCGCCAATTTTTTCAGCAACAGCATATTTAATCCAATAATCAATTGGATTTTGTCTCATTTTTTGAAAAGTTTTGATCCATTAAAGCAGGGGTCTCCAAACTTTCCAGCCTTAGGGCCATACTGATTACTCCAGTAAGTTCCGAGTGCCAAAACCATATTATCATTGTTGCCGGTTGTAAAAAGTGAAATAGTCCACTGATGAAAAAAAAGTCCGAAAAAGTACGCAACGTTTAAAAAAGGCTGCAAATCGGACTAAAGTCCGCAAAACGGCAACACTGCATATTATTAATTTTCCTGTCATTATCTGTAATTTCTAGATTAGTCGTAGAGTACGAGCCATGAGGAGTAACGTGACACGACATCTGGTGGACACAAGCGGAAATAGGTAGTACCTTCTATCGCTAACAGATGGCGCTAATAGCACGTACAGAATAATCTCGTTGGTTCGAGAAAGTTCTGGTGTCTTTCACTCACTTCTAGATGGCAGTAATTGGAATATATTAGTGTAGAATATGCTAGTGGCGCAACCACAAGCCAGTTCCTATAACACTGTTGTGAAATAAAATAGTGCGTACCTCCTTAAAACGTGTTTGTGCGTGTTTAAGTTTAAGACATCTTTGTAACAGTATTTTGATTTGAATTGTTGCTTTTGTGTGTGATTTAGTAGTATGGAAAAGAAGCGAAAAATTGATAGTGAATGCAGAAAATTCAAAGATCAGTGGAACATTCAGTATTTCGTAATTGAGTCCAGTAACAAGGCGCTATGTTTGATTTGCAATGAAAGCATAGCCAAAATATACAGGAAGTTTGCGGACAGAAAAATTCGAAGCTATGAAGCGCGGATTGAAATCGCAGCAATCTTCATTTACAAAACTCAAAACTGAACAAGAGGCTGCAACTCGTGCCAGCTTTCGTGTGGCTCTTGAAATTGCAAAACGTGGAAAACCAATCACCGATGGAGAAATGATCAAAGAATGCATAATTGCAGTAGCCGAAGAAATGTGCCCTGAAAAGGTAAATTTATTAAAAACTGTCAGTATGTCAGCAAACACTGTGGCTCGAAGGGTAGAAAACATCGCTGAAAATATATCATCTCAACTGTTCGACAAAAATGGACATGTTGAGTGGTTTTCTTTGGCCTTGGATGAGTCAACGGATGTGTCAGATACTGCTCAGGTGTTGATTTATATTCGAGGAGTAGATAAAAGCTGTGAAGTGCATGAAGAACTTCTTGATATGTATAGTATTCATGGCACAACTACTGGTACAGATATTTTTAAAGGAGTTGAAATGGCCATTAATCAAAAGAACCTTCGATGGAAAAACTTGAAATGTATTACAACTGATGGAGGCAAAAACATGAGTGGGAAAGATAAAGGAGTGGTCGCTCTTGTGTCAAAGGCTGTAGAAAATGACGGTGGTTCAAAACCATTAGTCTTACATTGTATCATTCATCAACAGTCTTTGTGCGGAAAATGTTTGGATATGTCTGAAGTTCTGAAACCAGTCATATCAACTGTTAATTTTATCAGATCTTTTGGGCTGAATCACCGACAATTCCGACAATTTATTGAAGAGATTGGAGAAAATGACTTACCTTATCATACTGTCGTACGTTGGCTTAGTTGTGGGAAAGTCCTTCAGCGCTTTTTTGAACTTTTTTGAACGAGCAGTGATCGATTTTTTTTTTGAATGAAAAGCATCGCCCTCTTACTGAATTACAAAACAACGCATGGCTGTGGAAGTTAGCATTCTATGTTGATTTGACAAAACATGTGAACGAACTGAATTTTAGATTGCAAGGAGAAAACCAGTATCTTCCTGATTTATACACTAATATCAAATCATTCCGGAAGAAATTGATACTGTTTCAATCACAACTACGAAGTAAATGTTTTTCACATTTTAAAACATGTGAAATATTCAGCCACACCACTGAGACTGAGTTTCCTATCAATTTTGCAATCGAAACTTTGAGTGCTTTGAAAATAAATTTTGATACTCGTTTCTCGGACTTTGATGCCATTGCGAATCAAATTAAGATTTTTCAGAATCCTTTTGATACTGACATTGAAACCCTAGCCCCGAAACTTCAAATGGAAATGATTGATCTACAGTGCAGTGATATAATTAAGAACAAATATCAAAACTCATCTTTGTTGGAATTTTATAAGAGTCTTCCACTGACACAATTTGATAATTTGCATAAATTTGCTCGTGGGCTGTTTTCTGTTTTTGGTACTACTTATTTGTGTGAGAAGACCTTCTCCAAAATGAAGTACACAAAAAATGTTTACAGATCTAAATTAACTGATGAGCATCTTAAATCTCTTTTAATAATTGGTACAAGTAAAATTAGTCCACAACTACAAACTATTGTCAGTGGAAAATCTCAATTACATAAATCTCATTAGTATTTCATATGTCATTATGCTTGTTATAAGTTATGTTTTTATTTAAAATGTATAAAATGTTAGTTGGATTCATTTCAATAATTTGTTAGTTATTATATACTAAAGTTAAATTTTCTGCATATTATACATGTCTTTACTCATTACAATTCTGTGTTTCTTTATCCAACTTACCACAAAAACAATAACAATAAGCCTACAACAATGTTATTAGTAGTTAGCTCATGACCATATCAATGTAGATGTCATATTAATAATTATTCAACATAAAATTAGAATACTTCAGTAAACTAAATTTAATTTGCTATAAAAAATATGTTCTCTAAAAGGAGTTTTCAAGTATGCTAGCTTTCCGCGGGCCGGACAAAATCTCTCCGCGGGCCGGATGTGGCCCTCGGGCCGTAGTTTGGAGACCCCTGCATTAATATTAGAATTAGATTATATCTTCTTTTTGAATTTTGATATTTACTCGATTGATTTCGCGGAGAATATTTGCCCAAATCGTGAAATTCAGAATAAATTTAAAATTCTTTTTAGCAATTAAGAGATGACCTGCTTCGTACTTAACTTCCGGAGCATGAAAAGTTTACTTAACTTCTTACAAGGTTTCCACTACTTTTGGCATATTGTTTAACAGGGTATTCACAGCAACATCTTTCGCCGACCATCTCGTCTGGCTGCTTCCTTTTAAATTGGTTTTAACATATTTTTTCATAATATCCCACCGAGCAGTGGAGCCGACAAAAAAGCAATATACTTTTTGAATCAGTAAAAATAGGTTTATAGCTTCCTGGCATGATGAAGCACCTACAAGACTTAAGGAGTGACCCAAGCACGGTACGAACTCGGCCAGCTGATTCTTTTCTGCAATCCTGGCTTGTACTCCTTTATAGATGCTAGCCAAATTGGACCCATTATCATAAGAATGACCACGATATTGTCCAATATTTAAATTATCAACTGTCAAATTTTCTATAATCTGTTGACAAATACTCTCCTATCTTTCCAGCAACTTCTATGAAATCAATGAAACTTTCTTTTATTTCACACACATTACCAGTTTTTTTTTACATATCGAATTACCTGGCTCATTTGTTCTGTATGGGAATGCATTCGAACATTTTCGTGTTGTATTTGCTTCTTTGATGTCATTTAAAATGCAATTTATAACTATTTTTGCATTATGTCAATAATTTCATTCTGTATTGTCTTTGATTGAAAAAAAAATGAAATATGATACTTGTCCCTTTTCAACCACGCGATAAAATGTCGCGAATAGTCGCGACGCTGCTAAGTATTCTCATATATGCGATACTGAGCTAGGCGATTCTTTGCTACAAGTGTCAAATCTGCAGTTTCTCTACGTTTCAAGTTAAGCTATATTTTCAAAATGTCAACTTCGTCAAGTTCTGATGATGATTTTTTTCGTCTTTGCCAAGTGTTATGAAAATGAGAAATGAAAAGAAAAAAAAGAGGAAAGGAAAATATTGGGTGAATCAGATCTTAAGAATAAGACTAGTAGAAAGAGAATTCCATACTCTCTTCAAAAAATTTCAAGAGGATGAATTAAAATTCTACAAATATTTTAGAATGACGCCAGAAAAATTTTATAAACTTATTGAAATTTTTTAATTTAGATCTTTCCTTTCTTGATTACCGTAATTTTTATTTTGTAAGTCATACAGTTCAAAATAATCAGCCACAAGAGCGATCAATTCCTCTGCTTTTTCGTCATTCATTCCACTCATTTTGAAGAACACGCCGTTTTTTGACACAATCCGTCATTAAAATCACAAACAAACTGGTCATACGTCATGTGACGTCGAGCAAACAAAACGTAAAAGAATGCAGTAAAAAAATCAATCAAAATTCACCGTTTGATTTTGAAATTTTAAGAGTAATATCTCTTATTGTGCAACTTTTGTTAAGACATTTTACGGTTAACGATCTTTTAAGATGTTTAATTACTCCTTGAAAATAAAATCACAAGATCGTAAACACCCTGTATAATTATTTTTACATTCAACTACGACATATTTAAAAAATGCCTAATTCTTCATCAAGTATTGTTTTGTAATCTATTGATTATTTGTATTTCTGATTGCTGTTTTGCTCGTTACTAAATATTTTCTTAGTGGGTACACAATGGATAAGGGATTAAATAATTGGTTTAAATTTGCTGCAGCATATCCTGAATATGTTTGAAAGGATTAAATACAGCTTATGGCAGTATAGAACAATATCAAGTAAATTAAAAGGTTTTCGGGAGTAGACATATGAAAAACAGATACAAGGCTAACGAAAGACTGAAGACATATACAAAAAAAACAGCGGTATTACTACAAAATAAGACAAAATAAGTTGACAAATTACGAATTGTTTCTTTTTGTATAATTTTGGACATGCTATAATTGATAATTCTGAAAGCAAAAATATAACTAAAACCTAAATTTGTTCTATATTTACATTAATTCAAAACACATATTAAGCGCAATACGGCGATGAAATTGTTATTATTTTATAATAATATAACTAAAACCTAAATTAGTTCTATATTTACTTTAATTCGCAACACAATAAACGCAATATTGAATTTGTTTTGATGTGACCGCGTACACGCAAATAATTTCGACGAATTTATGGTTTCCCACATGTATTGAAATCCAATGCTCTTTTCGCATACAATTATTAGGGGAAACAAATTATATGACAACCGTAAAATGTATTTAATTATTTTATTTTTCTAAAGTTGATAGTCACGCCGTCTAATCTTTCTAGTTTCGCGCATATCCGCATGTGCGAGTTAATCTGGCCATCTGCTTGTTGCAGCTATTAAAAACATTGATGGTATTAGTCTGTATTACTGTCCGGGTTTATATCCCTCTGTCATATTTCTGCTTTCAATAATTTCGTCATTTATCTAACATAACGGGATTGTTAATATAGCAAAATTTGTTTGTTTTGGGTTTTTATCAATAATTATTACTTACTCACATGTTATGGTAATCGAAACGTTTTGTTTTACAAGGCATTATTGTGTTATTTTATATTATCAGAAAGCTATATAATATTTATAATGATTTTACTTTATTCATTTTTAGTGTAATTATACAATATACAAAATAATCGAAGATAATTCGAGATAAAAAGATAGCATTTCGTTGCAAAGATAAAGCTGTCTGCTCTTCGGGTATGTTGTGGGTTTATCTCTTTTTGTCCATATAAACTTTAAAATATCAGTATAACCTTACTCTTTGTTTAATTTAAAGCCTGTATACTAGTTATGTCTACGAGGATCATTCAAATTCTCGGAATGAAATAGGGAAACGTTTTTGAAATTATTATTATTATTATTATACAGCAACGTATCAAAAGTGGGCAGCAAAGGAATTTTCTTCAATTGGGAATTTTAAAAAAATTACGGCTTTTACTTCTCTCACTTGAAAATCATCCTGAACGAAATATAGAAAGCAAAAGTTGTTAGTACCAAATATTTAAAGGTGAGTTCTAATGGTGACTGTGTAACTACGAACAGGACTGTCAGGAACTTAGTAAAGAAAGTGAAGAAAACAAAGATTATAAATGCGTTGAATTTAAGAAAACAGGAAATGTCATTTCATGGATATTTATAGAGTGTATATGCATATAGTACCTAGTTACAACTAAACCTTGGTTTTGTTGCTTCAGGTTGACATGCATGTACTTGTTTGGAACACTAATTTATTTTTATTTTATTTTTCTAGCAAAACGGGGTGCCCCAGCTGGTAATCTGTTATCTGGCTCTGTTCTCTCATCCCCAGCTGATATTCTTCTATCCCGTCAAGGCCTTCTTTATCTGTCTTTTCCGCCTTCCTTCCCGTGCACCCGGAAAAAAGGGCACCCTCCCGATAACCGGGACCGCAGGGGCGGACCAACTTATTTCCCTAACTACTCGTGGGACCAAAAATGTATACAAAAAAAAATAAAAACAAGAACCAAATTACCTACAGGGGAACATCCTATGGATGTAGACCTAGTAAAGCATCCTAGAGCTGAAGCAAGGGCAACAACCCTGGCTTCGGCTGACGGGATGACAATAGGAAAGGAGGACAACGCTGAGGTTTGCAGGTGGGCTGGAACCGGCTCGGACCGGCTCGCTAAATTACCCCTAAAACCAAAAAATAATAGTATGTTTATGCAAAATATGCACATTGCGCAGATGTGCCACACCCTCTCAAACATAGCATGTGCGCAACACAGTACACATGTCATGTGCCTACGTAAAATGGATTTGATAAAAATTATTTACAATAGGATTCTGTTCAGATGGTGCATCGACAATGTTAGGAAGAAAATATGGAGTATTTAAAAAATTAACTGAAATGTGTCCAAATATAATCGTGTGGCATTGTTTAAATGACCGATTGCAGATTGACAGATTAAACAAGTAAATCATTTTAAAATATTTTTAGATAAAATATATGCGATATATCATCAATCAAATAAAAACCAAGCCGAATTGGAAACTATTTCTATTGATTTGAACCTAGAAATAACAAAAATTGGTCGCCTTTTTGGACCTCGTTGGGCATCCTGTAGCTTACGAGCAGCTACTGCTGTGTTGCGAGCATACCCAGTGCTGTATAAACATTTTATCCAGTCCAAATCAAAATCAGGAATGGCCAAAAGATTAGCATGTACACATTTTATTGAAGATTTTGCTTTAATGATAGATATCTTAGAAGAATTGTCAATACTATTCAATGCGCTACAATCAAGAAAAATTACCATATCTAAAGCTGATCAATTAATTAAGCGTTTAATAAGAGCTATAGAACTACACAAGAAGGATAATTTTGGTGTCTACGAAAAAAAAGTTCAAAATTTAATTTCATAAAATGACTTCAAATGTATATCATTTGATTAGAATAAGGTCGCGAATAGGTCTAAAAAAATAGCAAGCATATATATATATATATATATATATATATATATATATATATATATATATATATATATATATATATATATATATATATATATATATATATATATATATATATATATATATATAAAATTGAATTAGGTAACTGAACATTTTTCAGTTGTATGTTTATAAAGTCTATAAAGTCACGAAAATCAATGAAGAAAGACAATGTACTCATTTACCGTTTTTTTTTTCTAGCGAAATAATAGCGAGCCGGCTGTTGCCTGACTGTAGTAAACCTGAGTACACCTGCCACAATATCAGATCCTGCTTCTTTGGTAGGAATGATATTGACATTCTAAAGTTACGCGAGCACTGTTCCACAGTTCTTTCCACGGCCAGAATACCTGATTCTGATCGTCTTGGAGGGGCATATCTATCATACGACGCATCTGAACCACCACCAACAGCAGAATTTTGCGGAACGACTGGTGAATAAGCTCGTATCATCAGAGTTGCCTACAAGTGAAGCGAACCAGGAAACGAGAACGCTGTACACCCTCCTAAAAGAAGGAGGACGTGTGACTGGCAGGTGTTCAAAAAGGTAATCACATATGAAAGAATTCAGTGGGCTTTAAGTACTTTTGGCACATACAAAGCAGCTGGCCGAGACGGTGTCTTTCCAGCCTATTGTGACCGGGAAAACAAACGTTGATGGCAATACTGATACTAAAGCTGTACAGGGCAAGTCTGACAACAGGATATATTCCGACCCCCTAGAGGCAAGTAAAAGTGGGATTTATACAAAAAACCGGGTGGGAATACATTTAGACTACACCCAGGTTAAATTGTATAGACCAATAAGCCTAACCTCATTCATACTGAAAACGTTAGAGAAACTGGTTGAAATCTACTCTTTACCAATTAGTGGTAATAAAAAACACATTGGAAAATTGGGAATCGGTAATTGGTGCCTTCCTTGATATCGAAGGGGCGTTTGACATCACCTCATTCGACAGTATAGTCAATGCAGCCTCAGTCATGGTGCAAATATCACATCAATAGGGCTGGTGACACAATGATAGTGTCTGTTGTCAAAGTGTGCCCTTGTGGTACTATTTCCACACCTGTGGGACATGATTGTCAACAGTCTACTTGTAGCACAAAACAAAGGATTTTACATCCAAGGATATGCAGATGACCTAGTCGTTCTCATTACAGAGAAATTATCCTACTATATTAGCAGAGCTCATGCAAAAAGCACACTGAACGAGGTAGAGAGATGATGCAGGCGGGTAGACCTTAATAAAGTCCCTAGTAAAGGTCCCGAGTAAATCCCCAAAAATCACCATTCATAAGTTACTACCATTCACAAAAATAAGGAGCTACGGCAGCCTATTTTCTACAATGAGCGTCTAAAAATAAGTGAGGAAGTCAGGTATTTATTTATAATCCTGGATGCTAAACTAACTTGAAATCAACACTTTCAATTTCATCAAGAAAGCCACCAACATGTATATAATGGCATCGTTAAGAAATGCACCAACTGCAGCTCTAGAGGTTATGGCAGGACTGCCCTAGATATCTTCATCATGGATGAGGCAAGAATGGGAGCCTTCAAAAGCTTAACTGTGCCCCTGAGATCACATATCACGGTATTCCAAGCGGAAATACACGCCATCGCGAAAATCTAAAGATGGTAGAAACGTCCGCATTTTCACGGACAGGCTGCTATAAATGGTTCAGCGCGCCATGAAATTAAATCTAAAACAACTTGGAACTGCCTTCAGAACCTCAAGGCTCTGGCAAGACACAACAAGGTCACACTTGCTCGTGTACTGGTTGGAAACGACATGTCGGACAAGTTAGCAAAAGATGGTACTAACAAAACAAACATCAGTGCTAGAAGGGACTTCATTACCAAAACCATAGCCCGTAACAAAATCTGTAATGGGGTAGCTACTAAGCACCGGCTACAGTGGGATAAAACAAATGGTCAGTAACATAGTAAACGAATGCTAGAAAATGCATCAGTTTCTTTAACTGCTGAACTCCAGCAACTGACAAGGAAGTAGATCACAATTGTGACCCACCTACTAGTGGCCGGCCCTCTACGAGAAAATCTGCAGAAAATGGGGATATAGATAGATGAACCACAGTGAAGACTATGCTATGAAGGCCCATGAAACTGCCTCTCATATAATCTACCACTGCGCAGCAATTGCACGTAGGAGACACGCGCTGAGCATTACAGCAAATAAGATCCCCGTGAAGAATATGGCACATAGACTCCTAGACCTAATAGAGGGGCTGGATCTATTTGCATGAATAGAACATTGTGGGGAAATATAATAGGCCAGAAGGGCGCAGTGTTTTTAAGGGCTTATAAGAAAGTGATCGAAGTTGAACATATCTCAAATGGAACAAAGTAACGAAATTCATCTAATATCCGAAAGTCATTTAATATCCATTTTCAAACTGAAAATTTGTTTAAACAAATTTCAACTAAGAAATAGAGTAATTTAATATTCAAGAAATCTGGCTAAACATCTATAGAGTTTTGCCATCTTTGGCAGCGCTGAAGTCTAAAGAGCAAGTGGTGATTTTCGTTTGCAACCGCATGAAGTGGTCACCCTGAAGCAATGGTAGTAAGTTGGTGCAAGCTCTGGTTGATCGAGACCGTGGGTGATCGAGAGTTTGCAAGTCCAGCTCCAGAAGTTTGAACAACATTATTCGTGCGATATGTGATCGAACATTGTCCTGCAATATGATGGACAGGCCTCCTATTCATCAAATTTGGCTATTTAGTCCCAAGCTCGCTCAATATTTCGCCCAACTGGTTTCGGTAGACATCCTCCGTAATCGAATGATTGTTTTCATGATTATCCACCTTGCTCTCAGGTCTCCCGAGATCATTTCAACTTTCAAACTTGAACTTTGACTCACACCATCGACTTATTGTACGTTCATTAACAACATATTTGCCAACACTTGACTAACATTTCGAGTTGTCTGTGTTGCATTAGTTCCACGACGGAACTCAATTTGTAAAGTATATGTATTATATAAAACTGCACGATCATATTAAGCAATTATTTTTTTGATCAATTACAACGTTTGTCATTGTTATCATATTTAGTGGAGCAGCAACACATTCTTATAAACTGGAGATTTTTTTTGGTACAACTTATAACAAATAATTTAGTTCAACATTCCGTTTTTTAGCTTGTGATGTATGGTGGTATGTTTACTGCAGTTGAAGATTGAAGACTGCACTCATTGCTTCGACGAATATGAAACAAGAATGACGGGAAGTACGAGATAAATTGCTCGATTCCCGAAACGTAGAATAATAAATTAGGATGCGATGTTTGCTCAAAACACAAAAACTTGCGCCTGGAAAGAGAAAAACATTTCCGCAAATCACAGGAAAAATATATTTAGAATTTGAACTTTGACGTCTATAATCTGTTGAGGATAAATCGCCTAATGTATATTTTTTGTAGTGATGCCTCCTTATAAACTTATCTTTATAAGAAGCAATACTAGCATTCCATAGATATTTTTTGAAGTTCGAGTTCTCCAAACTTTAAGTCAACCAGAATTAATTAGAAAATGAAAAGCAAATGACATCATCACTAGTGGATTAAACCAGGATAGCAAATTTTGTGGTGGGGCACTAGTAGCTCAAAAAATATATTTCCTTAAATACTAGCTTTCTCACTTCCTTGCTAAATTTAAAAGGAAGCTAGTTCTATTTGCACGAAGCTAGGTTTACTGGAAGAAGCTTGCTATCCTAACTTGAAAAACTATCATCGCGTGGACTTAAAACGAAGCAATACAAGAAAATCGAAGAACTCATTCTAGGTGGAAGTGTATTTAAAATACGTATGTAATGGGATTGAAGTTACAATCATTTGATGAAGACATAGATGATTTGAACTTCAAATTTTGGTAGAAGAAAAATAAATTCGTGTCGAAAGTCGAGTCGATCATCTACAATATTCGAACGGCTTTAACAAATTTTGCTTAAAATTTATTTCTTCTTATTCTTTTATGACCGCATAGGATCACAGTCCGTTAACTAAATCTTTTAAGGGGATTTTTCGAGCCTTGCGGTCCTCCCAGTACTTTTTCATACGTTCTGATCTTCGTGCCTATTCTTCAATTGAAAATACCCGTGTTTTGATATTCTTCTTTGTGAGTGGGAAGCGGAGATTTGTGTCCTTGATTTTTTGGTTTAATTTAATCTTGTCTGTATTGTCATTTGGTGTAAGCCCAATTTCTTTCAGATCCTCTCTTATTTCTCTGATCCATCTGCACCCTGTTGTGCAAAGAACCCCTGTCTCCTTTTACTTTTATGTCAGTAATGGGTTCTAGCTCTGATTGTTCATTTAAGTGAAACAGTGTTTCTGCTACACATGTGGCTTCTGGTTTTATAACTGTGTTGTAGAATTTTATTTTTGCATTTATGGATAGGCACTTTTTTCTGTAGATATTCCAACTAAATTTTTGTGCTTTAGCTAGCTTGTTTGTTCTTATTTGGATCGAAGTTTTTTTCATTTAGATTTATTTGTTATTATTTCTCCAAGGTATTTGAATTGGGATACAATTCTGACTTTACTGCCATTTATGTTTATTTCTTTCAATGCTGTTGGTTTTTGAGGCATAATTACTGTTTTTTTCATATGATATTTTCAGGCCAATTAAACTTGCAATATTTTGAAGTTTTGATATTTGAGTTTCTGCTTTATCTATGTCATTCGCTAGTAATGCCAAGTCGTCAGCAAGGCAGTTTGTTTTGATCTTTCTGTCCATTTTTATTTTTGGGGGTATTGTTTAAACCAGCGTTTCCCAAACTTTTTTCTTCGTGGCCCGCTTATTTTAATATTTTTCCTTCGTGACCCAATACATAAAAGTTTTTATTAAAATGAAAGAAGATAAACATTGGATCATTTTATTAATGGTAAAACAAAAGTAGCTCCAACAAAGATTGCACGCAAACAATGCAAATCAGCATTACAGAAAAGAGGTCGTCGATTAATCACGTGATGTTTTTAGCAACTTTTTCACTCACATTTTTCATCGTGTTTCAGCATATTTTTTTTCCTTTTCGGTTGTCTTTTTCCCATGTCTTTTGTTAACTGCTTCGACACGCTTAATTCCATCGCCTTTTCTTCAAAATGCTTAAAAAAAGTTTTAAGAACTTCGTGCCAAGAAACATTAATAAAAACTGTATAGCACACAACTCAAGAAAAATGAACACATATAAGAAATTGCATGACTCAATCAACAGAGGCTGCTTTTCTTTCCGACGGCTTTTTCGTTTGTATGCCATCGTTTGTAAACCATTGCAGATCTCGGCGAGCGTATAAATGTGTACACACGACACGGGCCATCCTGTTTCAACATGTTACCGCATGCTATCAAGCAGCCGCAATCCAGCATTTATTTTCATCGACTAGACTTTCCTGAAGCTACTGAAGCTAAAGTTCATTTCAGAAGTAACCATCGCGGCTAAGATTTAATAGTTTTACCAGTATGGCATCCTTACCTACAGGTTACTATAAATATTTTTTTTAATTTTAATTGTATGATATTTAGTAATATGTTATAATATTAATTAACAAAGATGCGTAAATGAAAATTACAATTAAAGGGTGTAATGTTTATTTGTACGAATTTCGTTGACATCAGTGCATATCATGTTTGCAGTTGTATTTTTTTTTTTGGATTAGTTCACGATTAATTTGAAAAAAAAGCCGCGCATGTTTGCGCCAATTTTTTGTGTAAAAATGGTTTATCACATAACACACATAGTTTATCTATACTTTCAACGTTATCCTTGAATTTTTATATAGCAAAACAATGTGAAGTGGTCAAGATATCTGCATCGGCGGCAGACGTGTTTTTCACTGATTTGGTCTAACTGCTGACAGCGTAGAACCGAAGTAAAGTCAAATGTATGAAAAAATTCGTTGAAACACGTACAAAGTGTCCTAAAGACCTAATTCCGGATCTTGATAAAAAGATTTCATTTTTTGTAGCTGATTTCAAGAAAAGATGGCTAAAAGCTAACAGAAAACATGACAGGTTCTTATAAAAACTGGTTGGACACTTCCATAACTTTACATACATAGTTCAGAAAAACATACATAAAAAACATATTAAACTTTGTATTGTTATTAAAAAGATTTGTACTTATCATTTTATAGTTAAAATTTTGCTCAAATAATTTTTGCCAAGAAATCGTGCATTCGGCCCCACTGTGCGTCGGCAATGCCGATGCCGATGCTCCGAGAGGCAACTTTTCCGATGCGTGCCGATGACGTCATACGGAATATGGTATTTGCTAATATTTGGGTCGGCAAATCCGATCGCTGCCGATATTGTGGACGCGCTGTATAAAACTAATTCGTTTGATGCAATGCATCCGATACGTACGATGCGGAACTGTGACGCCTACCTTAACAGCTGGGCCCCGTCGATCCTGCTTCGGACCGACCACTACTAAGCTAAATTGTAGAAAAAATGAGTTTAACAACATGTGGTGAAACATATTACTTATTGAATTGTGTGTGGGGACCTAATAACATTTACAATAAATTATATAAAAATGAATATTTTTAATTTCTGTACGACAAAAGAAATGTTGATCCTAAATTTGCCGTCCCTAAAATTTGCCGCCATAGGCTCCCGGCTACTCAGCCTGCTGGTAAATCCAGCAAAACATACGCGGCAATGATTTACGCATGCATTCGGCGTTAAAATCACACACTTCTACTGGGACTGGCAGCGACTCGCGCGCCGCTTTTCGGTTTTAAAATCGCGCGTTTAATGAAAAAATAAATACACGCGATATCTCACTACAACATCCCCAAACGCCCCCCCCCCCCCCCCCCTACTCGTGATGTTTCGTGATTTTTCAACCCTCCAACACACAAACTCGGGGCTTGCACGGCCTATCCAGCGCAGTGGAAGTGTTTCGCCCAGATAATTTCTAATGACACGCTGTCAGTGAGGCGCTCCATCTTGTTGGAAGATGAAGTCCCCCGGTCCTCATGCAGTTGAGGCATCAACGAATTGATCAACATTTGATGATATTTAGCTCCCGTTACTGTGTTTTCTTCAAAAAAGAAAGGAGCATACACAGTCCCCCATATTCGGACGTTGTGTTTATTCACCTTGCCACTTATGTGGAGCGTTGACTCGTCACTGAAAATTATTCGCTCGCAAGACTCATCTTGTTCATTAAGTTACAGCATTTCATTGCAAAAATCTTTACATTTAGGCTTGTCATCTTCACGTAGATGCTGTACCAACGGCAATGTGTAAGATGCCAGTTTTAGTCGTTTACGTAAAATTTTCCACACAGTTGGTTGCGGAATTTGTAGTTTCAAGTTTTGCGGAATTTTTGTGGACTTCGTTGGTAAACAGCACGAACACATTCCACTGTTTCTTCTGACACACGAGGTCTTCCTGGACTTTTGCCTTTACATAAGCAGCCTGTCGTTTCAATTTTTTTGTACCAATCGTAGATCGACTGTCTAATAGGTGGTAATTTTCCAAAACGAGTTCGAAAATGTCGTTGGACAACAGTTGCGGAGTTCGTTTTGGCTAATTCAAGCACGCAATATGCTTTCTCAGTAGAGTTTGCTGCCATCCTAGCTATTATGCTTGCGCAGTACTATCAGCTATTCTATCGAAACTTCTACAGTTCCTCAATCTGACAGCGCAAAATGCAGGTCAATATCACAAATAATTTTTGTTTTATACAATACCAAAGTTGTCTATTTCTTTTATAATAACCCTGTATAATAAAAATTAAAGAATGTTGCTGTTTCTTGTCAACCAAATATTTTAGGTGTGGAGAAAAGGATGACAATTTAATTCTTAAATCTGGTTCTACGTCTAATCTATTTCTAAACATATTTTGAAGAAAAGCCAGTGTTGAAAAGCCTTGTATGTCGTCACAAATGGTATGTCGTCACTGACAGAAAAGCCAAAAATCGAAAAAGAGAAAATGAGATCAAAAATGCAGTTTACATGTTCTAACTTGCAAGAATTAGACAACTCGTAAATGATGGCTAATTGGTAGCCGAACAGTTTACAAAGAATAATGAATAAGTACCTATTAGTTTATTACAATTAAAATCAAAATAATTTAAGTTTGTGTTCTCTCGCAAGTCACGGCATTGTGAGACGTTATTTGTTTTTAATTGTATCTTCCAAGAATAGTTTGATATATTCCCAGAAAGTATAAAAATATAATGTATTTTTGCACACAATTAATTTATTAAATAATGTCGATTTAATTTTATTTAGTTATATTTTACGTTTTCGCGAAAATAAATAAACTAAAACAAAAAGCAGCTAAATTTTTCTTTGCGACCCGGTATTTTTTTTCTGTGGCCAGGTATCGCGACCCGGCATTTGGCAAACTCTGGTTTAAACACATCTGGTCAAACCTCATTGGCATTTCTAGAGCGCAGTTTAACAGTTGCGGCGAGAGTCTATCACCTTAGCGTAATCCTGTTTTGATCGAATTGTTCCGATAATTCGCCCCTGAACTTCACTTTTGACTTGGTGTTTGTAAGGATTAGTTTTATCATGTTTATTAATTTGGGTGTAGTCCAAGGTGCCTTAGAATCTTTAGTAGGGATTCCCTGTGGACAAAATCATATGATTTCTGGAAGTCTATAAATGTGATCACCATATATTTATTCCTCTTGCTATTGTAATCCATTATTACCTTGAGACTCATGATCTGGCCAGGACAGGTTCTCCAGGGTCTGAACCTCCTTGGTATTCTCCTAGTTCATTCTCAAGTTGTAATATGATTATATTAAGGATGATTCTTGAAACGATTTTGTATGGTATGTCTAAGAGTGAGAGTGATGAGAGAGAGAAACGGATTCTCGACGTTTCGGCGAACCATTTCGGAGAAATCAATCCAATAAATCCCAAAAATCCCTGAAAAAACAAATCCACATATATATATATATATATATATAAATCCCAAAAATCCCTGAAAAACAAATCCACATATATATATATATATATATATATATATATATATATATATATATATATATATATATATATATATATATATATATATATATGTGGATTTGTTTTTTCAGGGATTTTTGGGATTTATTGGATTGATTGATTTCTCCGAAATAGTTCGCCGAAACGTCGAGACGTCCGTTTCTTTTCAGAACCAGCACTCAACATCAACGCGGAATCAGAATTCAGAAACATGTACATCAGCACATGAAATCAGCACATATATATATATATATATATATATATATATATATATATATATATATATATATATATATATACTTAGTTTCCTTAACTAATTGTAAGTAGGTATAAAAAGCGCCCGGTAGTGTGGATTCGTGCACACCACCGGAGATAATTTAAAAAGCAAATTCTTCATTTTTTATTTAATTTTTTTTTATGGCCCCGGATCCCAACCTTGTAAGATACATCCCCTCGCATGAGTTATTAAAAATATTATTTGTAACACGGGCGATATTGTCAATGGCCTTCTCGAACTTACCGCCCTAGTTACAAAATATACTATTATTACATTAAAATCAATATTTTTAAATATTTGTTTTTAGTGTCATAAGCTAGTACATGTGGATCGTATTTTTTTGAATGGAATATTTATTGTGGATGGAAGAATTGAAAAGAATGATAAAGGTGAAATAATTGATGAAAGTGGAATTGTGTAATGAATTTTCATATGATATATGTGGAACGTGAAGTTGTATGTGTGTGTGAAAAATAAGGGGAGTAATTATAAAAATAAGGGTAGTAGTTCCTTCTACATGTGCTCCTGTTGCACAAAATATTTGCTAATAATTCAATCGTCTGAAATGATTTTAATGCTGTCAGGTTTGAAAATAGTATATTTTGTAACTAGGACGGTAGGTTGTCAATTTGACTTGAAAGCAAAATTGGGCGCACGAAAGGAGTGAGTGCGTATATTTGCTCGAGAGGGCAATTGACAATACCGCCCGTGTTAGAAACAATATTTTTTATTACTCATGCTCGAAAAGCACTTCTTGACGCTCGCTTTTTAGTACGAGAAAATGCCACATTTCGTTGTATTTCCACATAACCTGGGTAACGCACGCAAAGGTTATTCAATATCGCTAGGTTACATTAAAAAAACAAATAAATAAATAAAGTAAACACAATCAAGACCTCAATATAAAAAAAATGACTTGAAAGTGTTCATTTTTTCCATAACAAAATAATAATAAAAACGTTTGCTTTAAACGTTTTAAAATGAGTGTAAATTCTATGGTGGTACCGGGGACTGAGGAGAGTTCTTATGACGAATCCACATCATCGGAGACAAATAAAAAAGCAAATTCTTCATTTTTTATTCCATTTTTTATTGATTTTATAAATAAATTATAATAATTTTTATAAGCAAATTTTATAAATAAATTTCCTCTGGATCCCAAACTTAATACAACCCCTCACATGAGTAAAAAAAAATATTGTTTGCATCACGGGTGGTATTGTCAATAGCCCTTTCGAGCGAATGTGCGCAATTTCGCTCTCACGTCAAATTGACAACCTACCGCCGTAGTTACAAAATATACTATTTTATTACTCATGTAAGGGGATGTATCTTACAAATTTTGAACCTAGGTGACATAAAAAAAATTGAATCAAAAATTTAGAATTTGCTTTTTCGGATTCGTCAAAAGAACTCTGCTCAGTCTCCGGTATCACCATAGACTTTTCACTCATTTTAAAACGTTTTCTTTAATTTTAATTTTTATTTTGTAATGAGAAAAACATGTTTGTAATAAAATGTCACTTTTTTATTATCGAAGTCTTGATTGTGTTTATTTTATTTATTTCATTGTTGTTTTTAATGTAACCTAGCGATATTGAATATTTGCCAGCTTTACCCAAGTTACGTGGAAATATAACCAAAAGTAGCATTTCTCGTACTAAAAAGCGTACGCCAGATAATACTTTTAACGCATGAGTAATAAAAATAATATAATTTTGAAATGAACACTTCTGAAATGCACTTAATCATATAGTGTTATCAATTGTCTGAAGTCAGAGTTACTATAAATAAAGGAGTGATATTAGAAATGAAACACTCCCAACGTTCATAAGAAAGTGACTGTAACAAACGATGTAATATTAGTTACTGAGGCTTACAACATGGACGAAAATAATTCATTTGTGGCGTAATAGTTACTAAAAATCTCATTCAAAATTTCATAACCTTTAAATTAATTAAGTGAAGTCTATATACTTGACAGATAAAAAATTATTTTTAGTTATAATTAGAACACCTGGCAACTGACGTCATTGACTGGTATTTGGCGGCAAAATTCAAACGTTACTCCTTTTAAAATAATTTATATATTTATATTAATGCTATTTAGGGGTATATCGTATAGCTATGTAATTAACGTTAGGTATTCATCAATGTAATCAGCCTAACCTAGGTTAAACCAACATTCAGCTTTACAACTTTATCTTATTTTGGATCTAGAGGTCGCGCTGCCGCGTGTAGTTTGTGTTATTTTTTCTGCCACTTCGCGGAATGCAACCCAGGGTGAGTTAGACTAACAGACTTTGCCACTTATACCGAGGTATTCTAACCTAGGTTTAACACCTCTAACTACTTTGTTTTATTATGGATCGTGAGGTCGCTGGAAGGATAATAATTGCACACTTCTTAAAATAAAATCTGCTTTATCCAGCAGTGTCTTGCGTCTTGTTTGGTAGGAATCAGAAAGAAGTTTGAAGAATTTCAACTTATAGTTTTTTAATTAAATCCTGCGCCATTGCTATCGGCCTCGAAGATACCAAAACGACAATTTCCATAGAAAATGTATAATCTATACAAAACTAAAAGATATTTTAATGTACCACTTAAAGTTTTCAACCTATTGAAATATGATGAAAAATATGGTTTGGTTTATTACTAACAATAAGTACATGGTATCCATTCTTACTCTAAATTGGAGAATTAACTACGTTTTTACCACTAGTTGTGTGTAATTAGTGGTAAGAACTAATGGATGGATTTTATTAAAAAAATGTTAAATTATTTTTCAAAGCTGACAGAGGTACTTAATTAGACTAATAGACTAATCTTTTCACTACAAATATATTTAATTTCATCGTTCCACCTGATGTGTAATCTATTAACATATATATTTTTTAATGAATCCAGATATTAATCATGTCTTCTAACCAAAACCGAACACCGAAGTCATTTTAAAAAATTTATAAAAAATGTATTAACACATTTCAATCAAAATTTTACTTAACAATGGTATCTGCAAGAGGTATCTTTCTTTTGAATTTGAAAGCTCCGCCTGGGAAATTATTTTTGCTTTACAGGTTTTTTTCCAACTATCTCGTCAACGCCTTGAAGTATAAAATTCAGACTTGTATGAGCGAATGTAGAATGCTGGTATCTACCAAGAAGTATTATTTGCGAATTTTGTAGAATCGTTCGGTTTTGTCAGAAAAGTGATTTGTTTCACCTTCTCTGAACCTGAATTTTCAATTTACATGGGTTTAAATGGAGAACGCTGTCGGAGGTTTGGGAAAAAAATCATCCGCAAAAATGATTCGCTTTGGACAGATGAAAATGACAAACTTTCTAGAAAAAAATCTGCTTTATTGAATAGTGTTAAACGCATGTTCCTTAAAATAAGGAAAGTGGAACAAAAAAACATATAAAGAATTTCAACATATATTGCTTTTAAAAAAAATCCTGTATCACGCCTATAGACCGCGAAGATGTCAAAATATCTACTTCTATAGAAAAATGTTTGGTATATACAGAACTGAAATTTTTTATATAAATCTGTTACAGTTATCAACCTATAAATATTTTAATTTACTGTTTTCTCTTACGGTTTGACTTTAAAAGGGGGCGGCAGCCGCCAGATTGATTGCATAGAACGATGCCTTGTGTATAAATGTCTACAATTTTATTGTTCCTCGTGGGGTGGAACCAATAAAAGCTATTTTTTAAAGAATTCAAACTTATCAATCAGGAATTTTAAGCAAAACCGATCTCTGTAATTTAAAAATATTCAAAAATTGGGAAATATGACCCTCGAAGGATTCCAATGAAATTTTTACTGTACATGGATACCCTTAAAATGTACACTCAGACGAAAACTCAACGTTCCGCCGCCATAAGGGACGGCGCGGGAAATTATTTTAGTTTTCGAGGTTTTTGGCAAATATCTCTGCAGTCTCGAAACAGAAAATAGGTACTTGGTGCACCGTATGTGCAGCTCTGATAACTACAAATAAGTATTCTTTGCAAATTTTATAGTCTTTCCCTTTTGTCACAAATGTGAAAAGTGATATTTTTTTCAATGGGTACCCTCTTCTCTGAATTTGGTTTTACAATTTACATGGAATTCGAAAAATTTCCATGACCAAACAATTGGGTATTTGATTTTTTTTTGTCATAATTCAATGCTCATATATGTTTTATAACAAAACTATTTTTTGTTTTATTTTTTTCGTCATAATTAAAAAGTTAACAAACAAGAAATAATAATAATAGCAAATTGAAAACATATTTTTGAACTCGGTACCGAAAACGCGTTGTGACGTAAGAAGGTTAATTTCTACTTGCGCATGACTTTGTTGATACAGTAGTTGTAGTAGACATGTCAAATATTAAGTCAAATATTAAAAGTTATCGTGCTTGTTTCGTACCATCCTGTAGGAGTACTACAAAAAGAACTCCTCAAAAAATGTTTTTAAATGTCTCACATTGTTAAACGTCGAAACCAATGGTTTTAAACAGTGCGCAGGAAAAAATCCTAAAACGACGATTTTATAAAGAATGTTTTTGTTTGAATGTTAGAATGAAGTTTCTCACTTACGACGTCACAAACAAATTATGGCGCATTTGGAGTCACGTGATTATTTTTTTTTATCACTTTTAAATTTTTTATAATATATTGAAATATTTTTTAACTTTAGTTCTTCGCATCGCACAGCCGAATTATTTATAATAAGTAAACCCCGGATTTTTAGGCAATTTCCTAGATTTAAAGTTTAATATGTCTTAGTCAATTTCGCTTTTATGCACATAGAAAATGTTCTTATGTGTAATAAAACAATTTTTTTAGCGCCTTTGTGCCTGTTTTTATTAAATGTTTGTTTTTGTGCCTATTTTAGCCTATATGCCCGCATTTTCCATGAGCGAGTGAAAATTCTTTATTCTGATGCTGCAGCTTACATGAAAAAATGTGGTACAACTTTGAAGGTATTTTTTCCCAACCTAATTCACATCACTTGCCTGGCTCATGCACTGAGTTTAGTTTGTGAAGTAATACGAAATCAGTACCCAGGGCCGGCGCTATATTTTGCGGGGCCCTGTGCAAAATAATGCAGCGGGGCCCTCTGCAAAACAATGCAGCGGGGCCTTGCGCAAAATAATTAAACGGGGCGTTCTCTCAAGGTGCAATTCACATTTAATTTTTTTAATATTTTAATTTCAATAAATCAGTTCATTATAGAAATAGTTTATATATATTCCAGTCTCAAAAAAATTAAAATAAATAAATTAGGGAATAGAAACATTTAAATGAGATTTAATCTACCTCGTTTATTTATAATGATATATTAAAGGACGAGTTCAGTTCAAACTTGGACGCGTTTGAACTTTTGTAATGGACACGTGTTGAAAAACGCCTTACGAACGAGTTTTTTATAGAATTTTTCCTATTTTGCGCCCTTTTATGCCATTTCTAAATAAAAAAATCGCCGATACATATTGAGAAAATAGTATCGCACTCGGCGAGCCATGACCGCACGCATATTAGTGCTGTTATGAGTCCATTACAGAAGCAAAATAGCAAAAGATATTTATAACATCGTATTAAATCATCATCCTCGATACGTCTTAAAACATTATGCAAGCTATGTGTCATGAGTTATTAGCTTTTGCAGAGACTATTGTCAATCAATAATATTGTTCATCTTTAAATTGTATAACAGTTGTGTCTAAGAAGGCATCCATTTAATATGTCCGGTGTGGATCGTTTATGAGATTTTATTCGTATACTTCCGTGCCGCCAGTGGAAAAACCCCGTATCTGCTAAAAAATGTGAGCAGAGGCAAATAACTTTAACTGATTTTTTCAGAAGATTTGGAATATACAAGCTACCTTCTGTAATGCATGTCTCCATTTGCCATTATTCTCACATAATGTGTAGCGGAAAAACATCTCTTATTAGCATCCTTTGGGAAATCATTTGTAGTTGACCACATTGAACAATTATTGTAGCATGGTTTAACATTGTTGGCTACGTGGCTGGGTTCTTTCTTCTTTTGTGATCCAGTTGTTTTCCAGATGTGAATGTTTTGCATTCACGAGATGATATATCAGGTTCTTCGTGTTCTCTAATTATTTCAACAGATACTTCTATGTTTTGTGTTGTTGTAGAATTCTCGTTATCAACATCAAGAGGATTTATCACGGTGAAATGATTGAAGATTTCTTTATAAATTTATTTAAAAAATCTTTTTGATGTTCTTTTGCCGCTTCTTTATCACGTTTTCCTTTATGTTTTCATACCCACTAATATATTTTCTTCCGCAGTCTCTTTCAAGACTAGACTAGCGATGAACATGGGATCCCATTGACCCATCCCATCCTATCCCATCGCCCCATGGGATGGGATGAGTAGTATGAACGTTGCGTGGATTGGGATGGGACGACAAGTTGCTATGTGACGAGTGGGACAAGTTTTGATAATCTAGTAAATCTAGTGCGTGCATAATTAATTGCTTATAGTGCCAATACGCACATTTTCCATAATATATCCAGCCCAGGAGATTTCTGTGATAACGAGGTAGTTCCGTCTTACGATCCGTTTGCGACGAAAAAGGATTACTCACTGTCAGCTAAAGTAATTACGGAAAAATTAAATTTGAACGAATTATCGTAAAGAAAGTCTGCCAGTGGATTTAAAAAATAATTTACCTAGACTTGTAATAATAGTTTTAGTTACGAGTAGTAGTCTACGTTCGGTGTATTCAAAGTAAGCGGCTAAATGTGTCCGTCGCAGCAGACGCTGCGCAGTCGACTGCGCACGCCAATAGATGCCTATTCCAGACCTACGGACAAAATATCAACTCAACTCTTTGATTGTACGGGGCCCCTGTCAAGCGCGGGGCCCTGTGCCGTCGCACTGTTCGCCCACCCTTCACGCCGGCCCTGTCAGTACCTGTTACATAGTGTGAAACTAGCTCATGTAATATAATGATATAGTGTAAACACGCCTTAGGCGGCAGTTAACAAAAGAACATACTAGAGAACAACACGTTGTAGCACTCTGTAGTTGAATATCAAAATAAAGTTAAAGTTGTTATTCTGTCTTTGGTAAAGTGTAGCAATAGCCCACGTTGGGTGGCAGTTTCAGAATTTAAACTAGCGCATGTGCCATAAACCTTTACAGTAGTGATAACAAGAGTCAAATTTGTTGTTTCTTAATTTCTATATTGGATCGATTATATATCTGACCGCTGCGGGCAACCTAATCTAACCGGTCTTAAACCAACGGCCCTCGCCACATTGTCCTATATTGGATCGAGAATTCGCGCTGCCGCGCGTATGTTGTCTTAATTTATCTGTCCGCTTCGCGGCGGGCAACCTAATGTAACCGGGGTTAAACCAACGGTCCTTGCTGCATTATGTATTGATCTCAGTTAGTTAAAAATCTAAACGGTCGTTTTGAAGTTTCCGGTCGTCTTGAAAATCATGCGCATTGTCCGGTTATAATCGTCCTTCTTACGACATTTTTTCAGTCACTGGTTTGTTTACATTTTTACTGTAAAAAAATGTTTGACACTGGCGTCTAACGTGGGATATGACCACTGAAATATATACTAACTGGAACAAGCGCTGGCTTCAGTGTTACCAACCCCCAAAAATATTTACCCCTAAAACCAGTCAAAAACCCCTAAAATTGCCACAATTACTTGAAAATCCCCCTAAAAAATAATATTCTGTAAAAACCAATAAAATAATAATAATTAATATTCTGTAATATTTTTTAATATTCTTTATTTATAAATTACTTAATACTTCAAATATAATTTCGTTTTCATCTGGTTCTGACTTTTTGAAATCATACATGTTGACATTAAATAAACTTAACATATTAGGGGATTGAGCCGGCGCGGGTGGTGTAAAAGGTGACGCTCGGGCCTCATGTTAGAGCGCTAACAAGTATAGAGGAGAGGGACCATTCTATTCCCAGTGCCGGCCGCATTTCTACCAGAAGACAAATGTGAAAAATATTACTTAGCGCAATTTACAATAACAACTAGGTTTCTGGGCCTATAAGTGTATGTGAATGCAAAATACTGTTAGAGCCTAGCATAGTTAAAAATAATATTTCATTTCTGGTTTTTCTAGTTGTAATTTAAAATGTATAGCACCGCAGGTATACGCCCTAGACTATTTTTAGATTTTTACGACCAGTGTTCATCCCTTAGCTGACGAACCAGCGTCCGCATGTTTGTTCTTTTCGCAATTATACGCATAGTTACTTAGACCACGGCAAGTGACGCTCAAGCTTTTTTTTATACGCACTTCGCCTAAATTCAATTCGCTTTATTCTCAGTTCATCATTTTACGTTTCATTTGTTATTTGTGTTATTTATATACAGAGTGTTAAATTAAACAAGTTATATTTACATTGTTCGTATTACTTCATTCCTATCACATTACTTAAACTTAACTAGCGACGTAATATTAGTTTGGCGCGTCGCGGTACAACCGTACATTTTGGTCCTTCGAGCCGGATAGAACAGTGAAATTCGATAAAACAGTGTATAAGTGACACATTATTGAGACTTTAATGAAAACAAACAACACAACGCAGAATCTTAAGCGAGAGATCAACTACACTACAAGGCGTGGAACTACAAGCTTTCTTTACCTGTTACTGAAGCACAGCCCAGCACAGATCATACAAGTAAGCTCAATTGACTCACCAATCCCTTATTAATCCACATCCTAGTGAATATTATTCTGATTTCAAATATGACACGTGAACTTAAAAAACTAAAACAGCTTCGAGCCAATTTAAAAGCCAACCTAACACGATTCGGTAGCTATCTTCAGAATCTACATTCAGATGACGATCTAGTGACTCTGCAACTACGTTTAAAAAATACTGAACCAATTCTACAAGAATTTACGAACTTGCAATTAGACATTGATTCATATTCAGACAGCGACGAAATATCCGAATTGGAATTATCAGAATTTGAAGAAAACTATTACAATTTCATTGGCAAGGCACAACAGTTAATTAATCAAAAACAACAAGATAATCAAAATCGAAATTCAGCAACTCTAACTGAAAACAGTGTCACGTCAGTAAAAGCGAAATTGCCAACAATTAATTTACCGACGTTTAACGGACGTTATGAAACATGGTTGGAATTCTACGATCGTTTCAATTCACTTATTCACGAAAATCGCGAAATAAATGACGTAGAAAAACTGCATTACCTAAGATCATGCCTAACAGGTGAAGCTTTGCATGTTATCAATTCGCTAAAAACAACTTCCAACAATTATACCATAGCTTGGCGTCTATTAAAAGACAGATTCGATAATCATTGGCTTATAATTCAAACGCACATCAAGGCAATATGCGAACTTCCTTCAGCATCTAAGGACACACGCGTTACTCTACGGCAGTTGGTGAATTCCACGCAAGGGCATGTGTTAGCCTTGCAGTCACTAGGCGAAAAGGTGGAGTTTTGGGATTCGTGGCTAATTTATGAAATAACCAGAAAACTGGACAAATTAACATACCGAGAGTGGACGTTAGAATTAACAGATACGAAACCGACATACACTCAGCTAATTGCATTCATACAAAAGCGTTTCTTAAGCATTCACTTGGACGAAACAAGCACTATACATAATAAGATACAAGGTCGCGATTCGACTTTTAGCAAAGGTAGAAATCAAGCAAATCGTGTACAGCAGATTTATGTACAGTCCCAACCGGGTAATGCAAATAATACAGGTACTCGATACAAACTCACCTGTCCTATGTGCAAGTTAGAACACAGAATTCAGTCGTGTGATCGGTATTTAATGCTATCAACAACTGAAAGAGCTAATTTCATAAAAAAAGCAAGTCTATGCTACAACTGCCTACGCTCAAATCACATGCTAAAGGATTGCCGCGCGAGTCATTGTAGACTGTGTCCACAAAGACACCATACGACTCTACATCCGATAGAAACTGATTCAAATCCGCAATTGAGAACAGACACAGATGCAAGCACCTCCGCAAATTGCATCAGTTTACAAACTTGTATAGGCACTGAAGTGCTACTTTCTACAGCTATTGTCTACATTGAAGATCAAGAAGGCCGCAGACATAATTGCAGATTATTATTAGATAGTGGCTCCCAATCCAACTTCATAACTGAACGCCTGGTATCAAAATTACATTTAAACAAAACAAGTATCAGCATACCGGTTTCAGGACTTAATCAACTACGTTCGCGAATAAATCATAAAGTCGAAACTACAATCAATTCAACATCCAACGCTTTCAAGACAAGGTTGTCATTTCTTGTGGTTAATAATATCACCGAAGCCCTACCATCACGACAAATAGCCAGGCATCGTCTAGACATTCCAAAAAATATACATCTAGCCGACCCAGAGTTCCATAAACCTGCAAATATCGAAGCACTCTTGGGAGCAGAAATATTCTACCAATTGTTATGCATCGGGCAAATTAAATTATCGAGTTCTCATGCGATCTTACAAAAAACACACTTAGGATGGATCATATCTGGTAGAGTTGGCGGACTCCAAACCAATACGTTCAGAACTTCATGTCTTGTAGCAGCCACAAATACACCAACTATGGAAAATCTGCAAGAAGAAATCTCTAAATTTTGGGAACTGGAAGAGCCAACTAACAAGCAATATTTATCGTCAGGTGAGGCAGTTTGTGAATCGCACTTTCAACAAACTGTACGAAGAAACAATGTTGGTAGATTTATTGTACAGTTACCATTCAATGAAAAGAAGTTACAGCTAGGCGAGTCATACAGCATGGCTCTGAAACGATTCTATTCATTAGAGAGGAAATTTCAGGGAAATCCAGAACTTCGAATCCAATATACACAATTTCTGAACGAATATCTAGAACTAGGGCATATGCGTTTAACAACGACACCTAGTACGCAAGGATATTACCTACCACATCATCCAATCATCAAACAAACAAGTCTCACTACTAAACTCAGGGTAGTATTTGACGGATCTGCTAAAACTACAACTGGATTTACGCTGAATGATACATTGAGAGTTGGTCCAACAATCCAAGAGGACATTTTTTCTATCATCATGCGATTCAGGACCCATCTAATCGCATTAACGGCTGACATAGAAAAAATGTACAGACAGGTTAAATTGCATTCAGAAGATACAAATTACCACAAAATACTTTGGCGAGAATCACCAGATCAAATAATTAGAGAGTATTCATTGCAAACAGTTACGTGTGGAACATCTTCAGCTCCATTCTTGGCAGTCAGATGCTTACATCGTCTTGCAGATGAAGAATCTTCTAAATATCCAATCGCCGCCCGCATATTAAAACAGGATTTTTATGTGGACGACTTAATTACTGGGACCAACACTTTAAAAGAAGCAATACATCTTCGAGATGAACTCATGCAGTTGTTACACAGTGGAGGATTTAATTTAAGACAATGGGCATCAAACATTCCATCATTGATACAATCTTTGCCACAGGGCGCATCAAAAATAAATCTACAAGTTGATGCGGATCACACACTAAAAACGCTGGGAGTCCACTGGAATACAGTTCATGACGATATCGTGTACACCGTTACTCTAGATCATCACAATCAACGCATCACAAAAAGAACAATCTTGTCTGACATAGCAAAATTATTTGATCCATTAGGATTATTGGGTCCAGTAATTGTCAAGGCAAAAATCATTATGCAACAACTTTGGCAAATACAAGCTAATTGGGATGAATCAGTACCAAGTTATCTTCAAACTTCCTGGTTGGAATTTAAAAACGATTTATTAAAATTAAATAACATTACCATACCAAGAAGAATAATTGAACAATACACAAGGAATATTCAGTTACATGGTTTTTGTGATGCTAGCGAAAAAGCATACGGAGCATGCATATACATTCGCTCGAAAATTAACGAGAGATATTTAACAAGACTTCTCTGTGCCAAATCTCGAGTAGCTCCACTGAAGACCATCTCGCTTCCAAGATTAGAATTATGCGCAGCATCACTGTTATCTACACTATACAACGTAACTGTTAAGGCTTTAAAAATGAATATTGCACGTACGTTCTTTTGGTCAGACTCGACTATTGTATTAACTTGGATTAATACACCACCAAATACTTTAAAGACATTTGTAGCAAATCGAGTTTCTGAAATTCAACAAATTACCAAGGCAATTGACTGGAGACACGTAGCATCTCTAGAAAATCCAGCTGACACAATCTCACGAGGACAGTCACCCACAGAATTCTTAACAAACGACATTTGGTTTAACGGTCCAGCCTGGATTCAACACGACGAAGAAACATGGCCATCAACCATAACAAAGTTAGAACATATTCCAGAACAAAAGGCAGCAATATGTTTGAAATCTACTTTGGAACCACTGGACATAATTTCTAATTCATCATCACTAACACGATTAAAACGAACTATTGCATATTGTCTCCGATTCATTAATAAAGCTAAAAGAAAAACTTCAGCTACTGGTCCGCTTACGACCATTGAACTGCAAGAATCGTTAAATTGTCTAATACAAATTGTCCAAAGAGATGCTTTTCATGATGAACTCAAGAACCTCAGAACATCAAAGGACGTCGTTACGAAAACTAACCTAGCAATATTCCAACCTTTTATCGATCACAACCAAGTACTGCGAGTAGGAGGAAGAATCAAGTATGCTGATGTAACACCAGATCAACGACATCCAATTTTATTGCCAAAAAATCATAACTTAACAAAATTAATACTGCAACATATACATATAGAACAAGGACACGCAGGAGCTCAAGCAACTTTAAATGCAGTACGGCAACACTTTTGGCCAATAGATGGAAGAAATCTTACAAGGCGAATAATTTACAGTTGCGTTACTTGTTTCAAATCACGACCACGAATGGCAAAATACGTAATGGGAAATCTGCCTAAGGATAGAATAACTCAGGCGCGTCCATTCTTAAAAACAGGAGTCGACTATTGTGGTCCTTTTTATATAAAGGAAAAACGACTTAGAAATCGCAATAAAATTAAAACCTATGTTGCTGTATTTACATGTTTTACAACACGAGCCGTTCACCTGGAACTAGTTAGTGATCTAACAACTGAAGCCTTTCTTGCTACCTTACGACGATTTTTCGCACGTAGAGGTAAATCTCAGATCATTTACTCCGATAACGCAACAAACTTTGTTGGCGCAAATCGCAATTTGCAAGATTTGCATAAATTCTTCAAAACTAATTCAAACAATGAAATCATCACGAATCAGTTAGCAAATCAAAACATCGCTTGGCATTTTATACCACCCAGATCTCCTCATTTCGGCGGACTATGGGAAGCAGCGGTGAAATCTTTCAAATACCATATGTTACGAATAGTAGGCAATTCACTTCTAACTTACGAACAATTATACACCTTCATAACAGAAATCGAAGCAATCCTTAATTCTCGACCTATAACTCCTATCTCATCCGATCCAAATGATCTCCTTGCCTTAACACCTGGTCACTTCCTAATTGGTGAATCAATGACGAGCATCCCTGAGCATGACTTCACAGATACACAATCAAACCGATTGTCAGCATGGCAGCATACTCAGAAGATGAAGCAACACTTCTGGACTAGATGGCACAAGGAATATCTTAATGAATTAAATTTAAGATACAAGTGGCAATCTGGATCAACCCATACCATTACACCAGGCACTATGGTAATCATCAAACAAGATAACCTCCAACCCATGCACTGGCCCTTGGGACGAGTGACTGATACACACCCTGGACAGGATGGAGTCGTTCGAGTGGTTAGTGTCCAAACATCAAGTGGCACTTATAAGCGTTGTGTGAAAAACTTAGCACCTCTTCCGATAGAGGACAGTGAGTGATTGAGTGAATAACATAGTGTCAGGTTAATATTATTGAACATTAGTTCAAGGGGGGCGGAATGTTAGAGCCTAGCATAGTTAAAAATAATATTTCATTTCTGGTTTTTCTAGTTGTAATTTAAAATGTATAGCACCGCAGGTATACGCCCTAGACTATTTTTAGATTTTTACGACCAGTGTTCATCCCTTAGCTGACGAACCAGCGTCCGCATGTTTGTTCTTTTCGCAATTATACGCATAGTTACTTAGACCACGGCAAGTGACGCTCAAGCTTTTTTTTATACGCACTTCGCCTAAATTCAATTCGCTTTATTCTCAGTTCATCATTTTACGTTTCATTTGTTATTTGTGTTATTTATATACAGAGTGTTAAATTAAACAAGTTATATTTACATTGTTCGTATTACTTCATTCCTATCACATTACTTAAACTTAACTAGCGACGTAATATTAGTTTGGCGCGTCGCGGTACAACCGTACAAATACAATAGGCCACAAGTAGGCCGCAGTGTTTGAAGGGTTAATACCCGGCATCCACATCGTACCAAACTTTAAAAAAAAGAAAAAATGTTAGGGGATGGATTACATGTTGTTCAAGATCCACCATTTCGTATTTCGTACCATCATACTTTGTATACATAACATTTCAATAGATAGTCTATTCCGCAACTTGTTTTTCACAATTTTGTAGATGCGTTTGAAATTGGCACCGTGACAAATGCTAGTTCGAATTTTGAGACATTTTTAAAACGTTTAAAGCCAGCTCCGTCACAATCATTATGTTTTTCATTTAACTGCGATATCTTAGTAACGATAAACTGTACTAGATGTCGCTAAGTCGCCAGGTCAACAATTATATAATTAAGATTGCCTAGCTAGAGTTATCCCAGGACATATATTTTTACACTTTTATTTTAATATAAAAAATTACTAAATGTAAAAAAATCCCTAAAAATACCCCTAAAAATATAAAACCCCTAAAAAAATCCCATCCCACTTATTTACCCCCTAAATTTGGGGGGAAAACCCCTAAGTTGGGAACCCTGGCTGGCTTCTAAGCTTGTGCGGGTAGAGAGAGAGCCCTCGTATCGCTCTGTCTTCGTCTAGTACAGTGTTAGTAAAAAACCTAATGTATAGTATAAATATATTTATATTATTTTATACATGTAATATATAATACAAAAAGAAAATTATTATATATATATATATATATATATATATATATATATATATATATATATATTAATACTAGTAGCACATGATAAAATATTATTAGTTTTAATATTTTGTATTTACATAGTTTGGATAAATACTTGATTTGGTTTGATACAACTAGCTTTTCGCTCTTACTGTACCACATCCTCCCACTCTCGAATTCTCTGCTGGCTAGACAAGCTCTCTCCTTGTCAAGCCAACAGTGAGAGGGCCCTTGGGACCTCTCTCTCTACCCGCACAAGCTTAGAAGCCAGATCTCGTTCCAGTTAGTATATATTTCAGTGGGTAGAACTGACCGTTTTTCAACTATAACGCTTTTGTTATACATGCTATAAAGACGCGAAATGTACCGTTAAATTGCAAATTAAATGTGTATTTTTTAACTATTCTTGCGGAAAAGTTGTAAATGCCACTGTTTGGAAAAAGGATTTTAAATTACCAGATGGCCCAAAAATTTACATCGTCTCCCATGCAAGAATAGCAGAATTTCAAGAATCTCCAATCAAAAATTAGTAAAACAATAGTTTTCTTTGATAAAAGCGAAAAAAAAAACAAATCAAATGTGGCCCGGCCACTGAAATATATACTAACTGGAACGAGCGCTGGCTTCCAAGTTTGTGCGGGTAGAGAGAGAGGTCCCAAGAGGAGCCCTCGTATCGCTCTGTCTTCATCTAGTATAGTCTTAGTAAAAAACCTAATGTTTAGTATAAATATATTTATTTTATTTTATACACGTAATACATAATACAAAAAGAAAATTATTATATATATATATATATATATATATATATATATATATATATATATATATATAATACTAGTAGCACATGACAAAATATTATTAGTTTTAATATTTTGTATTTACATAGTGTGGATAAATACTTGATTTGGTTTGATACAAAGATACCTAGCTTTTCGCTCCGGCTGTACCACATCCTCCCACTTTCGAATTCAAGTTATCCTCTATCTCTCAAACGCAAGGAGGGTGGTCTCCCCTTGGGACCTCTCTCTCTACCCGCACAAGCTTAGATGCCTGACTAGGCTCTTCTGACCCTTAGGCTAACCTAATACCTGTTAAAAGTGTGAATTTGCAAGAATCTTCAATTGTAACATAAATATTTCCGTTTAAGAAATAAATTTTAGATTATGTGAACGGAAGCAACTGTTTTTGATGTAAAATTGAAAAGCGTAAAATTTTCTTGTAGAAATTTGTGAAAAGAATTTGACGTAGCTATGTATTGCTAATTAAGAGCCATTCCCCGAAATCTGCAATTTAGAGATTTCAAGAAATTTCCTTGGATTTTGATTTAAATCGGAACCTAATAAAGAGCGAAAAATCGGAATGTTGATTTAAGTTCTTTTTTTAAATTTTATATTTTCATAAGCACACGAATAATCATAAACGGATAAACTTCAAAAATGACAACATTTGCACATAACCTAAGCGAAAATGGTGTCAAACGAATCCGTTGATGGTTTTGAGAAATTTAAACGCCATACTATTGACCATTTAGCTGGGCATGCACTCCTCAGACAGGAAATGCAAATTTTCCTTTTCGCGTTTCCGTTTGAAGAGGTAGAAAAAAGTGACTTTGCAAATTGGGGCCTGCGTTACGTCCCCGGAGGTGTAATGCGCCGATAGAGATGTCGTCCGAAAGTAGACATGTGGGGCTCTAATCCCTGAAAAGAACATTTCACCGTATATGGAAGGTTTTAATTTGCTCAATTTTGAGAAATTCGTTTCGTTTGGACGGGTTTTGCGATCCCCAGATGCGATGAACCAGTGCGTCGTGCTCATCGCCATATAGACCCTTTTGTTCTCTGTTTAGAAACCGCCACCGCGACGCTCTTTAATTTAGCGAATCCCTGAGGATTCTCGCGGACGTCTGCAAAACATGTTTTTTTGACGTCCCGGCGCCATCCGGCACGCAATCTCAGTTAAACTCCAAAACAAACTAAAAGGCACTATGCCGAATCGATTGGTGTCGGTCCGGCCCCGATCCGACTGTTGGTTATCCCAGGAGAGGGATCCCCGCAAATTATGTGAAAAAAACGCGTTTTTCCGATTTATGTGTTAAAATTGATCCAAAGCGGGAATACGATGCCGCAGGTCCCAGATTCTTCCACCGCCAGTTGCGGGTAAACATCATCGAACGAACCGGTTTGAAGACGCGGCGCTCTTCAATCAAGAGAATAGCGTCCACAGATGTGATCAAAAAACGATTCTTTTGCGCAGCACCGGGTGACCCGACGGTCGCGTACATGACTGTAACGTTTGGATTCGATTTGAAGTGCTTGGTGATGAATGTGTTGATGCTGGGAGTGCCTTAGGAACAGCTGGTGATTGAGCTTGTGTTGGAGCCTGTTGAACTGCTCGTTCATCTGTGTATTTAGTTTCAGGTACTGCCACTCTGTTGCTGGTTATGTCTGCTTGTGTATTGTGAAGATGACTGAAGTTTCTTCGTAAAATTTGTCCTCGATCTGTTTGAATTATTACCGAACTTGGTAGACCTTCAGGCTTTTCTACCACTCTTGCCCCTTCCCAATGTCGATGAGCAACTTTGTGTCTGACTTTATCATTGATTTCAAAATTGACTGGTCTAGTAATATGTTTATTACTGTAGTTAGCTTGTTTCTCTCTTAATCGTTGTAGTTCAGCTGTGACTCCTTGTATTATTTTCTGTTTTAATTTATTATCACTTATTGGTATTGGAGATCTGGTGATTCTGCTGAAAAGCCGTTGATTAGATGAACCTAAATAATCAGTTCGTGGTGTATTTCTCCAATTTAATAAAGCGAGTTGAACATCTGACTTGTCAATGCTGCATTTTCTTAGTATGTTCTTTGCTGTTTGAACTGCTTTTTCGGCAAGCCCGTTGCCTTGATGGTGATGTGGACTGGATGTGACATGGTTAAATCTCCACTCTTTTTGAAAGATACTGAATTCTCTAGACATATCTTGTGTTCCATTGTCGCTTTGTAGCTCTTCTGGTACTCTGTGAACAGAAAACCATCTTTTAAGTTGTTCAATTACTTCGATTGACTTTTTAGCTGTGGAAAATCCAAATATCCAGAGTAACTGTCGCAGATTACTAGATAGGTTTTTCCATTTAATTCGAATAAATCTGATGCAACTATTTGCCATTTAAGTGTGGGAATCTTTTTAACTAGCACTGTATCTTTGATATTGTCTCTTTGTGTTTGTTCACAGACAGATCAACCTCTAACTAGTTTTATAATATTTGTATACATGTCCTTGATAGAAAGACATATATAGATGTCCTTGATGAATATTCTTTAACATTTTGGGAATTTGTGATTTTGGCACTACAATTGTATTACCTTTGAAAATAATTCATTTGAGATAGCTTAGTTCTTCTTTAAAGTTGAAATAATGTTGTAATTCTGTAGGAAGTTCGTTGACGTTTTTTGGAAAACCTTGCATTATTGTCTTAAGAAGTAACAGTAGATGTGGATCTTCTTTTGTTGCATTAATTAATTCTTCTTTAGCGTTTAATGACATAGGTAGTATAACTGCAACTTTCAAATTTTCTTCTTATTCATATTTCAGGTTAGATGCATCACAGCTCGACTAAGAAAGTCTGCTAAGGGTATTTCTGTGCCATTTTTAAATACGACTTTTGGTGAGTATAGAGTGAGATTGAACATTATGCGTTGCAATCTCGCTGGAGCAGATTGTATGTTTTTCTTGAAAATTGTCTCCAGCGGTTTATGGTCTGATTCTACTGTCAGTTCTTTACCATATACCATATATACCGTATTCATGGAACTTCTTACATCCAAACAGTATAGCGAGTGCTTCTTTCTCTATTTGTGGATAATTCTGTTCAGACTTGGACAACGCTCTTGCTCCGTAGGCTATTGGTTGTCCTTGAAGAACTGCAGTTCCAAGATTTTTTGAACTTGCATCTACAGTTAAAGTTACGGGTTTGTTTACATCATATAGTCTCAGTACTGGAGGACTCTGAAGTACTACTTTTATTTTGTTAAGAGCTTCTTCGTGATAAATTTCCCAAGTAAAACATGTATCTTTATGTAACAAATCTCTTAGAGGATTTGTTAGGTCTGACATGTTGGGAATGAATTTATTTATTTATGTGACCATCCCTAGTAGTCTCTGTAGTTCTGTTTTGTTTGTTGGTGTTTTCATTGCTTGTATGGCTTCTACTTTGTCTGGGTCTGCTTCTAATTTTCCCGTTTGCTGAAACAATGTGTCCTAGGAATTTTATTCTTTTTCCTTAAAAAATGCACTTAATTTTTGTTAAGTTTGAAGCCTGATTTCTTTAGTACTTCGATGACTTCATCAACAGTTTTGCGTAGTTCTTCTCTACTTTTTGCATGTATAAAAATATCATCGATAGATACTCTGACATTTTTAAATATGCTAAGCAAATTTGTTACGATTTCTTGGAATACTTCAGGTGCTGACGACACTCCAAAAGGGAGTCTCTTGAAGGAATATCTTCCCCATGGAGTAGCAAATGTTAATATTTTTTGTGTTCTTTCTGATAGCTTAATTTGCCAGAATCCTTTTGTGCAATCTAATAATGCAAAGAATTTGGAACCCCCCTTAAGGGGGGAAAGTTATGTAATCCTACGTTTTTTTCTAGATTTTTTTATAAAGTGATGGAAAGGTTTTTCGAATTGAAACAATTCATATCTCAAAGTATAACATATAAGCTTTATTCACAAATTAAAAAAAAAATGGCGGCTCCACAGCTGCTGAAAGTCGGTTCCTTATGCCCGCCATACACGTTACGGTCTACCGTACAGGTTACATGCGCAGGTTTGCCTGCGCAGGTCAACCGTACGCAAGAAACTGCACAGGTCTATTCCTACACACGCTCCGGTCTACCTGCGCAGGCAAACCTGCACAGGTAGACCTGTCATGTGGACCGTTGTGTGTATGGCGGGCATTAGATTTGCGCCGTGCAGCCTACAGGTCTCAAATCTTATTGAAAATAAAAAAACCAAATTTTCATCGTTAAGTTACATCAATACGCTTTGCATGACGTCGAGAAAAATATAAAAAAAAAATACAACATTCAGCACCCTTTTGAAAAAAAATTCCTCGTTTCTGTATAAACAATTGCTATGAAACAATATTAATAATTTATTTTTTTTAATTCGAACGTCATGCAATAGCCAATGAGTTGAATATTTATGGAAAATTTCATCGAAATCGGTGGAAAACTCGTTGACCTACATTGCACGGTCGAGAAAAACGCGTTTAAAAAGTTTTCGATACAGAAAAGTTGTGTTCAAGAGGACTTACGGCTTTCAACGCTCAGTCTGCGATACCAGGGCCATACAATATACCTTCTTCTTCTGCGAATTCGTCCATTCGAGCCGCTTCCTCTTCATTTTTCGCTGTTCTTGCCATTCTGGACCTGCTCCAAGTACGACGGTCCTGCCTCCGTACTCGGCATGCAGGTTGGTGGTCCGCGAATGTCTTGCACTGTATGCCGATTTGCAACTGCAGGTCATTCATGTTGCTTATAACGAAGTTATAACCATCATTGAACATGCCTGCAGCCAAGAAGGCAGCGATCTTCACGATTTTCCAACCACAGTGTAGATGCTTAGGAGCTAAACGACACGCAGTCGCATTGAATGATTCATTTGCGTTCTGTGTATAGCCTCCCTAGCATCTCGTGAGCAAATCATCCCGGGACAAATCTTCGTATATCGGCAAGATTTTTTCCTCTAAGTCGGGATGTAGAGGAGGAGGATGCTCATACGACTGCGTTGTATTGGAAACTTCAGCGACGCGATATGCACACCAGGAGTCGGCACCCGGGGGACAAAACTTGTGCTGCGGCTGTTCCTTTTGTCGAAATCATATGAAAATAGGTGGCCATTATAGCATTCTTCATTTCCTCCTTCGAGTTTGTATTCCGAATGGCAAGTCCATAATACTTAGTTAATTTCTTGATGAGTACATCTGTGAGCTTCCCTTTTCGTCCGAGTTTAGCGGTTTTTTTTCAAGTTTCGAAGTCGGCTTCCCATGCGTTTTTCAACGTGTCCGAGGGACACGCGATATATAAGCTTCTCGCGGACTTCCAAGCGCCCGACCTTAGAAGCGATAACACGCTCGGTCTTGTTCGAACATGATACCTAGTGTATATACGCTATAGAGATGTCAATACTTCGAATTTCGATCTGAAAATTTAGGAGCATATTCTCCAAGTGTTAAACTGATTTTTTCACACAAAAAAATACTTTTTTCAAAAAATGGCAAATTACATAAGTTTCCCCCCTTAATGTCAGCTCTGTCAAAATGTCAAATCTCTTCTATAGTGGTAAATGGAAAATGACGTCTCAGAATGTTTTTGTTTACATCTGATGGATCTATACAGATTCTTATTTTACATTTTTTTCTGACAACTACCATAGGACTGACAGCAGGAGTAGGCTCTGTTTCTGGTTTTATGACATCTAACTTCACCATTCTATCAAGTTCTTGCTTTACCTCATTTTTTATTGCATATAGAATTTTTCTTGATGGTTTAATTTCAAGTTTTTGATTGTTGATCAGGTCAATACTCATAATCCTTATAACAGCCTAAGCCTTCGAATATATTATCTGTACCTTGACTTTCCTTCAATGTTTTGACTCTTGTGATAAGTCCTAATTTCTCAAAGGTATTAAGTCCTAGGATCGGTGTAACTTTTTATTGAACTACTTTGTATACAATGTTTGTTTCTTCATTTTTTAGTTTACATAGTAGCTCTGCTTCACCTAGAACTGCCATTTTATCATCCGTATAACTTATTAAATTTCTTGTTCAGCCAGACTTGCCTTTGTTTTGTCCATCAAGTGTCTCGGTAATACGTTGCATTCTGCTCCTGTATCTAGTTTGACTGTAAACTTGACATTGCCAATTTGTATCTTTTCTGTCCAGTTCTTTTTTTCTCCGGCACTTATGGCAGATATGTAAACATCAACTTCAGAATTTGAGCTTTCTTCTAATGCGTTCACTCTGTTTTTCTGTTTAATACCATATTTCCCGACGGTTAATTCCTATAATCTGTCCGCCGAGTAGGTGGCAGAAAATGCAACTAACGTGGCAGCTCAGTGGCGTTGCGCGGGAACACACTATAGAAAAATAACGGTTATAACCCCAACATTTTTAAAAGTAGAAGTTTCACAAGTAGAAAATTTGTAATAATTTTAAAATGGAATTTTGTATTGATAAATTAATTTTGATAAAAAAACAACGGTCCTTGTCACTTTGTCCTACATTGGACCGAGAGTTCGCGCTGCCGCGCGTATGTTGTCTTGATTTATCTTCCCGCTTCGCGGCGGACAACCTAATCTAACCAAGGTAAAACCACCAATAAAATCCACACGAGACATTGTACGGTAGCTGTTTACATGCAAATTCAATACGACGCTTAACATAATATATATGTTGCCATAGTTACAGTTTTTCATATAAAAGCAAAGAGGATCCTCTTTGATATAAACGGGCAAGAATAAACGTGGCGTTTTGTAGGAAATATATGATCTCTCACAATCTATGATTGTCTGTCTAGATATATTTTAATATATTTTATTACTCGTCACAAAATATATTCAACTTATTTTCACTACGCCTCTGTCTCCCATTGTAATGCGCATGTCCGAAATTGTAATGCGCATGCACCAAATTTATAAAAACGACACCAACGCCACTAAGTTTTTTCCGGACAGATTATAGGAATTAACCCCATATTTCTTCTTAGTGATTCACATTTTAGCCAAATGACCATTTCTATTGCACTTAGTACACTGTTTGTTGAAAGCTGGGCATTCTCTGAGTTGATGGTTGGTACCACATCTTCTGCAGTCAAAATTCTTGTTTTGTTCTTGTTTTGCATTATTATTTTTCACCACTAAGACTTGATTTGTTTTACTTTTACTTTCAAACTCATGCAGTTGTTTGGAAGCTTGTTCACTTGTTTTACAGATAGTTGTCACTTTTGTCAAACTAGGTTATCTTCTGTCAATAATTTCTCTCTTACTTGATTAGATCGAATTCCAAATACTATCTTGTCTTTTAACATTTCGTCGAGTAAATTGTCAAATTCACATTTACTTGCTCGAGTTTTTTTCTGGTCAAAAACTCATTGAATTGTTCATCTTCATTTTGTTCGATCTTGAAAAATATATATCTTTCGAAAGATATATTAGTCTATGGCGCGAAATACTCCTTAAACCTGGCTTTGATGATTTGCAGGTTATTTTTGTCTGCATCTCTAAGATTGAAACTGTTGTAGATTTCGATCACATCTGGGCCTATCACAGCCATGAATGTTGCTGCTTGGACCTCGGCTGGCTTTTTGTCTAGTTGAATGGCAATGGCATACCACTCAAACTGTTGTAACCATTTTTTCAGCTCGTTGATTGGTCCGAGTCAATTTGTAGGTTAGCTGGCGGCTTTATACCAGATTTAGCATCGTACGTAAACATTTTACGACTTTCTCGCTTATTTCCTTTATAAGACTTATCTAGACACTTTATTAGACCACTTCTGACACCATGTAACGTTTGGGTTCGTTAAGAAAACTAATATTTAACAAACGATAACTTTAATAATATTATTTACATTCGACACTGTCACGATGATAATACCAGTTATTTTTATTAACACAGGTTTCTAGTTGGACACTAGATGTCTATAATTTACAATGACGTCAAAAAAAATCGACGCGGCAAGAGGACGCAGTAAAAAATCGAGCGGACAAAAATTGCTCCTCAAAGGTGCTAGAAACGATTTAAAGTTTTTGGCACATGGAGGACGCTGTGTGGAACTTGCGAGCGGCGGACCAACACGGGTCGAAGGCCCACCTAGTTTTACAAGAGAAAATGACTATTTCCCGTTTCGATGCCCAAGAGGAGCGGAGTTTTTGAGGAAAAAGTGAAAAATTTTAAACGCACATACAGACCCCCCCCTGCGGGGAGTACCTTCATGGAGCTCGTCTAAAGTAACCTAATTTTTTGCTCAATTCACCGAAAAAAAAATCAAGACATAAACCGGATTTTAGGACAAATTTTCCAAAAATCGTCATTTTACTCGTAATCTTATTAAAATATGCTTAATTTAAATAGATTCCAAAATTTAAAGTAATAGTATTATAATTTTCAGATCTGCATTAAGGCGAGTTACAATAATGATAAAATATGTTAATCCAATATAACCTGACAAAAAACAAATTATATAGCAAAAGATGACTTGTTAGGGTTTATTGTAACAAACAGGAGAGATTTCCACTTAAGAAACACAATATTTCTGACATTTTTTAAACAGAAAATTAATATTAAAAAAAGCAAATAATCACAGAAATATACATGAAAGCTACAGGTACAGTTATAATAATAAACTTGATACAAATCTATTCTTATAAATACTCCACTGTCAATATATATATAAAAAAATAATTATTCTAATCTATTACTTAATTATATAAAAACACATGATCTTTAATTATAAAACTCAATTTTTCTTTTTCCTCCTACATTTGGGACCACGTTTCTTCCCTGCCTGTCATCCATTGAATTCCAATCGCCCAACAATATCTCTTACTGTTTGTAGTAGATTGGCATCATGACTACTATTTTCTAATAAAATGGAATGCAGATTGGACATATAGCCATCAATTGTTTGATGAGTTGCTACATCCTTAACTCCTATGAAAAAAAAAAGAAAAATATAACTTTTATTTAAATATATAAATATTTAAATATATAATATTTTAATTTATTACCAGTTATTATCTAACTGTTAATTTGATCAAGAGTCTATGAAAAGTTTTCTATAGGGAAATACCTGGTAATTTAACTCCAGAAAATCCACTTGCCAGAGTACTTCGTAAATTATCCAAGTGTTTCTGTAATGAAGTATTATTCTTCTTCTGTTGCATAATTTCATTCTCCAATTTTTCAATGCCACCTTTCATATTTTCAATATGCTTTTGTAAAATAGAGTTTTGTTGCTCATAATCTGTATTTGATTTTCTTAGTTGCCTCAATTCTGCGTCTCTCATTTTATTATGATCCAAGAATTCTTCAGTAAAAATTGGTATGTCAAAATTCGATGAAAAATCAATATCATTGTTATTTTGTAATTCTTTTTCTTTCGTTATTGTAGTTACCTGTAAAGGCTGCACAAGCTAAAACATATATAAATACAATTCTTAATGTGTATATAGAACTGTGGATTTGTAAAGACAAAATGTGCGATTATATTATTATACTCTATTGTCTTAGTTAATTAATTTGAAACTGAATTATGAAATTAATGGATAAATGGAATAGAAACAATAAATTGTGCATAAAACAAGAACTATCAAATTATGTTCAATAAAACATAAAAATATAAATAACATCTTAAAATTTAAGTAGGTCTGGAAAAAATATTAGGTCTGATATATCTTTATACCTAACTGTAGGAGAACCACAGGGAAACTATATCATAATATCTATGTAATAATTTAATGTGATATATAATAATAAATTAATGTTACCAGTTTTGGTTCTTCTTTATTGTCTTTCACTTTCTTATCATGCTGCTGTTGTGTAAATAATTTATAGGCATCTGTTTGCTTGTATGCATTGTACTCTCTTGTATATCTTTCTCTGTCCTGTTCAGCTGCATCCAAATATTGTTGTTTCTTATCTGATGGTAAATTGCTCCACTCACTAGCGAGTATTTTGGTAATCTCAGCAAATGGTAAATTGGGATTCTGTGATCTCACACCTTCTCTTCTGTCATTTAAGAACCGTACATAACCTATTTACAATTATAAATTAATACAAAAATAGTCGACTTATATGTTATTATAAACCATATATATTATAAACCAAATTATAACTTCAAATTTTTTTTGTGAATAGGTACTATATTGGTTAACAAAAGGTCAAACAACCGGATGCCGTGGAGGTTTCCCAATGAATGTTTTTCTTGGCTCACCTAATCACCTAATAATAATCGAAATCATTTCTCATCGCAAATACATTTACGCTCTCAGATTTACCAATTTGAAATTTCTTCAATTTATAGTAAATTTCTAATACTATTAGAGTTAGTTCAAGATATATGCAGATTTAATGTTATATCTATATTTATGCAGTTTGAGATATTAATAAAATTACAAATTTTAACTAACCCCTGACACAAAAAAACTGTCAACAGTAAAAAAAATAAAATTTCTCTCTTGACCTTTTAACTTCATTAAAAGTACCTATTAATATTTTACTGATAAGCGTGGCCGCGTCGGGGGACCGCTATGTGAAGACCGCTGGAAACTAAACGATTGGATATTGTTGTTTTGTTACTTACACAGTACGTTGCTTACACAGAGTAGGTCCTTGTAAAATCCATACTTTATCATTATTAAATTTCTCTTTTTTTTATTCTGGTTTTATTATTTGATTTACTTAGTAGTCTTAGTAGTCTCCCGACGCGGCGACGCTCATCATCAAAATATTAATAGGTACTTTTAATTAAGCTAAAAGGGCAAGAGAGAAATTTTATTTGAGTAAAGTATTGAGAAATAGTATCTTTTTGTATCAGGGGTTACTTAAAATTTTTTATTTTATTTTATTATTCAAACTTTTTTGTTTTCTTTAATAATTTGTTTGTAAATACGTGATTAATGTTACCTCTTTGTTCGTTGAAATTAAGTGATTGGTGGGGATTGTTTACAAAAAAGATTATCTGTTGTCAACTAGGAAATGAGCTGATGATCATCAAACGCATGCGCAGACCTTCATAAATTATAGTTGAACCTTCTAGATCAGCGGTCAGCAACGTTTTAGGTATTGCGGACCATTAAATCTACAACTGAAATTTAGGCGGACCCCAAACCCCTAGGTTGGTTGAACCCCAGGGTTGGTTGAACCCCCAAAACCTCCCCTCTGGCTATGTTCATGCTCCATATTAAAACCTACTAATTAGGCTGAATAAAATATATTACTTCCTTGTCACAAAATTGTAAACAGAGACACAGCAGAAAATGATATTTGTAAAATACCTCTTTCAAATGACACAATTCATTACAAAATCATAGACTTCATATTATATAATAACATATAATTAATACTCAATATATTGAAGAAAATACTAATAAATCTCTTGCAAATTAAAATTTAGCTCTACAAATTAACGAAACAACTGATATTACAGGAAAAGCACACTAGCTTTGGCTGGATCTATAATAGTATATTTTGTAACTAGAACGAAAAGTTATAAATTTTTCTCGAGAGTGAAAGTATGCTCTATTATGCTATTTCCCATCGTACAAACAATATTTTTTATTACTCATGTGAGGGGAGGCATCTTACAAGTTTGAGATCCAGGGGCCATAAAAAAAATGGAATCAAAAATTAAGAATTTGCTTTTTCAATTGTCTCCGCTGGTGTGGATTCGTGATAAGATCTCTCCTCAGTCTCTGGTATCACCATAGAATTCACCCTCATTTTAAAATGTTTTCTTTAATTTTTATTATTATTTTGTAATGAAAAAAAATTCTGACATTCACGTCACTTTTTTAATATCATGGTGTTGATTGTGTTCATTTTATTTGTTGAACCCCCAAAACCCCCCCTTGGCTACACCCATGGAACATAATGGAGATATTATGAGCAACATAAGCTTGTTTTGTGTATTTGCAGAAACATGTACTTGCTGTAACAAATATTTGACTGATTTGAAGATTGAAGTGTTACCTGTTAAGGGATGTCTGGGGGCAGTACTATCTTTAGGCTTTTTTCTCTTTTTTCCTTTAGCACTTCGAGTCTTTTGACATATGTTATCAGAACTATCTGGTGCTTTTTCATCATTGGAGCCTCCAGCTTTTGTTATTTGTTTTGGCTCTGGTGGCTGTGGGGTTAATGGAGCTGTTACTGGTACACATCCATTTACATTTTGAGGTTCAGCAGCTGCAACGGGGGCAACATTTACAGTGGCTGCTCCGTTTTCCATTTATGGGATTTCTTAAATTTATTTATATAATAACATGATCTTTGAAAGATTGTTGTTTATTGATACCAATCGATAGCTTTGAAGTCAGTTTCTGGTCAGTTTGACAGAATCGAGTTGATTTAGCCGAGAACTAAAACGAGGCGCCACTAGTTATGGCCCTGCCTGTACTACTGAGCCAATAGTTCTCTAGATCTAGATGATGTTTTGTCCATAAATCATTTATTATTAATTTAATAAAACAAAATTTTATTTTAGAAAAGAAGTAGAGCAGGTTTGAAGGTATTTCGTAAAATTTTATATGAAATTATTAAAATATGTAATATCAAATTTAATTTTAAGCAATAAAGCAAAATCAAAACATGATTAAAAATTTAAACAAAATATCTTTCGTAAAAAATCAGATATAATTAGAGATTCTTAACAACACATTAATATCAATAAGCATCGCATCACAGCGACACAACAACGAACTACGAAAATATCACGCTACAAATCATTACATCCTAAAATATGTGATGATAATAATGATTAGGATGTGTTATCCATCTATTGTGATACTTCGAAGTGTTATTATGCTGCTGTGTTATATTTGACGTTTATTTTGTCGTCTTTCATTTTTGACTATATTATTTTATGATGTGATATGCCTTCGTACTTCGTTGTTAGCCGCTGTGATATTTTCGACGCATTGTTTAGTCGCGCGTTGAAACGTCATAGAACCTCAATAAGCAGTGGCCTAGCAAAGTGATTAACTTTAGCGACTAACTTCGTGCGATTAGTTTCATCACATTAGGCGCGAATATGCACTACGTAGCGTAAATAATCTTTGACACATTATTTTACTCACGTTTTAACAATTTGTTTTAAATAAAATACCATCATGGGAATTTTGGGATTATCAAAATTGGTAGCCGATATTGTACCACATGCAGTTAAAGAAGGCGAAATAAAAAATTATTTTGGACGGAAAATAGCTATTGATGCTTCTATGTGTCTTTACCAATTCTTAATTGCTGTCCGAGCTGAGGGAGCCCAATTAACTTCAACAGATGGTGAAACCACATCGCACTTAATGGGTACCTTTTATCGTACAATAAGGTTAATAGAAAATGGAATTAAACCTGTATATGTATTTGATGGGAAACCTCCACAAATGAAATCTGGTGAGTTGAACAAAAGAGCAGAAAGGAGAGAGGAAGCTCAAAAATCTTTGGACAAAGCAACTGAAGCTGGAGAGCAGGCTGATATTGATAAATTTAATAGAAGGTTAGTTAAAGTTACAAAACATCATGCAGAAGAATGTAAGATATTGTTGTCTTTAATGGGTGTTCCATATATTGATGCACCATGTGAAGCTGAAGCTCAATGTGCAGCTTTAGTTAAAGCTGGAAAAGTCTTTGGAACTGCAACAGAGGATATGGATGCTCTAACATTCGGTTCTTCAATTTTACTCCGACACATGACATTCAGTGAAGCTAGAAAAATGCCCATTCAAGAATTTCATCTTGATAAAGTTTTAGAAGGCATGAAATTAAACCATCAACAATTTATTGATCTGTGCATTCTTCTTGGTTGTGATTACACAGATAGCATTAGAGGAATTGGTCCTAAACGAGCCATTGATCTTATAACTCAGCACAAGAGTATTGAAGAAATCTTAAAAAACATTGATACCAAGAAATATGTGCCCCCAGAAAATTGGAATTTTGATGGAGCCAGACAACTGTTCATAGAACCAGAAATTATGGATCCAAATCTTATTGATCTGAAATGGAGTGATCCCAATGAAGAAGGATTAGTTAAATATCTATGTGGAGATAAACAGTTTAATGAAGAACGTATTAGGAATGGTACAAAGAAACTAATGAAAGCTAGAGGAGTAACTACTCAAGGTAGATTAGATGGATTCTTTACAGTCATTAGTTCCTCTCCAGCTAAAAGAAAAATTGAAAATAACAAGAAAAATACTCCCAATAAAAGAGGAAAAATGACTGGTGGAAAAGGGAGAGGAAAGCCCAAATAATTTTATATTTTGATTGTTAAGTAAGAATTTATAATGTTTTTCTTTAATTTATTTTTTAGGGTAATGTAGTTGTATTCTACAGTGCATTTCAGAAGATAAAAATTTCAGAAATCATTTAATATAATAATAATTTCTAATTAGTGTGTATTAACTGTAGCAGTGGAATATTTTTCTCACAATTGAGTTTTTTTTATGGTTTTTTTATATAATTTTTCTATGTAGAAATAAGATAAGAATATTTTGCTAAAAATATTTTTTTTATTATTATTTCATAAAGGCTCGAATATTTCCTTACTCATTCTAGATTTTCCATAGTTTTGATTATATCTTGAGTAGCTGATCTTGCATAGTTTTATTTTATTTTAAACTGTTATCTTCCAATTGGCCACAGTGTTTAAAGGGTAGTTAATAAATATGTAAAGGCATAAATGAGCATAAGGGTAAATAATATGTAAGGGCATACATTGCATATTGGACATGACAAGACATTTTTCGAAATAAGTATTTAAGCTAGACTAATTTATACTATATATATATTACTATATATATACTATATATTATATATATACTATATATATACTATATATTTATGTATATATGTATATATATATATATATATATATATATATATAAAATAACCTTCATTGGCATAAAAAAAATTTACTACAGATAAACTTTTCATCTTATAACAACAAAAACAAAACAAAACTGCTTATACAAAATCCTAAATCAATATACTGTGCAATCCATAAAAATAAAGTCTAGCAAAAACTACACTGGGCTATTCCTCTGTTTACGTCCCCTGTTCCTTCCATCCTTTTATCGTTACCATCATTACCAAACCACTACCATCCTCATTCATGCACTGTTTCCATTTCTTCCCTAACACACTCTCTCTCAGTCCACTCTCCTTTTTTGCACTCTTCTAACCAATGCACCCACATGTCCTTCCCTACCCCACATACACCACAACTCTTATACTTGTCATTCATCCAATATTTTCGCCCTCTTTCTTCACAGTCACATCTAAACATGGCAATTAATGACTGGATATTCAGGCCCATTGTTAATTTTAATTATTTAGACAGTTCTTCAAATTTTTGTTTCTACATAGTCCTTACTATGTGCAGAGATAGTCCTTACTATATCTACTTTCCATTAATTTCCTTTGACGTTCTTCTAGTTCTACTTCCTTCAACTTTACCACCAGTCATTCGACAACTCGCACGCCTTTCCTTCTAAGCCTTTTCATTTCCATGATAGACATACCACCTCCTTCATACAGTTTCCTTCTATTCTTTTCCCAATTTCTTTCTCTCTCCTACCATTCATTCCTTCCAAACTTGTGACCCTGAATACTTCTTTTAGAATTCTTTCCTCTTACTTTCCATTCACTTTACATTCATACCTTATATTCATTTAACTCCTGCAGTACTATGTTGGGAGGAGTTGGTCTGTCTAATTTCAGGGCCTTTTTAAAGAATTGAACTGCACCTTTTCCACGCCTTCTTCTTCCTCCACTCCCCATACTTCTGTTGCATACATCAATATACTCCTCCAACAAGCCTCCCATATCACCTCCTTTGCCCAGTAATTTGTGCTAAACTCTTTTCCCCATACTCTCCAGAACCTTTCTCCCGCCACCCACGCTTTTTTAGCCAAGTACATGCTCTTTATTACCACACCCACTGCCCAATACAAACTCTAAATACTTAAAATGTCCATCCTGTTCTATCTCCGTTTCCTTCCATTCAAACATCTCCTTCTTATACCCTGCAACTTTCATAAAACTCATCCATTTTCTTCTTCTTGTTTCGAATAGGCCTACTTTGGAGTGGTCCAAATAAATCCCTACTTTGGAGTGGCTTGTTCAACTGTTGGGCTTTGATATTTGCCCAGTATTGTCCGATTTTCTAACTCCTTTCCTTAGGAGTAACTGCTTTCTCTCTTCTGTCCAGGGGATACCTTTCCTTTGGGGTTTTTCCTGAAATTCACGGACTTCCTTCAGGATGCGTCTCACGGACTGTCTGATTTGGAGATCTGTTATTCCCAGTTCTTTAATATCCTTCTCGGTTTCTGTTTCTCCAAGTCTTGTTTTGCCAGAAGGTGAACAGACGGTTGGTTGGTCGATTTGGTGGCAATCTTACAACGTAGCCATAGAAAGCTACTCTTCTTTTCCTTGCACAGTCAGAGAGCATCATAATATGTTAGTAGAGCTCAGAGTTATGTCGTCTTCGGAATTCCCCATCTTCCTTTACCAGGCCTAGGATCTTCCTAAGGATTCTTCTCTCTCTGATTTCCAATTTCTCTACCAGACCTCCTCGGTTCAAGGAAAGACTTTCCATGGCATACAGGGCTTCTGGTCGTAAGACTGATGTGTAGTGTTTAAGTTTCAGGTTGCGTGACACGCATTTCCTGTTGTAGGTGTTCTTACAATTAGTCAGTCGATAGGCTAGTTCTAACTTGTTGACTCCCATGGATAATGATGTTCTCTCTGATATGTTGGGTTCAATCCATTCGTCGAGATACTTAAATTTCTTAGTCCTCTTGATGTTTCCCTGTTCTAGTAACATCTCTCTGTTTGCTTCGTTGATGTTGGTGAAAAATTCTGTTTTCTCCAGTGACACTTGAGACCCACTTTGGCAGCCTGTTTTCTGAGGCAATTTACCTGCATTGTTGCCATCTCAAGAGAATCAGCAATCAGTGCCGTGTCATCTGCAAATGCCAGGCAATCTGCAACAAGTCCATCTTTCTTACGTCCCAGGTAGATACCACTCTGAACACCCAAGTTGATCAGTTCCTTGCGCCATTCTCAAATAATCTTTTCTAGGACACAGTTGAAGAGAAGTGGGGAAAGCCCATCTCCTTGTCTCACTCCAGTTTTTATTTCAAAGCTTTCCGAGATTTCGCCTCTAAACTTAACCTTGGAATGGGTGTTGGTCAGGGTTTCTAGGATGAGTCTACGGGTTTTGTTGTCTAGCCCTAATTTCAGTAGTAGGTACTATGTTAGGCGTTTCTCTATCAATGGAATCGTAAGCCTTCCTAAAATCAACAAAGTACAGTTTTAAGATTGAGGATCTGTTCAACACAGGATCGGGTCTTCCTGATGCCTCCCTGATGGTATTCTCCCAGTTGACTATCCAGCTGATTTTCTGCCCTTGTTTGTACCGCCTTCTAGAGAATCTTGTATGTTACCGGGACGAAAGAAATTCAACGTTAGTTGTGTAGATGAGTAAAATCTCCCTTTTTGTGGAGTGGATGGATCAGAGCAGATTTCCAATTGGGTGGTAATTGCTCTGTTTCCGAGATGTCCTGGATGATCTCGGTTAGCTTGCACACTGCATTGCTTCCATTACCTTTCCATAGTTCAGCAACGATAGAGTCCTCTCCATTGCTGTCTTATTATTCTTGAGAAGTTGAATTAACTGGCCAACTTTTTCAATGAAGGGGGCAGCGAGTCCGAGTTTGGTGTGATTTGCTTATAGTCGAAGTCTTCGCTGGGTGGATCACAGTTGAGTAGATTTTTAAAGTACTGATCTAAAAGGTTAGGTTATGTTATGTTGCTTGTCCTTGTTGCTAAAAGCCAGTTTGTCTTGTGAGTCTCTGAAGTGGAGACTTGGCGGAGCGTATTTTCTGAGTGTCTGCTTGAAGGTTCCAAAGAAATCTCTGGAGTTATTCTTAGCAAAGCTCTCTTCGATTTGGGTTAGCTGGTTTTGTGTGAAACAAGTCATGCCAAGTTATAGGATATACAGACGATCTGAATATATTATTTATTTATTTATTTATTAACCTACTGGCATATAGAAACCACATACAAAAAAAAAAATATAAATTTAAAAATAAAAATACAAAAATATCACAAAACACAAAATAAACTCCAATTTCCTTTATAATACACTTTCTCTGTTACCAGTTTGCTCTTTCCATCTATTTATCCGTCTCAGCAGTTTCAGACCCTTTCCGCTATCATTCATACATTCCTCCCATTTCTTTCCTTCCCGCCTCTCTCCCTCATTCCATTCACCCCTTGTACACTCTTCCATCTAATGCTCCCAAGTATCCTTTGCTGTCCCACAAACACTACACTTTCTATGCTCCTCACTCATCCAGTATCTTCTTCCACGCTCCTCACATCCACACCTATACCTTCCTAACATGACTTGTACATCGTCCTCTTGATTTACACTTAAATAGGTTGGTAACTGCTCATGTACCTGTATCTTTACGTACCATTTATGAAAATTACTACTTTCTATTTTGCTTTGCCGCTCCTGTAGGTCCACTTCTTGCAAACGTTCTACCAACCTTTCGGCACACCCTGCCCTTTCCTGCTTTAGCGTTTCGAGCCCCTCACCAGATATACCAACTCTTTCATACAATTTCCTCTTATTTTTACCCCAATCACTCCCTTTCATACCGCCTACTCCCACTCGATTTACCATTCTAAAAACCTCTTTTATTAACCTTTCATCTCCCATTTCACTCACCTTATATTCATACCTTATGACCTTTCTTGCAGCCAAGACTGCCACCTTGCACGCATTCACCTCCTGGAGGACAATGTAACTAGGTGTCGACCTGTCAAGCTTCAGGATTTTTTTGAAAAACTTTAACTGGACTCTATCCTCTCCTCTCTCGTTCCCCAGACTTCTGAGCTATACAATAAAATGCTTCTCGCACACACCTTCCACACCATCTCAGGCGCCCTGAAGTTTCCTTAGAATTTATTTCTCCATTCATTCCAGACTCGCCCAGCTGCCACCCACGCTTTCTTCGCTACATACTCCACATGTTCTCTATTGTTACCTCCATTTCCAAATACATACCCCAGATACCTAAACCTTTGCACCTCCTTGATTTCCCTCCCTCTCCATTCAAACCTCTCTTTCTTGAACTTCCCACCTCTTTTGAACCGCATCCATTTAGTTTTTCCCACATTCACACTCAAATCTCTCCTTTCAAAAAACCCTCTCACCCTTTCAATTACCTCTCTCAATTCCCCAGCTGTCTTGGCAAATACAACGACATCATCAGCTTATGCTAAACTCCAAACCTTTGTTCTCCCTACCACCACTCCTCCAGCTTGTCCGTCTGCCAAAACTCTTTCCAAATCAGCCACATAGAGATTGAAAAGTGTGGGGCTCAGTGGACATCCCTGCCTCAGGCCCTTTTTTATCTCGAAATATTCCGTTACACACTCAGTCAGCCTGATCTTACACACCGTTTCCCTATACCCCTCCCTCACATTCCTCCTCACCCTCTCCGAAATACCCTTTTTAACCAAACATTCAAACAATCTCCCTCTATCTACGGAATCATACGCTTCTTTCAGGTCGATAAAAAGAGCAAAAAGGCTCCCAGATCTAATTTCCTGATCAATTATAAATCTAAGTGTTATGAGTTGTTCAACTGTGCCTCTTCCCTCTCTGAATCCTGCTTGCACCTCTGGTTTTAACTGCTTTTCCTCTGCCTCTTTTCTCAACCGCCCTTCTAGAATCTTGGCGAACATTTTGTAGGAAGAGTTCATCAGCATGATCCCCCTGTAATTCTCCACCCTTTCCTTGTCCCCATTTTTGTGGATTGGCTGTATTATCCCCTCTTTCCAGCTCTCTGGGATACCCTTTGTCCCTTTCCATATCTTGTTGAACTCCTCCGTAAGCTTGTAGATACATTTATCTGGTACTAACTTCCACGCTTCATTTCCAACTCCGTCCGGTCCCGCCGCTTTCTTCTGCTTTAAGGCTGCAATTACCTGGTGCACTTACCCGGCAGTAATTTCTTCTTCACCTACTTCTTCAACAGTCTGTTCCCTTCTAACACTGTCTTTCCCTCGATCCACCGTTATCTCCACTCCTTCCAATAGAACCATATAGTGGCTTAACCAGGTTTCCTTAGGTATACTGTCTGGAATTCGCTCCTTCCTCCCGCTCTTCTCCTTTAAATATTTCCACAGCTGCGCTTCAGTTTTAATCTCCAGTATTCGTTGTCACTCTCTTCTCTCCCACATTTCTTTCTTTCTCCTCTCCAGGTTTCGTAAGTCCGCTCTCGTACATAACCACAGTTCCTTGTCACCGGTACTCTCTCTCCACCTTCTCGTCACCTCTCTATATTTTTGTTTCTCCCTTATAATAATAATAATAATAATAAAACTTTATTCACTTTGCTGCTTACAATTATATAGAAATTATAAAAAATAAAAATAATATACATATATAATTTGCAGATGTGATTGTCAACATTCGAAAAAAAGAAAATTGTAAAATAAATTGCGAAAAAAACAAATACACAAGCAATATATAAAAAAGACAATAAATACAAAACAATTACATACATTTGAATACATTCAAAATTTTAAATCTCAACATATCTACTTGTAGGAATTTTTCACTCGTTGAATGATATCGTTTAATCAATTTGGTGTTCTAAGTATTCATCAATTCCATAAAATGTACCAGCTATTAATTTTTCTTTTATTGATTTTTTAAACTTATTGTATGATTGAGTGCTTATTTCTGACGATATATTATTGAATAATTTAACCCCAATACAGTAAAAAGAATTTGCATATAAGGTAGTGTGATGTTTTTCAGTTTGTAATAATTTGCCATTCCTTGTGTTGTATGTGTGCATGTTAGAGGATATAGAGTAATTCTGAGTATTTTTTTTTATATAACACAGACATTTATAAATGAAAATAGAAGGTACGGTTAACAATTTGTTATTCCTAAAACAATTTCTGCAGCTCTGTCGACGCTTTAAATTAAATATTAGTCTTAAAATTCTTTTCTGCATAACGAAACATTTGTGGCTATGGCTTGAATTACCCCATAATAAAATATTAAAAGATATATGTGAATAGACAATAGCATAGTACAGGCTTAACAAGGTACTTGTATGCATATACTTTTTCAATTGAGATATTGCAAAATAAGCTCTTGCTAATTTTTTGCAAACTAACTCTGTGTGGTTCGACCACGTAAGTTTCGAATCAACTAATACCCCAAGAAATCTTGCAGAGTTGGATATTTTATAGCGTTGGTTGTCTACAACAATCTGAAAATAGGTTGGTAAAGTTCTTCTTTTGCCCATGTATAAACACAGAGTTTTTTCGCTATTCAAGATTAGTTTGTTTTTTGTACACCAATTATTAAATTGTACGATTGTTTCCACTACCTTTGCATGTAATTCTTCCAAACTATTTGCACATACCACAATTGTGGTGTCATCCGCAAACAAGATGGTTTTAGCGTCTATGTACCCTGGAAGATCATTTATAAATAAAAGAAACAGAAGAGGGCCAAGAACAGATCCCTGTGGTATACCTATTGTTACGCTCTTTTTATTCGAAAGTGTGGAGTTAATTTTGACAATTAAATGTCGGTCGCTTAGAAAGGATCCTAAAAGATCCAAAAAAATTCCACGAAATCCATAGAATTCTAATTTTTCCATTAGATAGCCTATATTAACGGTATCGAATGCTTTAGACAAATCAAAAAACAGTCCCATGACGTGTTCTCCTTTATCCAGTTTCTCTGATGTATATTTCGCAAAGCTGGCGGAAGCAGTTTCCACCGATCTTTTTGATCTAAAACCATGTTGACATTCAGATAATAAGTCATTTTTAAGGAGATATGCCATCATTCTACTGTATATTAATCGCTCAAATATCTTTGAGAAAATAGATACTAGAGATATAGGTCTATAGTTGTCCAAAATCTGAGGGTCAGATTTTTTATGTAGTGGCACTACCAATGCCACTTTTAACGCCGATGGATATACTCCTTCTTCAATGGCTTTATTGAATAGCTGCGTTAGTGGAAGAGCCAAAGTTTTAATATTGTGTTTCAAAATTTTGATTGAAATACCATCGGTTCCTGTGGAGTTTTTTGAGGCTATACTGGAGACAGCGTGTTGTAGATCAGTATTATCGATAGGTGACATGTAGAAAGAATATGCATGTCTAGTTTTTGGCAGAGTACATTGAAGCAAAGAGGGTGATGGGAAAAAAGCATTTAATGTTTTTAAAGCAATGGTCGAAAAATAGTTAGCAAATTCATTAGCAACCTGACTTGAATTTGAAATCAATATTCCATTTACTTTTAAAGAAATATGGTTAGGTTTTTTATAATTATTCATAGAGTTGTTAATTATTCTCCATGCTTCTCTACTTTTATTACTAGCATTATTAATGCGGTTAGTGTAATACATTCTTTTAGCTTTCGATATATTAATAGAATGTTGCTTTTTCATAGTTTTATATGTGTTGTAGAGATGTGAGCTTCCTGCCTTGCATAATGTCCAATACATATTCCGTAATGACTTACCTTCATTTATGATGGCATTCGATATCCAAGTGTTGATAGGTTTGGAAACTATTTTCCTGAGTTCTAAAGGAAGAAATCGGTCCAAACTATTTGTTAAGATATTAAGGAATTCTTTAAAGCCTAGCTCCACATCGCTCGCAGATATAAATGAAAAGTCTGTTTTTAAGAGATAGTGATGCAATTTTAGGATGTTGTCTTCAGAGTATGTCCTACTTAGTTTATACATCATCCTATTGTTTTTTGATTTGGAATATGATGAATCTAGATGGAATATTTGACTTAGATGGTCTGCTAGAATTGGTTCCACCAAACTGCTCTTAAATGCATTTCTGTCTAAGTTCGTGACCAAGTAATCGATGGCTGTTTTAGAATGTGTCCCATCTGGTCTTCTACCTATTCTTGTTGGTCCCATGTTAATAGTGGATAGATTGAATTGAAGAAAAGTATTAAGCAACATACTTCTCTCTTTGGAGTCTTTTAAATTGTCTATGTTTAGATCACCGCACAATAATACTGGGTTTTGAGATTTAAGAACTTCAACTAACATATCATTTAGCCCATCAAAGAACGAATTAAAATTTCCTAAAGTAGACCTATAAATACATATCAATGCAATACAAAAATTTTCAAATAACAGGTTTGTACCACAAACTTCAAAATCAACTTCTTTAGAAAAGTTTTCAAGATTTAGTTTAGAAGTATGTATATCGTCACGTACAAATATGGCCACGCCACCATGCTTGTATGTACCTCTACAATAATTCGAAACTACAGTGAAGTTGTTAATAGAAACAATGTCTAGCTCAGGTTGGGTGCACCAATGTTCACCAATACACAATATTTTAATATTTTGTCTTTTAATGAACAGTTCAACTAGTTCCAGCTTATTTTTTACAGACTGAACATTCACATGTGCTATATTAAAACACTTCGTTTGTTTCGGATATTTTTCGGTTGATACTGTTGTTATGTTTTCACTGTTATTCTTTCGAGTCTTAACAAAAAACGGTTTACGCAGGCGTTTCTCGGCCAAGTTTCTGGTTTCGATATATTTTCCAGATCCTCAACGGGCACCGAAACTTTGAATGATGAGTACTCATCTGGATGTTTGGACTGAATTTTCGTACATATAACCTGATTGAATTTTTTATTCTTTAGATATTGCTGTAAATCATCTGCTGAAAGTTTTGGATCAAGTTTAAATGCATGAACATGTGCGTAACGTGTGGCAGCTTTTATTTGATTAGATTCGTCGTTAGTACCAAGGATAATATTTGATTTCCTAGTTTTTCTTGATTTTCGCCTTTGGGTTTCCCATTTTTCGTTATTTACACTTTCAGTATGTTGGACGACTGTATTTTGTGAATCGGTTTGAATATTTACGTTTGGAATCGGTTGGACCACTATGTTTTCTAATTCGATTGTTTTGGTTGTGTTTTTTGCACCAGCTCGCAAATCTGTGCGGGACTTACTTTTCTGTGCGGGATTAACTTTTTCATTCTTATCTTCCAAGTTTTTCGGTACACTATCGCTGACTTTGCTTGTCCCTGCGCGCACTTCACGTTCACTTCGGACAAATATGTTACTTTATTAGATAGGTCGGTGATCAAAACTAGTAACGGATCCACATGTTTTTTAATTATATTTGTCATAAGCATTTCAAAATCCGAACTTCGTAAAAACGTTTGTAATATATCAAATTGTTTTTCGGAAGGAACATTGGACCTTAATTCCATCGGCATTATAACATAAATAATGTTTCACAGTATATATAACATAAACTTTACTTTTCACAATTTTAATTTTTATTGAATTTAACATTAAATACTCTCGCACGTCCACTCTCGTTGAACGCAAACTCACTCATTATGAATTCCTTATCCGCCCATAATCTTCCCACTGTTCCTTCTGTGACTTTCCTCCTGACCATTGCTGTTTCCATTTCATCGGTTATCATATCTATATCTTTTAAATTATCCCAGTCTATTGCCTCCATTCTTAATTTAAACAGCTCCGTCGCACCGCTATCCCACCTGGTAACCAATTTTTCTTTCCTGGACCCCTCTTCTACCTGCTGCTTTAACGTGATCAGTATTGGCATATGGTCAGATTCACCTTTCACTCCGATCTCCATCTCTTTAATTTCTTGCCTCGCGGAGTCGTTAACAACTGCAATGTCTATCACCGACACCCCCCCCAGCACTCCCAAACGTATAATGTCCCTCCCAGTCCCCTTCCACACACCCGTTCAAGACATCCCATTGGCTTTCCCTTACCCACTCTGGCCATTCTTTTCCTTCCGCATTCCTCGTTTTGTCCATAGATTTCCTTCGTAGTACTTTACCAGCTCTATCTACCGTGTTGAACTGCTCCTCTCCTATCCGCACATTCATCATCTCCTAGCAGCAAGTTTGTCGATGCCGTACCTTCTATATTACACCTTATGCACTCTTTAATTCTTTCCAGCCCCTTATTGTTATACACCATGGCTATCTGCCACCAGCCTCTCTTCAGCTCTACCTCCCTGAAAACTATACCCTCCACCTCTTGTTGTAATCTCTCCGCTTCCCTGATACCACACTTGCTCCCTGTTACTATCCCCCCCTTTGCCCTTCCATAGCCACTCTCCCTCAGGGCCGGTAGCATCTTCCATTTGTACTCCTTGGGAAGTCTCTCTTTACAGTTCTCCCATTCTTTTTCTTGGACCCAGGACTCCACTAGTCCAATTATTTCGAATCCCTTCAAGAAGGCTATGAAAGAGCCATCCTCCCTTTCCAGTTTTTTCCTAAGCCCAGCCACATTCCAAAACAATATCTTAACATTTTCCCTTTCCGATCCGTCCTTGTGTTTCTGTCCCTTTCTTCTTTGGTCCCTTACTCGTTTTTTCCCCTTCGGACCAAGGTACCCATTTCCCATCTATTTCAACTCTTTTATAGCCTACTTTGACCCGATGACCCCTTTCCTTGAGCTCCTTTGCCTTCCTTAATAACTTCTTCTGGATTCCCTGCTCCTTCGGGGTGAAATCGTCTTGTATAAAAATATTTCTTCCTTTTAGCTTGTGCTTATTTCTCATTATCTCCCTTTTTGCCTCCCAACATTCTAGCTTTAACAAAATTGGGCCTTTGTTCCCTCCTTTAGAGCCGAGCTGGTATGCATTCACGAAACCCTCGTTAATTCCTAACCTTCCATAACCTAACCTTTCCATAAACGTTTTCTTTGCCTCTTCTCGCCATGTTTCTCCTTCAATTCCGTAAATTACGATGTTATTTCTTATCTCCCTCCTTAATCTCCTCTCTTCAATATCCTTTAGGCTAATCAGTTCTTCCCTCAGCGCTTGTCGTTCCTCCTCCCACCTACTCTCGGTTCTTTCCTTCTCCTCCTTAACTGATTCCGCTGCATCCTCCAGCTTCGACATCCTATTCTTTATTTCCTTATTCTCATACCTTATTGCCCTCAGCTCCGATAACAATTCTTTTCTCCAGTCCTTTTCTACTTCTTCCTCCTCCTTCTGTCTCTTCACCACTCTTTCCAGCTTTTCCTCCAGCCTTCTGTTTTCCCTTCTCATTTCCTCCAGCTTTCCGTCTACTGCTGTGAACTCCTTTTTAATTTCTTTTAATTCCTGTAGAATTCTATCCAGTTGCTTACTCTGCACTGTACTACTCTCACCTCTTCCTATATCTCTAATCTCATCTTTTTTCGACCTTTTAGCTATCTGAATCGGTGACCGATTTAGCTTTGCGCATCTTTCAAATGGACTCATCGACTCACTGTTCGCTCTCGGCTTAGATACTTGTCTCTGGCTCTCGGTCTGTTCTCGTATTCGTCCATTCTCAAGCTAGAACTATTCACATATGGTGGAGAACACGGCTACTAGTTCAGCTATTCCTAACTAGATGCGCACTGTAGAGCTGAATAGGTGATTACCCTGACGCGCGGCAGCTACCAATAGTATCTTATCACCACGTGTCTTTTATCACAAACATACGCGACCTTTCACTTTCCTCACAACCAAAACAACTAAAAGAAAAACTAAACCTTTAAAAGGAAACCAATCAAAACAGCCCCCACTAACTAAAGTCAGATACTCGCTTGATAAACCACACTATCTTTATTTTAACCGAAAAAACAGCTTATTAAAATCATCTAGAAATTAATTTATCGAGCACTCTAACGCACGTCTTCACTCGCTGAGACTTCAAACGATGATATCATGATCTGAATATAGTGGGAATGAATGTACTGGCAGTGAAAGAAACATTTATGCAGCTAATAGAAGAGGCAAGACCGATAGGACTGCTGGTGAATGAAGACAAAACGAAATACATGGCCATAAAATCAAGGACGCGGCTGGGAGAGAACATAACCATGGATAATATGAATATTGAAGTGGTACGAGAATTTAAATATCTGGGCTCAACACTGAACGAACAGAACTTAATACCACAAACAATTCAACAGAGACTGATAGCCGGGAATAAAGCGTACTACGCAGTTCAAAGTGTAATGAAATCGCAAATAGTGGTGGTAAAAACCAAAGTGAAAGTGTACAAAAGCATCATTAGACCGACAGTGACCTACGGGTGCCAATCGTGGACAATGATGACCAAACATAAGGACCTATTATTAAAATTCGAGCGAAAAATATTGAGAAGAATATTTGGACCGACACAGGAAGAAGACGGGTGGACGATAAAGTATAATCACGAGCTGGCACAACTGTATAAAGAAATAGACCTAGTAACATATATAAAAATACAACGGCTGCAGTGGGCAGGACACGTAGAACGCATGGGAGAAGAAAGAATACCACAGAAGATCTACAAAGGAAACATGGAAGGCAACAGGAGACAAGGCAGACCACGACTAAGATGGCATGACAACATACAAAAAGACGCAAGAGAACTAATAGGCTCCATTATAATTCCATTTTGGGCTGTTGTATTGTCACAGTCTTCAGTCCACCACGGATGCTTCCTTCTTCTAGCGAGAGGGGTGAGTTCATTGACCGCCTTGACAAGAGTCTCTTTCAGTTGGTCCCAAGAGCCTATCCTTTAATCGCCATATCACCACAGTGGCAGCCAAAGCACTGAAAACTGCAGCAACGTTAGATAAATTAATGACCAACGTAGGAGGACCCCGCAGTAGTAAGCGAAAACTTCTTTGCTTGGTGGTTCACTCCACAATGCTCTATGCAGCCCCGATTTGGGCAAAGGCTTTGAAAAAACATGTGATTAGACGAAACTTGGTAACCATTCAAAGGAAAATGGCGCTAATAGTATGCTGTGCTTACCGGACTGTCTCTAGGGATGCTGCCCTAGTGTTGGCCGGCATACCACCCATAGAACTTATGGCAGAAAAGAGGGTAGGAGTCTATAATGGCAGATCAAACGGCGATGGCGCACAGGCCGGCAAAAAGGCTATAGCGAAGGCCCGAATGTACCAGGCCTGGCAAAACCAGTGGAGTCTATCCACTAAGGGATACTGGACCAGAATCCTAATCCCTGATGTGGAGCGTTGGCCAACTAGAAAACACGGCGAAACAAATTTTTACGTCACCCAAGTTTTGAGCGGACATGGCTGTTTCAGGAACTTTCTCCATAGCATCGGTAGGGCCACAGATTGCCTCTGTATTTACTGTGGACTCACAGACAGCGCGGCACATACCGCTTTTGAGTGTGACAGGTGGATACCTTAAAGAGATAAATGGAAGGATAAGACTGGACAAGCACTAGACCCATCAAGTATGGTTAAACAAATGATCTCTTCGGAGGACTTATGGGCAGATACATCAAGCATGAACCAAGACATCATGACAATAAAAATGCTAGACGATCGGGAAGGAAAAGAAGCCGAAAAGATAAAAAATGTTAGTACCTGAACCCCTAATCACTGTAAGTGGAGGGGGATGTAAGGGCAACACAATGCAGCAACATCTTGAAAGTTATGCGAAAAGCGGTCCTAAGATGCTTGTGTTATTCCGGAGGGGCCACTTGCAAAGCTAACGGTGAGGTGCTTACTACGACACCTAAAAAAAAAAAAAAAGTTGGTCCCAGCTGTATAGATCTGTATTGTTCAGTCTTTGACTTACTTGTTGACTGTTCTTAAATCGCTCTACGTCAAATCTTACCATTTTGGAGGTTCTGTGTAATCTATTGTTTCTAGGCTGGAGTCTTATTTTGATATTTGAGAGGTAGTGGTAGAGTCCAGATTGGCGCTTCTTAGTACCTTCACGTTTTGTTGAAATCCAAGTCTTCTGCTTCCTTGGCAAGTGTTTGAAGGCTGTAGACTTTATGAGCAACCCAAAAGTCCTACACAGATCCACCAATCGTTCTCCGTTGCGGTTGGTTCGCTTATGCGCCGGATAATTGCCCACTTTGTTTCTGTATTTTTTCTCTTACCAATTGAGCATTGAAGCCACAACGCAGTATGACGATGTGCCTCTCTGGAAGTTTAGAGATAATATCTTCTAAGTCTTCCCAGAATTTATCAGTTCTGTCTGGATTGCGTCTGTTGTCCTGGTTGATTGGGGCATGTACATTGACTATACTCTAGCCCTTGTTTGAACATTGGAGAGAGAGAATGGATACACGACTGCTCGGGGAAGTAAAGTCGGTGACTGAATAGTTGGTGACTAAATCGGTGACTAAGGAAAACAAGGATCACATAAAAAAACTAGAATTAGGTTAAGTAAAAGAACTAAGAAGTTTACCGAAAGAGGAGCCAACCGATTGGGAAAAAAAGATGGAAGATTTGGAGAAAAGTGTAGTAAAATTGCAAAATGTAGGAGAGGAGAGGGAGAAAAGGGAGAGGAGAAATAATATCGTGCTAAAAGGCATAAAAGAGGAGGCTCAATTGCCTACTGCGGTAATGGAAGTCCTAGATAAGCTGTAAACAGCCACGGTAATAGACGAAATGTACAGGGTGGGGAAACGGCGAGAAGGGAGCGATAGAGCTATATTAATAAAATTCCAGAAGATGGAGGAGAAGATCTCTGTCATGAAACAAAAGAGCAAATTGCGTGGTACGAGCATATATAGAGACGATGATCTAACCTATAAAGAATGGGAAATGCAGCAGCTACTAAGAAATAAGGCTAGAGAATTGAGAGCTAATGGGAAACAGGTACGGGTGTCATTTCAGAAGATACAAATTGACAACATTTGGCATGAGTACAAGGTAGCTTCGGGCACGCTTGAAAAAAAGGATTTTCAGTAAAAAAATCAGAAGTAAAAGGGAAAGGGGGAAAAGAACAACTAAAATTGGTGACCTGGAACATAGCCGGACTTAAACGAAAATTGAAAAACAACAACAGTCGAAAGGATTTATGCACTTTCTTAAAAACGTTCCACATAATCGGTATGCTTGAATCTTGGGTAGAGATAAAGGAATGGGACGACATTAAAAACAATCTGCCTGGTGAATATAGATGGAAATTTCAGAGCGCGCACAGATTAACAAAGATGGGGCGAGCAAAAGGAGGTATTGTTACCGGTGTTCATAAGAGTATGATCGAAGTAGAGATTGGAGAAGGAAAAGTACCTTGGATTTATGTTTATTCAGGACGGTTCTTTTAAGGAGCATATAAATTACATTGTATGTATGGAAGAGTGAATGCAAGGAAAGCTTCAGAGCAAAAATGATGATTTGGAAGGTGTGTGTGCGTAGTATTTTAATGTATGGTTCTGAAGTATGGGGTGTGAAAGAGGTAGAAAAGATAGAGAGAATGCAGTTACAAGTGTTAAAAAGGATGCTGCAGCTGGAAAAATCAACTCCGTGGTATATAGTGATGCAAGAAACAGGTGCAGTCAAAATTGCGAGTCTGGCTGCAGCGCGGTTTGCGAGGTATGAATGTAAGGTAGAAAGAATGGGAGATGATAGGGTCGTAAAGGAAGTGTTCAAAGCTGCTAGGAAAGAAGGGACGGGTAATGCTAGGATAACTATATGGGGGAGTGAGAAAAGGAAGATGTATGAAAGGGGTGGCTGGTCGGGTGTGGAAGTGGAGAGAATGATTAAGAGAGATAGCAATGTAGAAAGTATGGTAGGAGAAAGAATGTTTGAGATAGAGCTGCAGGAAAGGTTAAAGGGCATTGAAGAGGGATCGTACAACCCCGAGTACCAAAATATACTCGTTTTGGGAAAGCTACCAGATTACCTCCGAAAATCTGACGTTCCCCAAATAATGATCGCCAGATTTAGATGCGGCAGTGAAGAAAGGGGCAGGAGGTACTGGATGACGCCAAACGAGAGAACCTGCCGTATATGTGGGACGGGCATAGAAAGTTGGGAGCATTGGGGTACAAGCTGTAGTGGTTGTGTGTGGAGTGCGACTGAGAAAATAGAGCTTAGAAAAGGTTGGAAGTCGTTGATGTATGAACGCGGTCATGGTTGGCCGCTAATGGCTAAAATTGTTAAGTGGAAAGACAGCAAAAGCGGATTAGGGTAGTCTAAGTGTCGTTTGAGAAATGTAATGTGAAAAAAATTGTTGTTTATTATGTTGATTGTCTAGCTTGTAAGGTCTAATGTTTGTGTTTAAAATGCCAATAAAGGTTTATATATATACCAAAGATGTTCAAGGGGCACATATTATATTACTAATAGGTCCATTTTATGTTATCTACATTTAATTTTATCAAATAGTTTCAGTAACAATTTCCTTTTATCAAAAAATCTCTCCAATCTCTCAATCATTTATTTCAATTCCTCTGCCGATTTTGCGGGCAGCCTTGCTTCAGATTCATATCTACTTTGAAAGCGCTCGACTTACTCTCTCTCACTTGGGTCCTACACCACGTCTTTATAGCTGCTCGATACAATCTCTCAATTTTCCAGATATCCCCTTTTTTCCAAACATTCAGACAACATTTTCCTATTTACAGTCTCATATGCAGCCTTTAAGTCCAGGAACAGAGCAAAGAGCTTACCAAAGAGCAAAGATACTTGCTAATCCCTGGTCGATTATATACCTCAGGGTTATTAAATGCTCAGTAGTTCCCCTTCCTTCTCTGGGGCTCTGGAGCTGCGGTCACATGAGGCTGGTTTACCGGCCGCTGGTCGCTGCTTGCCAGCAGCGGCTGGCTAGCAGCGACAGAAACCAGCATACTGGAGGGTTCACACAGCGTTGTGCAAACAGCAGCGGCTGGTCTGGCAGCTGCGATGTTTTTAATCAGTTTTATATATTTTGGTCACTGTTTCCTACAAAATGTCTTTACATAGGAAAGAAGTGTTAAGGAAATTGTTAAGAAGGCAATTGGCTGCTGTAGGTGAGGATATTGAGTATTATTGAATTTGAAACAAAATAAAAACAAAATAATCAACAACTCAAGTGATGAAGTTATCTTTTATCAGAGGTGCAGAGCTGCCGACTGTTCAGTGGGGTTCACACAAGGCTAGTGACAGCGGGAACGTCACGTGACATGGGCCAGCAGCGCTAGTAAAGTTGAACCATCTCAACTTCACCAGCCGCTACTGTAATCGCTCCGCTGTTGCTGGCACCAGCGGACATAACAGTTCACACGGTACTGCTTAACTGACTGTTAGCAGCAAGCAGCGACCAGTTGCTGGTAAACCAGCCTCATGTGACCGCAGCTTAAAACCTTGCGTTTCTAGTAGCAACATTTTTCAGCCCCTTTTGGTAGCCCTTTCCTCCCCCAAACGTCTTTCTAATAATTTCGTACACATTTTATAGGATCCATGAGCGTTATACAGTTATACCCCTATAGTTTCTCATTTCGTCCCTCTCACCACTTTTGTAGACAGGTATCACTTCCCCCACCGTCCAGATTCTTGGCTCTCCAACTTCTTTCCGTCATATTCTATTGAATTCGTCTGTCACTCTCTCCAAACATTGCTCATTTGCCATCATCCGTGCCTCATTTGGTACCCCGTATTGACCTGCCGCCTTTCTTTTCTATAAGGATTTTGCCAGATTTACCACCTCCTCCACTGAAAAATCCTCTTCTTCCACTATCCTATTACCGAGTTCTTGCCTCATCTTATTCTTGCTCTACCTCCCCACCTACTAGTAGTAATATCCTTTTATTGGCATTAATAATCAAATACTTTCTTGTTAACAAAACAAAGAAAAAAGTGCTACATTCAGAGTTAAACAAACTAATAATTCATTCCAAAAGCAAGGTAAAAATTAAGAGAGAGAAGGAAAAAGAAAAAAAAAAACAAAGAAACAAAACCCACAAAAACAAAAAATAATGCAACCAAAAATAGTAATTACTCACCCCCAATTAACAACGAAAAAGAAACTTCACCTCAGGACGGCAGCATCAGAGCTATATTTTTTTTAACTGCACCACCCTTTTCATGAAGGGCCATCTGGTTGCTTCTTCCCGCACGAACCCCAGTCTTTCACTATGCTCTCTCCTCACTGTTCCACTGACATCCTTCACAGTTTTGTGCCCAATGTGCCCACATGTCACTAGCTTCCCCACAAATGCCACACAGCTTAAAGCGAGTGCCCATCCAGTACCTCCTGCATTTTTCCTCTGACCCGAACTTGTGTTCGGGTCAGTTCCTAGCTCCTTTGAGCTACGGAAGCCTTTGAAACATTTGTACGCTCCCGTATTCTGAGAGGAACTTATTCCCCTTGTTCTTCCTCTGACGACACTGCAACTCCACCTCGGCTAACCTTTCACACACCAATTCTTCCACCTTCCTTCCATTCCCAAACATTCTCTCAATTTCCTCATTTGCCCAGCCACAGCTTTCATACAGCTTCTTTCTTTCGCTCCCCCATTTTGTGCCCTTATGTATACCCAAACCTTCCATTCTTACAACTCTCAGCACTTCTTTTACAATCCTTTCATTACCCATTCCATACACTTTCCTTCCAAACTTAATGACACTCCTGACCTAGCTGCCTACGAAAACTCTTTCCGCATATTTGTTTCTTGCAGCACAATGTATGCCGGCGTAGTTCTATCTAAATTGAGGGCTATTTTAAAAAACTGTAGCTGAATTCTACTTACTCTTTACTCTCTCTTACTCTTTCACTCCCCACACTTCCGCTCCATACAAAAGGATACTTCTCACACATGCCTTCCACACTACCATTTTCACTGCAAAGTATTGCTCAAGCAGTCTTTTCATAAATTCCCTAGCCCGTTAGCAGCCACCCACGCCTTTCTACAAATATATTTTACATGGTCTTTCGCGGACCCATCCTGCCCAATTCCATGAAGTGCTGTTTCCAATCCTCTATCTCAAATTTGTCGGTCACTCCTTGCCTACTACCTCCGTTTTTCCTTAGGAACTGCCACAGCTCCGTTTCATTATTAATGTTTGATATCTCTTCCACCTTTTTCTTTTCCCCATCCTCCTTTTTGGTCTTCATAACTCTCTCAAGCTGCAGTTTTTGTTTCTTAATTTCTTCTTTGAGACCCTTTCCTTCTGTCTATCTGTTTATCACACCTCTCTCAGCTTTTTATTTTCTTTTCTGCATTCTTCATCAAACCATGTGGATTTGTTTCCAGTTATATTGGTAGTTTTGGCCACCATTGACGCTCTCATACACTGCATCATTTCTTTAATATCTTTTCTTTCTTTATTATCACTCCAACTAAAGCTTTCCTTGAACATTCCTTCCTCTACTGCTAATCCCCATTTGCTGACCTTCCACCATTCTTACATTCCAGTCTCCTCCTATCACCAACAGAGTAGGAGTGTGATTTAAAGGGATTTATATTATTGTTAAATAGCGTGAAATACACCAGAATTAAATTGGGCAATCTAGCTTGGATTGTTCAGAATAGTTTTGTCTTCTTCTTCTTTCGAATAGGCCTACTTTGGACCACGCTTGTTCAACTGTTGGGGTTTGACCTTTGCCCAGTATTGTCGCATCTTCTGCCGGTGTAACTCCTTTCTCTCTTCTGTCCAGGGGGTACCTTTCCTTCGAGGTTTTTCCTGAAATCCACGGACTTCCTTCAGGGTCCCAGCCAGCGTTGAATGTTGCAGCAATGTTACTTTCGAAAAGTTAAACATTGCTGCAACATTCCTATGTCCGCCTCTCTGCAACGTTCAGAAATGTTGAGGGAACGTTGCACGGAACATTGCAGGAACGGTGCGGGAATGTTGCGAACATTGCAGGAACGTTGCGGGATCATTACGAAAGTTGCGGGAACGTTACGGGAACATTACGAAAATTGCATGAATGTTGCGAATATTGCAGAAATGTTATAGGAATATATTGAATAATAGAAAATTATATTTTTAGTTTTATTCTCTTTTATTTACATATTTCACTTTTAATATTTTTTTTTTTAATTCATGTACTTTTATTGTTATTCTCATCGGAGGAAACTTCTGCATTTGCTTTTTTTGACTCGACTCACTCTTGTTGGAGTTTGAATAAGTCATTTCACCAGTCTCTTCTATATCTTTTTCCGACCATTTCTCTCTTGACGACCTTGCCAACTAAGTTTTAAGGCAACGTGATTGTTGTACAAGTTGGTTATGTAAACGCGTTTAGGAGGGACTCATAGGAGGAGCTCATACACTTCCTTTCCCTAATATGGGGTTTCAGGAATTGCAATAAGGGCCATTCTGGACGAGTTGATGCCGCTGCCCTTGACCCATCAAGCTCAACAATCCACTTCTCTTTGACAAACCTCTCACGAAGCGTTTGCCACCTGGAGCTACATCCTTTCACTGTTGCTGAAATAAAGATAGAAAGGATATAGAAAAGAATGAACTGTAAATTTCGAATAAAAAGATGCAACATAACCTACCATTCATTGTTTCGGCCTCATTCTTCCATACGTAGTCTTTTTTTGAAACCTGCATGCCCCTTATCATATATTAGGGGATACGCCCGCACACACTCAACTGACAAAACGTCATTAATCTACATTTTTTAACTTTCAATTTATAAACAACTTTTCGAACTGTAAACAAAGATAATGTAACAACACAATGGAAAATGCCACTCTAGAATTCGAGTGCATGCGCGCAAGAATCGAGAGCGTTGATTGGCTGAAAGATTAAGGCGACACGACGTGAAACTTTGGACTTTGGACATTTCACATTACGTTAAGTTCGGATACTTCACATTACCTCGATCGTAATGGGCCGCATATAAAACAATGGGTTTTAGGTTTTCATCACGTCTCATCTCGTCACGTTAAGTTCATCATAATCCCGCCTTAATACACTACATAAAAGTGGAAGAGAGGAGTACAGAAAGAAGAGAGAGCGTAGATAAATACAGCAACGTTTCATTGAGTATATACACGCATTGAGTATATACACGCATTGTGTATACAAATTCCGATCGGCGGAACATACACGCGCCGATCGGAAAAATAACTAAAAATATAATACATTTTTGAGTTTAAAAATAAAACAAAGTGAGACGAGTAAAAATAATCACAGTAAATCTGCAAAGGCCAGGCAATCTACAACCAGTTCATTGTTCTTACGTCCCAGGTAGATACCACTTTGAGAACCCAAATTGTTCAGTTCCTTACGCCATTCTCTCATATCCTTTTCAAGGACACAGTTGAAGGGAAGTGGGAAAAGTCCATCTCCTTGTCTCACTCCAGTTTTTATTTCGAAGCTTTCTGAAATCTCTCGCCTCTAAATTTAACCTTGGAATGGGTGTTGGTCAAAGTTTCTAGGATTAGTCTGCGGGTTTTGTTGTCTAGTGCTAGTTCTTGGAGTACTTTGTTAAGCGTTTCTCTATCAACGGAATCGTAGGCCTTCCTAAAATCAACAAAGGTGACGACCACCTTGCGGTTTCTCATCTTGGAGTATGCAAGTACAGTTTTAAGATTGAGGATCTGTTCAACACAGGATCGGGTCTTTCTGAAGCCCCCCTGGTATTCTCCCAGTTGACTATCCAACTGATTTTCTGCCCTTGTTTGTAACGCCTTCGAGAGAATCTTGTATGTTACCGGGACGAGAAAAATTTCAGGGTAGTTGTTTAGATCCGTAAAATCCCTTTTTGTGAAGCAGATGGATCAGAGCAGATTTACAATCGGGTGGTAATATCTCTGTTTCCCAGATGTCCTGGATGATCTCGGTTAGCTTGCGCACGGCATTGTTTCCAGCACCTGTCCACAGTTCAGCAACGATAGAGTCCTCTCCAGCTGCTTTATTATTCTTAAGAAGTTGAATGATCTGGCCAACTTCTTCCAATGAATGGGGAAGCGAGTCCGGGTTAGGTATGGTTTGTTTATAGTCGAAGTCTTCGGGTCACAGTTTGGATGGGTCACAGTTGAGTAGATTTTTAAAGTACTGAGCCAAAAGGTGGCAGTTGTCCTTGTCGTTATAAGCCAGTTTGCCTTATGAGTCTCTGAAGTGGAGGCTTGGCGGAGCGTATTTTCTGAGTGCCTGCTTAAAGGTTCCAAAGAAATCTCTGGAATTATTCTTAGCAAAGCTCTGTTCAATTTGGGTTAGTTGGTTTTGTGTGAAGGTTCGTTTGGTTCCTCGAATTATCTTGGCTGTAACCTTTCTTAGTTCCAAAAATTTATGCCAATTTTTCTTGGTCTTTTTAGAATTCCACTTCACCCAGGCTATCTGTCTTTGGGCGATTGCATTGTCACAGTTTTCAGTCCACCACGGATGCTTCCTTTCGAGTAAGTGTAAATTCTGTTGTGAAAAAAGACACAAAACTGTGTAATTGTCTAAGAGATAGACTCACCTTGATGTGCTACGTTTTGTCTGATACGTCCCTGTGACTACTCTAGTGTGTGTTACCATACTTACAATTAGTGTAATTACCTTAGGACATCTTATTAATAATAAGCTAAGTATTACACCGATTACTTATAACCTCACCGATTTATGAAAAAATCACCACGAGCACTTAGACACAATCTTTTTTTTTGTGTCTATTGTATATATTGTCAATTGTATATGTAACATTATTGTGCCCTATTTTTATCTTTTTTCTTTCTCTCCCTGCGTATCACAATGCCACTATGCAGTAAAATGGGAGACAAAGAAACGGGCGCTATTTCAAAGAAGAAGTCCGTGAATAAGGACGAAATGGAAGGAAGAAACCCTTTTATCAGGAAGGAAGGCGTGCAGAGGTCACCACCCGCAAATAAATTTATGTTAGGGTGAGATCAGTTTCCCTTACGGACAAACCTAACAATAAAACTGGTGACATGACAACAACAAAAGGAAATTAGGCGATGAAATGGGCAAGGACTATGAAACAATCACAAGAAAAGTTATAGCGACAGCCAAAGAACTAACAATGCTCATAAAGGTTAATCCGAATACAAACACTGAAGAAATGCTGCCTCTCTCCGGTCCTCTAGAGAGAATTTGGGTAAGTGGACAGCTTACGCAACAAGCAAAGAAAACTAGTCTTAAGTTCATCATTTGCTCGCAAAATTCGATTCGGCGGTCTGGGTCATCCTCCGTTAATTCTTGGAGTGCCTGCATCTTGTAAGGATGCAGCTTGGCTGATCTAACAATTTTCAGGACAGTAGTATGACTAATCTCTTTGTCACGGGACAGTTGCCTGGTTGGAGTCACCGGATTTTCTTGAAGAGTTAATAATACGTTTATAGCTTAGTATCTGCTTTAACAGTGGGGTTTCGCTGACTGGGCGCAACCTTGACATGTCCCAAATTATTGTGTTGTGTCTCAATTTTGCTTATGGTACCTTGGCTAATGGGTGGTATATCAGGATGCTGTTTTCAAAATAACTGAGCAATCTCAAGCTGACTTCGTATTCTGTTACAATAACCGATCATCATCAAATTTTCGATAAGGAGATATTCGGTTAAATACAGCATTTGAGAGACGAGTTTAACAGCTTGACGAGCGTATGTGACTGCTTTGGTGATTAATATTATCACCAGTAACTAAGCAACGTGGTTGCAAAGCATCGAAACACATCATGTCAAAAACAACTTTACGCCGAAAGGTGTTCAAAGTAAAAGAGGTTTTCTTTTTTTAGCACGTGACCTTTGAAAACATTGAAGAAATAAATATTGAGTTGTATTCCTTGCGACGAGAAATTTCAAACGAGGTGTCACTTGACGCACCTTTCCATTTGAAAAAAAATTGTCTCAGGTGGCTGGGCACTTCAGGGAACAGATAAACTAACAGAAAATACATGAAAATGAGGTCAAGAAAAAACTATACGTAACGTGTTTCGGAAGTTGGGAAGGAAAAATCGCCTATACCGAAGAATTGAATGAATCGAAATGAGTTTTATTTCAGTTAAAGTTTCCACACTAATTAACCCATTAATGACAACTGTACTCATATGGGTACACCGAAATTACAATTTTTTTGGTGACATGTAACGTGCAGTAGCTTAAGTTTAGTGTTGCGCATAGGTTCATAATACTTTATTGTTTCGAGTTTTGGGACAGGTTTCTACTTTTTTTTCATGGACTTTACAATACAACAACAATACTTGGCACGTGCATCTGTGTTTTGGATTACATGACAGGTTACATGAGGTAAGTGAAAAGTATTTTCAATGGTGACCGTAGTTCATTGAGAAAAAATATTGTTTGCATGGCATATGTTTTGTTAGATGTGTAAAAACAATATGTGCTTATCAGATAATCGTTACATTATTGTGTAATCTTTATATATTGATATAAATCTGTCTGTAATCATTCGAGTACAACGGGCAATGGCATGGTATGAAAGCCGATATCTGGGTATCATTTTTCCGTTGTCTGAATTATTGATAAAGAAATTTAATAAAAGGCAGAAAATTGCAGAACCCAAATATACTCGTAGAGCCGTAGACATGAGTATAAATGGCACCAAAGAAACGGACGTTCGCTTGGAAAATGTGCGACAGGAACTGTTAGGGCTGAATGCGGTACATATTCTTGAGAAGTTATTTGACGAAGAAGTTGTCATATTGTCACTCAAACGGATATTTACGCTGCAACCGACATTAACAACCATCATTTCAATATTACGAATGAAGAAATGAAGATTTTTATCGGATTTCTTCTGTTCACTGGTTATCACAGACTACACCGTGAACGTTTTTATTGAAGTTTAGATGAGGATATGGGCATCCCATTTGTGTCAAATGCCCTTAGTCGAAATAGATTCATTGAAATCAAAAATTATATACATTTAGCTGTCAACTCTTAACTTGACAAACATGTATAAAGTTCGGCCATACATGAATTTGATAAATACCAAATTTCAGCAGTGGGGCATTTTCATGAACACCTATCAATCGATGAGGCCATGGTGAAATACTTCGGCCATCATTATGCGAAGAAATTTATCCGGGGCAAGCCTGTACGCTTCGGCTACAAAGATTGGATGTTATATAGTTCTACTGGGCTACTGCTATGCATTCGCCAATGCCATAGAAGGACCAGGTGGAGGTGCGAGAAATGTATAGTGACGCTTTGCAACGAGGAGAGGGCTGTTTTAGAATGTTTCATACTCAAAATAGATTAAATTAATGATATTCTATAATATTATGTTTTTATTTGTTACTATAAATAAAAACTCAGAAATAAACTCTTTTTTAAGTGTATCCTGTAAGAGCCCAATCAATGTACTCGTTTGAGTACACCTATTTTTTTGCAAATTGAAAGAAAATAATTTTGAAATTTCCATTTGAATAATCTTTTAAATGCATATACTTACACATTGCATCATACTTACAATACGTCCTGATACTATGGAAATTAGTACGCAGACAGTCGGGTCCGAAAATGACAAGGAAGAACTATTGGTGGAGACCTTATGCCAACAAATTAGATATGGAAATACTTTTGCCGAGTTTCAGGAGGTTGCAGAAAAAAACTGGCCAATGAAGGCTTATCGTAAGGCAATAGAAGGGCATGTAAAGGCGCTTCAAACACCCACGGAATGGGACCTAGCATGGTGTATTTCAGAAGACTTAACGCCAGATGCAGGTGTGCCAAAAGCCTTAATAGAGGCACATGCAAGACCAATAGAAGTGTCTAAGCAAGACATTGCAGCAGGCAATGGCGTATCTGAAACATACAATCGTAGTACCTTCTGAAAACGGTGACATAAATAACGATAGATATATAATATAATCTATAATCTACCAACTGGTCACAGGAAAAACAAATATATAAGAATACATGGACATACAAACAATATTTAGTTGCTTGCAGAAATTGAAAGCCCTGACAAATCAAAACGGAAGAAAAAAAAATTGCTATCTATCGACCTACTACCAAAAACTGTGTAACAGTAAAAAAGGTAATAGAGTTTACCTTTGCAAATACAGACACGGAGATCAGGATATATAAACGTATTCCCTACACTACGAAAGCCATGGAGTCAATAACTGAAAAGAAGGTCAATCAATGGACAGAAGTTGGGCATGAACAAAAAATCAAAAGGGATTCACAGGAAAAAAATACAGAGGCAATAATAATTAAAGAGGAAGGACGCGCATATGCCGACCTGTTCAGAATGGTCAGAAATGAAGCTGACGTAGAAACAAGTGGAGTCATCACAAATACGAGAAAGTCCAAAACAGGAGACCTCCTATTAGAGGTGAAAGGTGGCCAAGCTCGTGAATTGAGAGACAAAAGAGCACAAAAGTGCCCAACAGCCGACATCCGTCTTAAAACAGCAAATTCAATACTTCACGTTAAAGATCTAGTTGCTGTGACCACAGTAGACGAAATAGAGAAAGCGATAATGGGACATCTTGTAGAACAAGGCATTAACGTGGAGGTAAGAAATTTGAGACCATGCTACGGTGAAAACCAAATAGCAACAGTGGCTCTCCCAAAAGCCCAAGCTCTGAAGTTACTCCAGCAGAAAAGGATTCGAATCGGATTGGTAGAATGCAGAGTAAGGGAGAGAATAAACATCACCAAATGTCATAGATGCTGGCAAACTGGGCATATCGCAAAAGAATGCAAGGGACCAGATAGACAAAATCTGTGCCTAGGATGCGGAAAGGATGGCCACATTGCCAAGGAATGCAACAATAAAGAATTCTGTGCAAACTCTGGAATGTATCCCTCATTCCAAAAGGCGCTGACGGAGGCGAGGCGTAAACAAGTCATATCGTAGAGCTCAGAATACTCCAATTAAACGCAATGAGATGTCGGGCGTCACATGACCTCCTTAAAGCCACAACACATGAACTGACAATAGATATCATTATGTTAAGTGAACCCAACAAAATTCGAACGCAGGAGGGATGGTACACGGACGACAAAAAAGATGCTGCGATAAAAACGATGAACAAAATTACGTTGCTACTAGGCAGTGGATGTGGGCTTGGATTCGTATGGATTGAGTTACATTAGTATGTAATTTTTAGCTGTTATCTATCACCAAATGATATCCTACAAAATCTTAAAATAACACAGGCCGAGCTCAGCTACCAAATAAGAGGACAAACAAAAACCAGTCTTAATTGGAGGAGACTTTAATGCAAAATCTCCATATTGGGGATGTCCATTAATGGACAACCGTGGTGATATCGTCATGGACTGGGAGGCCGAACTTGATCTATATGTATGCAATAAAGGGGATACACCCACTATCGAACGTGGCAGATCCCATTCTTAAAAAAATACCAAGGGGGAGAAAAAAGGTGTACTGGTGGAACAATAAAATTGCCAGAATGAGAGTGGACTGCATAACCGCAAGGCGCAAATATCAGAGACAGTGTAAAAAAAAATGCTGACATCGACACCTTAACACTTCTGAAAAGCATATATGTAAAGTGACCACACGTCCCGATTTTGGTGGGACAGTCCCGCTTTTTGAAGAAAAGTCCCGCGTCTCGCCGATTTTTAACAATGTCCCGCTTTTTAGAAAATATCTGGATTTCTTATTTTAGATGTACTGTAATATATAATATAAGATTTTTCCACATATTCTCATAAAATTTCCTTTTTTAATGCCAACCAATGAAATTTTGTAATGTCCTCCAATTCAACTGTTCATTCTTCAAGATATTTAAATTATTTAAATAGCAGTTATTATAAAAATTTCTAACTTCTTTCAGAAATTCCGGTCGTTTAATGGCACCTTGTTCTGAAATTTTCATTGGGTGACATTAAAAAAGGATTTTATGGGAATACGTGTAAAAATCTTTTGAATATATTAATGTAGTGGTTGTGGTAAAAAGATACGTTACTGATGAAAAAATTAAATGCTACTGGTCTGCAAATGTGGAAACAGCCAAAAAATGGACGAGTTATTGCTTCATTTTAAACAGAATAATATTTCAGTTTTTTCAGTATCAATAAAATATGGACAAATAAAAAATAGCTTTAAAATCTATACTAAGCTTAAAAAATAATTTGACCAATTCAAGTGAGAAATTTCACATTTAAAAAAAATTAAAATTACCGGGGAAAAAAATCATATTTTTTTTAAATAAAAAAATTAAATTAATTTAAAAGTTACAAATAATAAATACATTTAATTATATTTATAGACAAGTACCATATTTGAATGTATACAATAATAGTAGTTTTTGATACAAGTGTGTGAAGCAGGGCTATTGTGCATGAGTTTAAATCACGAGCCAAAGGCGAGTGGTTTAATCGCAAAGAGTAGATTTAATCTAGATTAGGTTATGTTAGAGCCAGATAAATCCAGATGGACAGGCCGAGACTTCTTGATTCAAAATAAGAAAAATTAATTAAATTTTAATATACGTCAGAAAATTTATTTTCACTACGTCAATGTTTTTTGTATAGTGACGCAAGTTATTGCCATAGTAACAACAAACAGAAATCGTTTAATAATGAAACTCCATTTGATTTAGATTGTAGAAGCTGGACCAAAATGTATGGGGGGGGGGGGGGTTGCATATGCGATGCGGGGCCACTAGTCACCTGAAAATAAAACATGCAAACCTTTAAATCAGCATGTAAAAAGCCAAGGAGGTAGTAGACGAACTTTTCCCCATCCACGAAGAACCGAGATGGGAACAACTCTAAACCAGATTAGTGATTTTTTTTCGATGGAAGAACTTATAAGGACCAGTATGCGTGTTCGAAGTGGCGAAGCCCCTGGTCCAGACGGACTGCCATCAGAAGCCATCAAAATAGCTGTCAAAAGATGCCCTGAATATATCCTAAATGTGCAACATTTTAGCTGATGGAAACTTTCCGAACATCTGGAAGAAAGCGAGGCTAGTCCTACTTAGAAAAGGGGACAAGCCCATAGAAAACCCATCGTCCTAGCGACCATTGTGCCTGCTCGATGCTGCTGGGAAACTGCTTGAACAGTTAATGCTACACAGGATAAAGAATGAGCTCAGTCAAGGGAAAAACCTATCAGAAAAACAACATGGATTCAGGGAGGGCAGGTCAACAGTCGACGCTATTATGCGAATCCTGGACGTATTAGAGAAAGCCTCAGCTGGTACGAGGGCAACAAAAAATATTAGTGTGCTCATTACTTTAGACGTTAAGAATGCTTTCAATGCAGCAGCATGGGAAGATATTATGAATAAGGCTAGTGAGAGAGGCTTCCCCCCAAACCTGCTGATTGTGAGACTACTGCGCAGTTATCTACATGAGCGTAAGATCATAATCGAAGCAGACGGTGAAGTCGTGGAGCGAGAAGTGGACAGCGGTGTTTCACAGGGTTCAGTAATGAATCCTACACTGTGGAACATCCCGTACGATGGAGTACTTAGGCTAAAGTTACCAGAAGGTGTTAAGATAATAGGCTTTGCTGATGATATAGCGCTGGTAGTAGCAGGAAAAGACGAGGAGAGAGTAATGGAACATGCAAATAGGGCGATTGCCATATTAATAAATGAATGGAGAAAATGCGCTTAAGGCTGGCCCCTGAAAAAAACAGAAGCTGTTCTACTGACCGGAATGAGGCACATAGGACCGATAGTATTTAAGGTCAGAGACGTAACTATAACGCCCAAGGAGGCAGTTAAATATCTTGGTGTGATTATTGATAAGAAATTCTGTAAAACTATGTTTTACATCATGCGAGCAGCGACCAAAGCCCTCAAGGTAACAGCAGCACTGAAAAAAATGATGCCCAATGTCGGCGGACCAAAAAGTAGCAAAAGAAAGATTCTATGCTCAGTCGCTCACTCAGCAATGCTCTATGGTGCCCCGGTCTGGGCAAACGCAATCGAGAAAGAGACCATTAAAAATAAGCTGGTCACAGTGCAGAGAAAACTGGCACTACGTGTGTGCAGTGCTTTCAAGACAGTCTCAACGGATGCAGTGATCGTGTTGGCAGGCATAACACCCGTAGAACTCCTGATAAAAGAAAGAAAATAACTGTACAAAAAGCGGAATAGCGGGCAGAAGAGAGAACTTAGCAAAATTGCCAAACATCTTTTCCAGGAGTGGCAAAACCACTGGACATGCTGTACAAACGGACAGTGGACAAAATTATTAATCCCACATTTGGGAATGTGAGTAGAACGAAAATATAGGGAGATGAACTACTATCTCACCCAAGCGTTTATAGGGCATGGATGCTTCAGAGAATACCTGCACAATATCGGCGGGGCCTCTGAAAATTTGTGTGTCTACTGTGGACAAACGAACAGTGCAGCGCACACGGTCTTCGAATGTGAAAGATGGATTCCGGAGAGGGACGACTGGACAGCGAAGACAAAATCAGAACTGTGAGTAAAGACACTGTTGGAGGTCATGTTAAAGTCCGAAGACAACTGAACAGCAACTGATGATATGATAAGAAGCATTATGAGCATGAAAGAGACGAACGTGCCGCACAGAAAGCCAGGAACTAACCTAACTAAGAAAATGCCTGAACTCCTAAACAACAAATGCGTGACATAACAAAGACAACGGCATCCTGACGACATCCCAGCCAGCGTTGAATGTTGCAGCAATGTTACTTTCGCAACGTTAAACATTGCTGCAACATTCCTACATATTCCTATGTCCGCCGCTCTGCAACGTTCAGAAATGTTGTGGGAACGTTGCACGGAACATTGCAGGAACGTTGCGGGAATGTTGCGAACATTGCGGGAATATTACGAACGTTGCGGGAACATTACGAACGTTGCGGGAACATTACGAACATTGCAGGAACGTTGCGGGAACATTGCAGGAACGTTGCGGGAACATTACGAAGGTTTCGGGAACATTACGAACGTTGCGGGAACATTACGAACATTGCATGAATGTTGCAGGAAGATTGCGAACATTGCATGAATGTTGCAGGAATATTTAGAATATTGCAGGAATGTTATATGAATATATTCAATATTGAAAAATAGAAAATTATATTTTTGGTTTTATTCTCTTTTATTCTTCTCTTTTATTTACATATTTCACTTTCACTTTTAATATTTTTTTTTTAAATTCATGTTCTGTTATTGTTATTCTCATCGGAGGAAACTTCTGCATTTGTTTTTTTTTGCTCGACTCACTCTTGTTGGAGTTTGAATAAGTCATTTCGCCAGAGTCTCTTCTATATCTTTTTCCGACCATTTCTCTCCTCCAAGTCTCTGTAAAATTGTAGGACAATATAAAATATAAGTAAAAATATTTGGCAAAAATATAAAAATGTTCACTTTTAAAGAAATAAACTTACTGCAGAGTAATTTCGGCATCATCAATTGGCTAAAACATCGTTTCTTATTCGAACGACCTTGCCAACTAAATTTTAAGGCAATGTGTTTGTTGTACAAGTAGGTTATGTAAACGCATTTAGGAGGGACTCAGCGTTCATACACTTCCTTTTCCTAATATGGGGTTTCAGGAATTGCAATATTTGCAATAATTGGCCATTCCGGACGAGTCGATACCACTGCCCCTGACCCATCCCATCAAGCTCAACAATCCACTTCTCTATGACAAACCTCTCACAAAGGGTTTGCCACCTGGAGCTACATCCTTTCACTGTTGCTGAAATAAAGATAGCAAGGATATAGAAAAGAATGAACTGTAAATTTCGAATAAAAAGATGCAACATAACCTACCATTCATTGTTTCGGCCACATTCTTTCATTCGAGCGGAGTCTTTTTTGAAACCTGCATGCCTCTTATCATATATTTGGGGATACGCCCGCACACACTCAACTGACAAAACGTCATTAATCGACATTTTTTAACTCTTAATTTATAAACAACTTTTCGAACTGTAAACAAAGTGAATGTAACAACACCATGGAAAATGCCACTCTTAAATTCGAGTGCATGAGCGCGCAAGAATCGAGAGCGTTGATTGGCTGAAAGATAAGGTTTTTTTGAAAAAGAGGTACCTCGATCGTAATGGGCCGCATATAAAACAATGGGTTTTAGGTTTTCATCACGTCTCATCTCGTCACGTTAAGTTCATCGTAATCCCGCCTTAATACACTACATAAAAGTGGCAGAGAGGAGTACAGAAAGAAGAGAGAGCGTAGATAAATACAGCAACGTTTCATTGAGTATACACACGCATTGTGTATGCAAATTCTGATCGGCGGAAAATACACGCGCCGATCGGAAAAATAACTAAAAATATCGCTATTATTAAGAATATGGGAATTGTGGAGTTACCTACACTAACTGTTGCTAATCGTCTTCCAAAGTATATTTCTAAACCTGGAAAGTAAAAAATGAATCTTCTACGTCGGCTGGTTCAAGAAATAGATAAATGTCCAGATAATTGACAGAAAATGTTTTATGCAGCAGATCCGCTGTTGCCAAGTTCAATTCTTTTAAACCAATTAGAATGAAATTAGAATTAAAAATTAAATTTATGTTGTTGTAAGTGCATGTGCAGAAATTGCATATTGAAGTGTTTACCAGAACAATGTAAAATAAAAAGATAAAATTGGCAACGTCGGTTGGGCTTCTCCTGCACTTTTTGTTTGACAAGTAATTAGAGAGAAGTTAGGCAGTGAAGGAAAATATTAACTGTTGCGTCAAAAAAATGTCCATTTTTTTTATAAAAACCCATATATTTTTTGAATAAATCGACGTAGAAGCTTCGTTTTGGCTCTCTAAGTTTGCAAATACACTACGGAGGACGATTAGTAACAGTTATTCAAGATAAAAATCCGCCAACCCCAAAAAAATGGAAATTCCCATATTCTTTACAAATTCCGAATAAAATAATTGGCGCAGCCTTACTGGAATGTTGTAGGAATGTTGCTACAACATTCACATTGTAATATTGCATCTGGAATGTTGCAGGAATGTTTGCTGCATTCACATTGCAATGTTGCCACTGGAATGTTCAGGAATGTTGCTGCAACATTCACATTGTAATGTTGCAACTGGAATGTTGCAGGAATGTTGCTGCAACATTCACATTGCAACGTTGCCACTGGAATGTTCAGGAATGTTGCTGCAACATTCGTAATGTTGTGCGGCCTTCGGAACATTTATGCAACATTCCTGCAACATCCAACGCTGGCTGGGATGCGAAAAGCGGTACGGGGATGTTTGTGAATTCCAAGGGGGCCACTTGACAAGTGAACGCTAGTGCTTGCAACGTCTCCAAAAAAAAAGGTCTCCTCCTTATTTTTTATTTCCTTTCTTTCTCTTCTTTCTTCCATGTCTCTCAGTGGCTTTACTTTCTCTCTTAGTGAGTCTTGACAATTCTTCCCACTTCTGACGGAGTTTTTCTCTCTCTATTCTATAGTCGTCCTCCAACTTCTTTATCCTGCCCTTTATATCGGTCTTCTCGTTTCTTATCGCTTTCAATGGTGATATCATTTCCTCTTTCCACACCCTTTCCTTCTCCTCTACTTCCTTTTGTTCCGTCCTAGCCCTTTGCATTTTTTCTTCGAGTTCTTTATTCTCCCTTCTCATTTCTTCCATCTTATTCTCGACGGCTTTAAAATCTTTTCTCATTTCCCGTAGCTCTTCGAAGATCTTCTCCAAAGCTCTTCCCTTATCCCCGCTCATTTCTCTTTTTTCCAAATACTCTTTTTTGGATTGTTTTGCCAATTGCGTCGGCGACCGAATCAATTTCGCGCACAATTTATACTATTTTAATTAATGTCTTTGTTGAGTCGTGGTGATTCAACATAAAAATACATACAACAAATAGTGTTTGTTGGGTTTAATAAATTCCTTAAATAGATTTATAAATAAGGTGACTAATCAACATGGTTTAAATCAACAACAGACAATGGTTGTTGATATTAAAAATACTAATCGAATAATAAAATACTAATCATAATAATGAATAGCAGTGGCGGCTCGCCTATAAGGGCTGCAGTGCTGCAGCCCTCCCGCCAAAATAAAAACATTTTTTTAATTATTATAAACTATTACATTAGTATACAATTATTTTACAAAAACATATTTTTCCGTTCGTTGTATATTTATTTTTTGATTTGTAGGTTATAAATACCTCGATAGGCGCTCTGTATGAGTGGTTGTATACTCATCCGGGCTGCAGTCAGTGCAGACCGAGTCTCGCCGCGTAGTTAGTGTATTGACCTGGTTACCCCCACCCGCGATATACGTTTTTTAAATATTTATATCGTGGGCAGCAAACATTGCAGTCCGCACTCTGTATTTTAGGCATTTTATGAGTTTGTTTGTAAGAACTCGAGTTTCGGCAACGGCAAAGAACCTTATGTGGACAAGAATTTACTTATTATTAAAGAAATTATTAAAGAAATTAGAAATAACCTCCCTTCGGTCAATCACCAAGAGGATTTTCTATCTGCAAAAAGGCCAAGATTTTCAAAAGAAGAAACAAATTTAGCAACAAAAGAAGTTTGCGATTATATAATATTTCAAGGAAAAGAACGATTTGCTTTTACGAAACGCTTATCTGTAGCTAGATTATTTTCCCCGTATATTTTTTCATATAATACGAATCAATTTCCTATCATCAAACTACGAGAAACTGAATGCATATCCAAGTTTAGTAAAGTGAGGCTTAACACAGAATTACTTGTTTTATATGATCAACCAGATTTTCAAAATTTAAAAGGACACAAAAATATTTATGATCTAATGTATAACTCAGGAATTCATGAATCCTTTGTAGAAGTTTTTAATTTACCTGAAATAATATGTACCACACCTATGACAACAGCAGAACCTGAAAGATGTTTTTCCGCTCTTAAGAGAATAAAGACCTTTTTAAGAAATACAATGGAACAAAAAAGACTAACAGTATTAGCTATGATTAGCATAGAGAAAAACATAATCTCAAATATACCAAATTTTAATGAAAAGGTTATTGGTTTTGTTAATCTAGAGCAGGGGTCTCCAAACTACGGCCCGAGGGCCACATCCGGCCCGCGGACAGATTTTGTCCGGCCCGCGGAGAGCTAGCATACTTGAAAACTCCTTTGGGGAACATATTTTTTATAGCAAATTAAATTTAGTTTACTGAAGTATTCTAATTTTATGTTGAATAATTATTAATATGACATCTACATTGATATGGTCATGGGCTAACTACTCATAACATTGTTGTAGGCTTATTGTTATTGTTTTTGTGATTGGATAAAGAAACAGAATTGTAATGAGTAAAGACATGTATAATATGCAGAAAATTTAACTTCAGTATATAATAACTAACAAATTATTGAAAATCCCTCGGAACCTCGAGGGGTTCTGGCCCTCGGAACTTACTGGAGTAATCAGTATAGCCCTAAGGCTGGAAAGTTTTGAGACCCCTGATCTAGAGGAACGTAGAATAGAATTTAAATAAAAATAATTGTTACTGGTATTACACTGAATTAAAAAATTCAATATGTTTCTGTATGTGTCAATAAAAATGCGGTTTTCTCAACTCATACTGATTTTTTATTATAATTTTTTCCAGCCCTCCCACAAATAGTTACTACGTGGTAATGCATACTTACACTGAATTTGAAAATACACTGTTTCTACAAAATAAACTACACTTATAATAATATTTATACAATTTGTCATTCACAGTTAAATATATTAAAACACTAAACACGATTCGAGTTTCGACAGATGAAGGTCACTTAAAAATGACCTTAAACGGTAGCGAATAAAAATGACTGGCCTGCAGTTTTGTATATTCGTTATAAACTTCTGGTCCTCGAAAGAAGGATTCTCCTTAAGAGAGCTGTGCGATCTCCTTAAGAAAGCTGTGTAAGCTGTGTGAGTCGATGTGTAATTTCAAAGTATCCTACACTTTTAAGTTTTATTTGTTAATTCCTTGATTGTTTTCCAAATGGCTTGTTGTTTGTTAACCGCTTTTTCGATTTTGTTGTGGAAATAGTTACGTTTTATGTGTTGTTTGAGCCTTTGAATTTTGCGTTTTTCTACCGAATATACCATCTTCAGTGTTGGACATTTTTTTTTGGAGAATAAAAAAATCCTTCAGATTCCTGCTAGAAGTTTTTTCTTCCTGAGTGACCCACGTGGATGCGGAGTATTTCACTTTCTTCAAGGATAGGAATTCCAGGAATGATATTATCGAGTGTTAATCATCATCGATTCTAGCCTTGTCTGTCTTCCCGGTCGAGGAGACATTTTTAACTAGGACGGTTTTCAGCAGTCCGGGCTGCCCACCCTGAATGAATGTAAAATATGCGATAGCTGGGTGGCGCATACTAAAAATCTGCAAAAAGTGCATGCAGACAGATGATATAAATGAAAATTACACCGAACAACATATAAGAACTATTGTGTGAGTTCGAAAGTGGAAGTGAAAGTGGTGCCTTCAATGATTTCGAAAAGGTTACAACAAAAACTTGGCCGCAAGCGGCATACAGGAAAGTGAAAGAAGGAAAAGGTAACATCGTCGAAGCACCAATGGAATGGGACCTGGCCTGGTGCGTTGCAGAAAACTTGAGACCGGCGGGGTGCCACGAGCAATCAGCGACGTATATACGCGCCCTACAGAACTCAGCCCACAAAAAAAGGAGCTTGGAGAAGTATTTTAACTGAGGCAGGCGATGGGCACTCCAGCGGAAGACGAAGAATTAAAGGAAACTTACCGCTTCGTGTACCACTTAGTGGTAGAAAAAACAAATACAGAAGGCCTTCAACTACAAACAATTTATGAGACCCTCCAACAGCTGAAGCAATTAACAATTAAATTTAGCAGGAAAACAATAGCCTTGCCAAAGCTCAAAGAACCAGAATGGTGAATTATGAAAAAGGCTACAGAATTCACCTTCGCCGACTTGGAAGTGGATATAAGGGTATACTTCCCCAAAAAACAAAATAGGTAAAGATGAAACGGGAAAGGACGAGAAATTATGGATGGAAACCAGCCAACAAATGCGAAAACAAAAGCGCACAGATGCAAAACTATTATCAGCTAATGGACAGACATATACCGACCTTCTCAGGATGGTTAAAACTCGGGTCGAACCAGAAAACTCAGGAGCCAATATCACAGGAGACCAATCAGAAATGGTGAATTACTTCTGGAAGTTAATGAAGGAAAGGCCGAAAGCCCTAAAGAAATGATTAAACAAAAATTGCCGGATATAGAGATCCGTGCTAAAAATACAAACATCACTGTAAATAGAGAGACCTAGAGAGACCTAGACTCAGTCACCACTAATGAGGAAATAATTGTAGCCCTTCAAGAAGCAGTGGAAATCGGCAAGGACCAAAGTAAGGACCAAAGACATTAAAAACCTCAGACCAGCCTATGGTGAGATCCAGGTGGCGACTGTCTCGCTCGCACAAAAACAGGCAAAAAAACTTATAAAGAAGGATAGGATAAAAGTTGGATGGGTATATTGTAGACTAAGGGAAATAATTTAATTGCTGAAATGCCACAGATGCTGGTAAATTGGGTATCATAGAAGCACATGGAACGGGCAGACAGACAAAACCTTTGCTTTAATTGCGGACAAGAAGGTCACAAAGCAAAGGAAAGCAAGAACCAACTATAGTGACCAATATGCAATATGAACGGTAATCGGGCTGATACCAGAGCGTGTCCAGGATTCAAGAAAACTTTCGCCGAGGCAAAGCGTACGACTTGCATACTACTTGCTCATTGCGACGGCTCTAGAGCTCTCATGTCTCGAATGTCATCCTCTGGCGCAGAGTCTCGCCTTATACCTCTGAGTAACTTTCTCAGCATCAAGCTTTACCTTGAAGATCCACTTGGAGTGAATGACCCTCAGTCCGTGCTTTCGCGGCACAATATACCATGTGTTGCTTGTTTCATGCGCATGGAGCTCTTCGTTTATTGCATGAATCAGCAGCATCACTGCCTCGCGTAGCCGCTGTGAAAGACTCAGGGGCAATGTATTCGGCCACATCAACTTCATATCTGGTAGGAGCACGTAGCATCTGAGCGAGTACTCCGCTCTGTCGCGGAGTACTCGCCCGTCTCCATCTAGTTCCCGTCGATCCTGCTGACGATCTTCCGCCTCCGGTTGCTCGACCTCGATGGCTCGACCATCCACATTGATCCCATGTGGTGGCTCCTGCAGCTCTTCCTCCGGTGGATCCTCCCTGGTTCCTTGAAACACTGACCACTCCTCGCACATACGCTCGCCCGGAGCGGCGACCTTCCCGGTCTGCTCTATAAATGTCACATCGCGTATTATTATTACCGTCTTTGTACGAGTATCGATCTTCTGTCCCGCCGATCAAACTACTTAGTGAATTGTTTCTGCACCAGAGAGTAGGCTGCTGAGCCGAAAATGCGCAGATGGTTCATGGTTGGCTTCTGCCAACCCATTTTTCTTAAGGCGTAACATCACTACCAGAAGATACGGTACGATTTAGTACGTATACCGCGGAATTAACCGCCTCCGGCCACAGACTCAATGGAAGCGACTTGGCATGGGTCATTGTCCGAGCGCTCTCCACGATTGTTCGGTTGTCCCGTTCCGCTTTTCCATTTTGCTGCGGTGTGTACGGGGCAGTATTCTCCTTTTGTATACCTCTTGCCTCCAGGTACTCGCTCATCCGCCGATTGCAGTATTCCAGCCCGTTATCAGAGCGTAAGATTTTCATAGGACGGCCGGATTTGTTTGAAATCTTCTTTTCGAGTATTTTGAATTTCTCGAAAACATCTGATTTGTGTCGCACAAAGAAAACATGTCTATAACAAGTCGCGTCATCCTTAAATGTAACGAAATATTTTGCCCCGTCCGGCGTCTCGACGGACATAGGGCCACATACGTCGGTATGAATCATCTCACCTGGTTTAGTCGAAAGTTTTTCGCGTTTCTTGAACGGCTGGCGATGCGCTTTTCCGAGACGACACATCTCACACAACTCGGTAGTGTCACTTAGCGACACACTACGCACGAGTCCCTTGTTAACCAACTCGCGTATCGAACGACTGTTAACGTGTTCTAGTCTTTCATGCCACACGCGCAGATTGTGCTCGGCCGCGTTCGCCTCCTCCGACTTATCTTTTCGCACACGAAAAAACATTCGACAGATCTGGTTTTCTTGCTTTATCCCAGACGCAACCACTTCGACTCCACGCTAAATAAAAACGAATTTTTAACGAACATTAAAGCCCTTTTTAGTGAGTTCACCAACTGACAACAGATTTTTTTTAAGTCCGGGCACATACAGCACATCGTCGATTCTAGAGTCACACCACAAACCATTCACTAGCTTCTGGATATTCACTGTGCCTTTTCCTGCAATATCACATTGCTTATTGTAACCAAGTTACACTATTCCCCCATTGTTTAACGGCTGGTAATCTGATAACCAGTCACGACGATTTGTTGAACAAATGTTGAATTTGGATTTTTCTTTTAACATTTTCTTTTAACTTTTTCAGGTGACATGTAGTCGACGTCAGGTCGTCAGGTCTAGATCAATTTTATGCAATTGCTTTTCATAATATTTCCCATGAAAAGATACTGAGGCTGATATTACTGTGAGAAGTGATTGAACAGCAGCAAGAGTTTCAGCCCACAACTTTAGCCCACAACACTCATTTAAGTTGGTAATTAAGTTGGTTTATTAAGTTGGGTTTAATGATATTATTTTCCAATGAACAATTTTTCAATAAAAAAATGTCATTAAACCCGGTTTACCATTCAAAATGCAATGTTATTAGGAGCTGTATCAAAGGAGACACGGGCAGCCCACGATTATTTAATCTCCTTAATTGGGTATTTACCAATGGCTATAGAAGTTCGACCACATCTCCTTTGCTGAACTAATATCTTCTTCGAAAAGGAACATCGTCCTACATTTCGATATGGATTCTGAAAGTCACGAAAGTACCCTCTGGCGAGCCGCCTTCGAAATCGATTTTTATATCTTATTGGAATTTCCTCAAAACCATCATCAAACTCACTGTCATAATTATTTAAAAAATCGTCGTTCATTATGCTGCTTCTGAGGATAACCAACACGTCAAAACTACATCGACGACAAGCGCAAACGTCATCGAAACGCAACAGCCAATCACAATGCTGAAGGCTTCCTCAAGGAAGCTTGAAACCTTCCTTGAGATAAGGAGCCGTATAAGGTTCCTTGAGCTGTCAAGAAAGGTCTATGATACGCGAAATAAGGAACAAGGAATCCTTGTTTCTCAAGGAGCGACTGTGAATACGGGGGTAACAGAGGTTCTAGCTGGCTTGTCTCGAGAGCTGACCCAATTAAGAACATGGCCTTCGCATCGTCACGAACCCACGCTTTAGCTTTTGAGGACGCCGAGTCGGTTGGCTTTGATCGCGTCCCATCTACGATTTCTCGAATCTTACTTGCCGTAAGTAGCGCCATCGTTTAAAATTTCCATGTCTGGAAGTTTTCCCCGCCGAATTTCCGAACATTTCGAGCCGAGATGTCTTGAAACGACATGATGAATGCAGATTTCTTACCCGCTCGCTCAACTCGTGTTCGTCTACTCACAATGGCGGTTGTACCTCGTGTTCACTACTTCTCTCTAATCACACTTTTACGCAGTTCGGCGTGACTGGGGCCATAACCTGTTACAGCAGTTAAACCAGTCTTGTGATAGATGGGAGAGGTATAAAGAAATACTCACTAAGAATATTTAATATGAACAATGCAAATGAGTAACCATTATTGATTAACGCTTAGAGTGGCGATGCCACACTTCCTGCCTAACATGTAAAGCGCATTCTGTGGATACGACGCGATAACATGATGCTTCAACAGTGACTGTATAGCCCGTTTTAGATATTTTGGATCTAGACAAACTCTTAAATTACCATCGCTTTTTTAACTAAAACATAGAAGTTCTAGCTGGCTTGTCTCGAGAGCTGACCCAATTAAGAACATGGCCTTCGCATCGTCACGAACCCACGCTTTAGCTTTTGAGGACGCCGAGTCGGTTGGCTTTGATCGCGTCCCATCTACGATTTCTCGAATCTTACTTGCCGTAAGTAGCGCCATCGTTTAAAATTTCCATGTCTGGAAGTTTTCCCCGCCGAATTTCCGAACATTTCGAGCCGAGATGTCTTGAAACGACATGATGAATGCAGATTTCTTACCCGCTCGCTCAACTCGTGTTCGTCTACTCACAATGGCGGTTGTACCTCGTGTTCACTACTTCTCTCTAATCACACTTTTACGCAGTTCGGCGTGACTGGGCCCATAACCTGTTACAGCAGTTAAACCAGTCTTGTGATAGATGGGAGAGGTATAAAGAAATACTCACTAAGAATATTTAATATGAACAATGCAAATGAGTAACCATTATTGATTAACGCTTAGAGTGGCGATGCCACACTTCCTGCCTAACATGTAAAGCGCATTCTGTGGATACGACGCGATAACATGATGCTTCAACAGTGACTGTATAGCCCGTTTTAGATAGTTTGGATCTAGACAAACTCTTAAATTACCATCGCTTTTTTAACTAAAACATAGAAGTTTAACCCAGTGCTTTCAGTAACTCGTTCAATGATTTTCTCTTTTTCTAATTTCTCTAGTGTGCGTTTAAATTCATTTTCTATCTTGAATGGGACGTTTCTGTTAGGGTTAATTACAGGCATGGTGCCTTCCTCAATTTCAATGTGATAGGGTTTACCTATTTTCCCTATTCCTTGCAAAATGTCTTTATATTTATTTATTAAATTAGAGTATTGAGTATTTTCTTTCACCGTTTGATTTATCATGTTTAATTGAATGCCTAGCTTATTTGACGTAACTCCGCAAATTAAACATCACAATAATTTGTATACATATATTAGGCAACCCAATATACATTATCTATTAAGTAGCGCATATTACAACAGCTGCCTGCTATTTCTCTTCAAACGAAAACATAGAAAAGCTACCAGAAACACTAGGAGAACTATGCCAGGATATAAGACGCAAAGTGAAGAAAGTATTAATAGCATACTGGAGATCCCCAAAGGTTAGGAGAAGGATAAGAGAAGCGACCTAGTCATTGACTGGGCAGGTGAACTAGACCTTGTTTTACAAAACAAAGGAGCTGCGTGCACGTTCGATACAGGAAATTCCCAATGCATAATAGACCTTACTTTATCAACAATAATCCTATCCAATATTATGCAAGACTGGAGAGTGCTCGAGAGAGAAAGCCTAAGTGATCATCGATACATTCTGTACAGCGTAGAAGAAGGCACAAAACAGTTACGCCAGAGAAAAATTATAGGATGGAATCTTAAGAATTTTGAGGAGAAAATGCAACAAATCTTGCAATAGAAATAGCACGAACACACAAACGAAACGCGGATACGCTAGTAGACGTAATGACGAAGGCATGAGATACCACCCTAATAAAGAAAAGAGGACCATCTAATAGAAAATTGATGTATTGGTGGAAAGATGAAATTGCTAGCATGGGGGCTGCATGTGTCGCTGCAAGATGGAAATTTCAGCGCAAACGAATTAAAAACGAAGAGGATGCCCAAGACCTGAAAAACCTCAAGAAATCAAAATAGGATTTGCGCGACCTAATAAACAAGTCAAAACGGGACCACTGGAAGAAACTCTGCGAACATCTTGCCAATAATATATGGGGAGACGCCTTCCAAATCTGTAAAAAAAAAAGCTTAAAATCAAAGCCCCAAGTGTACAAATGACGATGGAGGGAATGCTTCAGGCGGTTGAAGCCCTTTTCCCATGCCAGGAGCCCTTGCTTTGAAAACAACCCTAAGTAATGGAAACACCACTATTCAACGAAGAGGAATTAGTTAACGCAATAAATCGAATACGTAACGGAACAGCACCAGGACTAGACGGCGTGCCATCAGAAGTGATCAAGATCATTGCCCAGCATCACCCTACGCTTACTCTTGAAGTAATGAACGTTCTCCTAACTACTGGAAACTTTCCAGACAAATGGAAACGTTCAAGACTAGTTATCATTAAGAAGGGAGAGAGAAACCAATTGGGGAACCATCGTCATACAGGCCTCTATGTATACTAGACGTGTCAGGAAAATTGCTGGAAACACTCCTACTAACAAGACTACAAAATGAGCTTGGCGCCGGAATGGGGTTTTTCGATAGGCAGTACGGTTTTAGTAAAGGCAGGTCAACTATAGACGCAGTCGATGCAGTTTTAAAGATCGCAGAGAAAGCTAGAACGGGCACAAAAAGAACAACAACAATTTTCTATTTAATAACTTTTGATGTGCGCAATGCGTTTAATGCAGCCAATTGGGTAATAAAAATGGATGAACCAACAAAGAGACTCATAGCTCCGTATCTGTTGCAGATGATAAAAAGTTTCCTAACCAACAGGGAATTAGTGCTGCAACTAATACTATATAATTAATGTGGCGCCCTCTGGCAGCCTACAACGCTTGTTGTAACTTGTTACTACAACGCTTGTTGTAACTGCCAAAAACGAACAAGCAATAATGAGTACAGCAAATCGTGTAATGGACACAGTATCACAGTGAATTGTGACTAAGAAGCTAAAATTACGCCCGAGAAAACGGAGGCATTGACATAGACATTCTCTGACAAGGCAAATAATATATAAGACCATTAAATTTAAAGTAGGAAGCACAGAAATAGTCCCCAAACTGCGTATTAAATACCTGGGTATTATCATTGATACAGGGCTAACATTCGCTGCACACCTTACTGAGGCTGCAGGAAAAGGTCTAAAAACTCTCGCAGCATTGGAGCAAATATTGCCAAACGTAGCAGGAGCCAGAAACTCTAAACGCAAACTACTGGGCACTGTAGCGCAATCAGCGATGCTATATGGTGCACCATTGTGGGCAAATAAATTGGAAACAAAGACCAACCTGGATAAATTAGCATCCGTCCAACAGAAGATTGCATTGAGGGTGTGCAGTGCATATCGTACTGTGTCCGGAGAGGCAGTAACTGTTATCGCGGGCATTGCACATTTATTAATTTGCTGACTAAAGAGAGGAGAGAAATAAAGAAATCGGGAAACAACTTATATGCTAGAAAGAAAGCAAAAACAAACCTACAACAACAATGGCAATGATATGTGTAGAAATTTATATAACTGTGAATAACAAGTTGTATAATATTTTTACATAGTATAAGTGTGGTAAAAACACTTGGAGAGGGTACATAAATGTATACAAAAAATACTATCGACCAAAGAATCAAACAAAGTAAACGTAGTATAGAGAAACAAATTGATGAAAAGTAGCTAGACACAACTAGCACTCTGCACTAGCAGAGGCCATGCGACAAGAGATTCCGCAGTGCCTAGTTGGTGTCTGGGGGGACGGACCACTTGTCTGTAAAGCCTACAGCTACGACCGTCAAAAACATTAAAAAATATCAAAAAGGCTTGTCTATCTAGTTTTGTCATGTCATCTAGTTTAGTCATGTCTGTTTAGTCATGTATATCTAGTCTTGTCTGTCCAGTCTAGTCTGTCTAGTCTTGTCTGTCTAGTCTTATCTGTTTAGTTCCTTCTGAATAATCTTGTCTGTCACTTCTTATTTGCCGCGTCTTGTCTGCCGCATCTTGTCTGTCTTTTCTTTACTTTCTGGTCTTGTCTGTCTAATCTTGTCTGTCTAGCCTTGTCTATCTAGTCTTGTCTAAATTTAGTCTCCTGCTTTTGTTATAACAACATTATTTCAACAATTTCCTGATTGTATTTTCGCTATTTAGATTAATTATTTATTACTTTTATAACGTGTAAATTAATAAATGTATATGTTACTGTAAAAGTAAGTAGTTTGGAAAATGTACACATTTACCGACATATGTACATATATGCCTTCTTGGTTGGTAAATGTAAGTTCAACTTACATTTACCAACTATTTCGGGCAAATGTGTATATTACCTAATGATACTTTTTTGGGCGTGATTAGGTCTCATAAATAATTTCGAATTACAATAAAATAAATATTTGTTATACAAGCGGATAAAATTATAATGAATAGGTGTAACGAACGTATTCTTATAATCTCCTTTTAAATAAATTATGTTCAAAATGTATTAATTGTTTTTATGTATGATAAAATAATCTTAAATTAACCTTAATACCATATAGTCTATTTTATTTCTGTTTATTATTTTTAACTTTTACCTATATGCGTTGGAAAATGTGTACTTTTAACGGTAAAAGTAGATATATGAAGCAGATTTCAAATTTAAACTCACATTTACCTATAAAATTGTTAGATGTATACATATAACGGTTAATGTTTACGTTTGCGATTTTGTACTTTTACCGTTACAAATACATTTTTTTATTTTAAAAATTGTTAGACTGTACTTATAGAACACATTTATAACCGTGTCTAGAAATACTATTAAAACTTGAAGCAAAACTAGACAAATGAGGGAATAGAAACATTTATTCTCTCTAAAATAGAGACGTCTATTCTCTCATTTGTCTAGTTTTGCTTGAAATTTTAATAGTATTTCTAGACACGGTTATAAATGTGTTATAAAATAAAAATCTAATCTAGGTTATAAAAGTCGTAACGATTTTTAAAATTAAAATATGTATACATTTATTAATTTACATGTTATAAAAGGAATAAATAATTAATCTGTCTAGGAAAAATACAATCAGGAAATTGTTGAAATAATGTTGTTGTAATAATACTAATAAATAATATTAATTAAGTATTGAATAAAAGTAATTATTTACTTTTTGCCGGTTATATTTTGAATTTTAAAATAACGGAAATAAAAGGTTGATGTTTCACATAAACGCATAAAAACTTTTTCAGGTTTTCTGTGATTGGTTGTGCGGCCGATCTAAAGGAAGTCTAAAGCAAAATTCAGTAAGCTTGGTTAGCTCGAAGCAGTACGTTGTTGTGGTTGTAGGATTTGCTGTTGTTCCTCCGCTTTGTTGAAGAATCTTTTAGTTTAAGGTTAGTTACGTTGATATGTAAGTTGTTTCAACTGATTTATTGTTATTAAAAACCATTGAAGCGATATATTTCTTTAAGTTAGGTGATATACTGTCAAAAACTTGTTTTTTTCCAAGGTTTAAAAGAAAATTTCTTTCTTTCCGTGTGCATTGGTATTACATTTTGAAACTCCGTTTATAAACATTAGCAAAGCTAATGGGGCATTAAATATTTGGTTAATCTGAGATATGAGACATCAACCGTTCAGCGCCCCCCGTGCCTCTATTCAAACGAAAATTGACATAAAACCTCCAGTGGCGTGTAAAAAAGCGCCACCGTAGCTACAGATTTGAACAAAATGGATGGTTAGATTAGGTTATATTTGAAGCAGAAAATTCTTGAAAACATCGCGCGACCTCTCGATCCGAAATAAGAAAAAAAAATCAATAGTTTAAACAGTTTTAAATAATTTTTATATACCCCCTTCAAATTTATTTTCCCTACGCCTTTGTGTCTTGCCCCCAATGCGCATGCGAACAATTTGTACGTTGGGTTCCTTTATATTTAATGTCTCTTAACCAAATATTTTTTTGTATTTTATAAAAAAAATGCGGAAAATTGAATTCCATTTTTTGCAATAAAGCATTTTTTACAAGAAAATTTAATAACATATTTACTTTTCTAATATTTTTATAAATGGAGTTAATAAATGAGGCAGAACAAGAGCATTTTTTTAAACCTTTGAAGTTTTTGGCATTTAATGTTTGCTGGACATTCTAATGAAATAATACCTGCAGCAAAAATGAATATCTTCATCTTGTATATGTCTGAAGACCTGCTAGTGATTTCTGACAAAGCTCTGATTTGACTAAAAATTGTTCCACATTTTTAATTTTAAATTATATCTTAACAAAGTCAGTAGTAATACCAGTTTAATATCTGTAACTTCAATATAGAGGTATTAAATAAAATAAAAATGTCATACAAATATCCATTTTAAATTACAAACACAAAATGAAAAAGTTGAAATGCAATATTTTACCAAGCTCTTAAAACCCTAATTTATTGTAAAGGGTAAACTGGTTAAATTAAATGAGTCCAAATGCATTCAAATTTTAATGATTTTGGTAACTTATAAAGAACGTTGCACCATGTTTAATAATTTGCACCCCTATTAAAATCCAACACCACAATCGGTGATTAAAAAAAAATGTAGGCAGTCAGGCACTGCTGTCTGATGTGAAAACTTTGGAATGAGTTTGTTTTTTCAAGTATTTTCAAATATCAATTGTTTTTTAAACCACAGTCTATGGCAAATGTCACAAGCATGGCCAAAATCATTTTCAAAAAATCTTTATTAATTTGTTGATGTGCACTGTAATTTTGTTGAAAAGAAGAATATATTTGTAAAGGAATTTGATGTTGAAAATGTATGTTTTGAGTATTATTTTGAAGATCACGTGGAAAAATATTCCAAGTATTTGGTACATAGTTTCTTATTATTGGTTCATGTAATTGTGGAACACAATTAACTTGTGGAGAAGTATGATTGTGAATATCGTCATCATAATCTGTTTGTTAATCTGGAATGTATGATTCATTTCGTGTTGATAGGTCAGCAGTATGAATTTGTGGGATATATGGACATTTCTTGTTGATGGGCCTGCAATTCGGGAGTTACGGAAATTTTGAAATCTAGAAACATGCCTCACAACTGGTTTTGAGGATTTATCAGTATATAAATTAATCAAATTTGGTACATAGTTTGTTAGTATTGGTTTATGTAATTCATGAACATAATTTAATTGTGAAGGAGTATTACTGTTAATGTCATCATCATAATATGAATCTGGAATGTTTAGTTGATTCTGTGTTGATAGGTCAGCAGAATAAATTGGTGGATATATGGCACATTTCTTGTTGATGGCCTGCAATTTGTGAGAGAACATTTGACATTTATGATGATTATTCATACATTTAATATGATTATTCATTTGACAATAACTGCTTTTGAAGATTTATCTGTATGTAAATTAATCAAATTAGTAGTAGTCTTTTCTTTTCTTTGTACCGCTGACTGTTTTGTTTGGAATATTCTTTACGATCTTTAATTTTTTTTCCTCAGCTGTGATTGTTCGATGTTTAGAAACTTCTGAACTAACTATTGCAACAGTTTTTTTCTTATTCCTATCTCTATACTGCTGACAATTTTATTTTGGAGTTTTCTTCTTTCATTATATGCAAATATTTCATTTTAACTCATGCCATCATCACTGAAATCCGCTCCTTCATCATCGTCCTGTCTTTTTTTTGTACCACCGTTGAAGAAATGTTCATTTTGTTCACATAGGATGAAGGATCTAACCAATACAGGAAATGAATATTTAGTAACACTAATTAAGTATATAAAAATAGTTTTTTGTAAAGTTGTAATTGTGAAATTGATTATGAATTCTTCGATACAATCCATTAATCTGAACATTCCAATAATCCGGCACTTGTACATCTACTAGTATATCCAGCAAAAGTACTTACTCTTGTAGTGCACACTGATTCTACAGGTCGATATTTCCTTAGAAGCGCTGCGTTCTGTCAACACTGCCAAAAACTTTTACTATTAAGTTTGACATTCAGAGCCAACTTTAAATATATGCGCATAGATGTGTTCTTTTGAATAATACAAATTTTCTATAGAACGCAGCTAATGATGATGACGGAAATATATGAGTTTACCACCAAATCCATCAAAAACTTGTTATAAACTAGTAACCATGATTGTCATGCATACATATAGCTTCAATAAATGGAGTAAGCCACCAATCAATAAATCAGATACTTAGAGAACAGACAACTAAAATATTATCCCTATAAGCTTGTGAAGAATATAGATCCTAGATAGGATATAGATAATAAAATATTTTTTTTAAATTGTTGTAATCTGTTGTTTGCTTTTAAGTTCTATTAGAACTTACATGCTTTTTTTTCAAAAATGTAATAAATATTTCATAAATTAGCTCCTATCGGTACCAACTAATTTGTGAAAACTTTGTGCTGCTTAGGGTAGGTATAAAGACACATTTATACAATGGGTTGTTAGAAATGCCACAAAGTAACAATAATTAGCTTGTTAGTGTGCAGCAGTTCAATAACAGATTTGTAATAAACATCTGTTAAACTTATGTATAGTATAAAAATTAGTTCATCTTAATTTGTAATTCTTTCCTGGTTTTAAAAATGTATGCATGAATAGTGTGAAAATCTTTCAAATGAAACAATTGATTATTAACATTGCTTATCAATTTCACTATCAACAAACAGCCAAATTCAAAGTATAGCTGTAGAGTAAAAAACATATTTTGTATCTAAAAAAAGATGTTGCAAGTAAATATTAATACAAAACTATTTTGATTGGAACATTTGATATTTTTTTCGAGTTAGTGCAATAAAATAACTAACGGATATGAAATTTTGATTAAAAATCTAAGTTAGATACTTGTCTTGAAACTGTCTCTCATATTATCTTCCATTGCGAAGCAATCGCGCGCAGGAGAATGGAACTCAGCATCACAGCTGAGGGACTTTCGCCGAATCACAAGACACGTGGGCATCTGGACCTAATACAGGGTCTTGATCTATTTGCTTGAATGAAACAATGCTTAAATGTGGAATACAATAGGCCTACTAACCTAACCCACGTTGGGATGAGAAAAAAATATCATCGTTTCAAAATCATATTATTCTTATTGGAAAACCTTTTATAATAAGCTTTACATAAATGGAACAGCTAAAGTTTTCTAATAAGCACGAGCGGCAAAAAACACCTTCTGACAATGAGAGCGGCATGTAATTTTTTTTTTATTTAAAGCGTTTTACAAATGTATATAATTTTGTAATAATGTGTCTAATCTTTGGTTTATAATTTCTCTGAGTAATTCTCTAAACTTTCTCTAGCATTATTTGTTGCTTATTTGGCTACATACTTTTCATACTTTTGTAAACATAAAGCTATGTACTAAATACTAGACTATACTTTTTACTATAGGTGCAGTAAACTAGCATTGTCTGTTCACATAGCTCTAGTTTTAGTCAACTATACGCTATATTTTCCTGTCCTATAGTTGAACTATATGCTATATGGAAATATTACCCTAGAGGTTTTTTTATATATTACCGGAAATATTACCCTAGAGGAACAAGATTAGACATATATTTTGTTATACGATAGCGCTACCATAGTTGAATGATTTGTGTATATGTTACAGTAAAAGTACGTAGATTGGTAAATGTGCACATGCGTATTACACATGCACATTGGCATATGTGCACATTTGCCTTCTTGGTTGGTAAATGTGAATTCAATTTACTTACATTTACCTACGATTTCCGGCAAATGTGTACATATACCTAAATGCTGTTGGTAAATGTATAGAGATTTACTTTAACATACAGAGCGCATGTGCTTTTCGACAAACATGCATTGAGGTTATTGTTGTGTTTGTTAAGCTTGAGTTTGCTATTTTATTTTCTCTAATTGCTTTTATGAGCGATTTATATAAACCTTTGAAATAATATTATTATAAAATAGTGTTTACATGAAGTAATATAAATGATAAAAAATACATTTTAACTTTAATATAAAAGTGTATTTTATTTCTGTTTATTATTCCTTTAACTTTTACCGAAATATGTTGGAAAATGTGGACTTTTACCGGTAAAAGTATATATATATATAAAGTTGATCTCAAATTTAAACTCACATTTACCTATCAAATTGGTAGATGTGCACATATACCGGCAAATCTGCACATTTGCTGATTTTGTACTTTTACCCTAACATATATAAAAATTGTTAAATGATAATAAACCCCTAATTAGTTTCTTCAACCCCAATTACATTAGTTTCTCTCAATTAGTCTACAGTATTTCCAAGTACTGAATAAGTTGGGGGAAATCTTCAATAATAAAAGTAGATAAATTAGAATTGGTAAACCATACTAAATTATAGACAATCATGTAAACTTAATAAAGTCGGAACACAGCCTGAATATATAAATATATTCAACCTTTCTGGAACTCTATATTATTATTGAGCCTTTTTAGGACTACCGAAACCATTATCAAGTAAGTTATTGGAAAGACATAATGCTATTTTTATGTTTTTTGTTGAGGGATAATTGTATTAATTTATGTTCTAAGTCAAGAGTGAATTGAAACGTAGTAATTTTTTAAGTGAAAACTTCTTTAGCCGCGCTGAACGAGTTTTTGATAGAGGTTAAACCCATATATTTCCGTCATCGTCATCATTAGCTGCGTTCTATAGAAAATTTCTATTACTCAAAAATGTTTACACATGTGCGTATATGCGTACAGATGTGTTCAAAGAACACATCTATACGCATATATTTAAAGTTGGCTCTGAACGTCAAACTTAATAGTAAAAGTTTTTGGCAGTGTTGACAGAACCCAGCACTTCTAAGGAAATATCAACCTGTAGAATCAGTGTGCACTACAAGAGTAAGTACTTTTGCCGGATATACTAATAGATGTACAAGTGCCGGATTATTGGAACGTTCAGATTACTGGATCGTTCACTACTGAATGTATCGAAGAATTCATAATCAATTTCACCATTACAACTTTACAAAAAACTATTTTTATATACTTAATTAGTGTTACTAAATACTAAAAAGAAATTTTTGCATATAATGAAAGAAGAAAACTTCAAAATAAAATTACTAGTCAGCGATATATAGATAGGAATAAGAAAAAAACTGTGGCAATAGTTAGTTTAGAAATTTCTAAACATCGAACAATCACAGCTGAGGAGGAAGAAAAAATTATAGATCGTAAAGAATATTCCAAACAAAACAGTCAGCGGTAGGTACAGAGAAAAGAAAAGAGCTACTACTAATTTGATTAATTTACATACAGATAAATCTTCAAAAGCAGTTATACAGCATGTTTCTAAATGTAAAATGAATAATCATATTAAATGTATGAATAATCATCATCATAAATGTCAAATGTTCTCTTACAAATTGCAGGCCCATCAACAAGAAATGTGCCATATATCCCACAAATTCATACTGCTGACCTATCAACACGAAATGAATCATACATTCCAGATTAACAATCAGATTATGATGACGACATTCACAATCATACTTCTTCACAAGTTAATTGTGTTCCACAATAGGGAATATGCATAAATTTTTTTTATTTGCTTAATTCACTTTTTACTTTGTTTTAACATAGTAAAAAATATAAATACTGTTAAAAGTGTTTCAATTAATTTTTAAAAAATTATATAAAATACCGATTAAATTTGACCTGTTTGAACGGTTCCATTTTTCGCTCGCTTTAAATGATGTCACAGCTCTCTATTGTCATTCAGTGTTGTTTACTATTTGCAATGTTGACAGTTAATTACACTTTGGACAGTTAAGTATTTTCAGTTTGATCGCTATTTAGATAATGGAAAAAGCTAAAAAATCATGTAATAGATATTATTTTGTACCGGAATGCAAAAACACTATTATAAGTACAACAATAAAGTGTTTTTTTTTTGTTCCAAGAAATGCGAAAATGCGTAAAGAATGGTGTAAAGTTATAAGAAGAGATGAAATATCTCCAAAATCGTGTTTATATTGTTGTGAAGATCACTTTAATGTAAGTATTTTGTGTATCAATTTTTTACATGGTGTGAATTTCTTTCAGGGTTTTACTAAATGTTGAATTTATTTCAGATTGAGGAAGATACAACAAATTATGTTCAATATATCATGAAACAACAAGGGCAAAAAGTTATACTACCGTTCAAGGAAAGAGTTGTGCCTCATATATTTCAGTGCCAAAAAGAAAATATGCCACCACCACAAGAGGGAATATGTGCTATTAAAAGACAAGGTATCACTACCTGGTAATCGCGGAACTAAAAGTAAAAGAATATAGTAATAGAAAGAAACAAGCAACAAAGAAAGAGAAATAGTAAAAATTAGAATAGAGAAACTTATAGAAAAACGGATAAGGGAATGTTATCAAAATCAGATTAAAAATCTAATAAAAGAAACATACAAACCGAATTTTGATGATGTGGAAGAAGTATGGAGCACCTTCAAATATATACTAATAGAAGCAGCAAAAAGAGCATGTGGAACAACCAGAAATACGCACAACAAGAAACAAACACATTGGTGGAACGATAAAATAAAAGAAGAAGCACAGAAAAAGAAACTAAAATAGAAAAAATATCTCAACTCCAAAATTGAGGAAGATTTTGAAGACTACAAAAGACAAAGAAAAATAACAAAAGAAGAAATAAAAATAGCAAAGCACAGGTCATGGGAAGAGTGTGGAAATACACTGGAAGGAAATTTCAAGGAAAATCAAAAATTATTCTACAGAACACTAAAAAAATGTAAGAAAGGAAAACAAGTAAAACTGAAGCAGCTCTTTGATAAAAAAGGAAACATAATAAAGGAAGAAAAAAAAAATAATGGAAAGGTGGAAAGAGCATTACCAGGAACTATTAGAAGGAACTGGAAACAACAAGGGAAACAGAGAAGAGGTAAATACGGAAATTGGTAGCACAAGAACAGAAGATAAGGAAAATATTACGGAAGAAGAAATGAAGACAGCACTCAAGAAATTAAGAAACGGTAAAGCAACAGGACACGATGGAATAAGATCAGAACAATTAAAATATATGGGCAACGAAGGAGAGATATATTGTTAATAATTTTAAATATAATATGGGAAAAGAGACAAATACCAAAAACTGGGAAAAGGCTGTGATTTTTTCCATTCACAAGAAGGGAGATAACAGAATCTGCAGTAACTATAGGGGGATATCATTGCTATGCACAACAGCTAAAATCTATGAAGCAATAATAGACAACAAATTAAGAACAGCAACAGAGGCAAAAATGGAGAATTCACAAAGTGGATTTAGAAGAGGACACTCAACCCAAGACCATATCTTCGTAATAAGAAAAATTACAGATAGCATTCTAAAGCAAGGGAGGAAATTACACATAGCATTTTTAGACCTGGAAAAAGCTTTTGATAGAGTACCGTGGAACAAGATATGGGAAATACTACAGAAAAGACAGATTAAGAAACATCTGATTGAGGCTATACAAAATATATACCATAACACATCCAACTATATAAGAACAAGAAACGAAATATCAGGCGAATTCATTACCACACAGGGACTAAGACAAGGAGGAACATTAAGCCCACTATTATTTATAATTTTCGTAGATAATATCATGAAGAAAATCATGGATAAAACCAAGAAAATGGAAATAAGTCACCACAACCACAAGAACAGCGAAAAGCAGAAAAGAATGGAAAAATATAATAAACAATATCATATAAATAAGAAGGATATAATCCCGACACCCGAAAGGGTATTCATGAGATCTAAAAGATTATATATATATATATATATATATATATATATATATATATAAAAGACAAGGATTGTCACTAGTAGCTGTCAAAAGTACAAATGCTTTAGAAATTGAAACAACAAAAATAAGTTACTATGAAGCCGGGCAAAGTAGTTATCATATTTAAGGAAGTGATGATTATCAAGCAAGGCTCAGTACCTCTGGCATGGATGTCTCTGAAACAGAGCAGATTGAAGCCTCTTGTAATACTAATGACAAAGCTCTGCAAGTAAATATTAAGTCAAAGCACAGAAGTAAAGGTGTTCAAGTAAATTTAAGAATGGAAAAGAAAAATGTTGCTCTATCTCCTCTTCGTCTTTCATTACAAAATATTGCAACATCACCAATAAAATCAGCTAGGAAGTTATTTACAGATAACCCAGTTCTTTCTTTCTTCAGTGATATCCCCTGATTATGCATCATGTAGCTCATCTGAATTAGGTTGGATGCAAGATGATTTGGAGGATGAAAAACATTTAAAAAATATAATGCGAATTAGTACAATATCTGCCATAGGAAAAGAGCCTAAAATGTTGATATTATTACCCAAACAATCATATCATTTAATAAAACTTTTAAGTTAAAGCATCCCACTTCCAACTATAGACATACTAATTACATTAAAGAAATTAAAATGAAATGAATCATTTAACATATTAGCAATGCAGTTTGGTTATTCTCATAGCACATCATAAATGCATCTATTTTTGGTAAATTGTCTGATTGTGCTTTAACAAAACCACTTTCCGTCATTGTTCTTGATAATTTATAATGTCACTATAGACCAAAATGGCACTAGGTACTAACACACAAAAAAAACTATAGTATATAATAGAAAGAATATTGACATATATGTTATATATAAGAATATAACAGAAGAATATTGACATATATAAATGTCATAACGTGTGCGTCACACTCCTTAGTTTCGGTTCGACCAATGGTGATGTGTTTCACAAATTTTAATTTCGCTCGCATATTTTGGACTTTTTGATTTTAATTTTTGGAATTAAATACAAACTAAATAAGAAAATAATGGTATAGGTATAATTGTAAGATCATAAAGTATCGGTGGTAAAAAAATCAAGTAAATCCAAATCTCTTGCATATTCCCCATTACATGAACTAATAATAACAAACTATGTACCAAATACTCGGAATATTTTTCCACGTGATCTTCAAAATAATACTCAAAACATACATTTTCAACAAAAAAAAAAAACAAATATATTCTTCTTTTCAACAAAATTACAGTGCACATCGACAAATTAATAAAGCTTTTTTTGAAAATGATTTTGGTCATGCTCGTGACATTTGCCATAGACTGTGGTTTGAAAAACAATTGATATTTGAAAATACTTAAACACACTTATTCCAAAGTTTTTACGTCAGACGGCAGTGCCTGACTGCCTTTTTTTAAAATTTATCTACTTGTATTATAATCATGGATTATAATAATAAAGTGAACAAAATAAATTAATCTTAAAATAAAATTTACTATATGTTTTCCTAAATAAAACAATAAAATTTATACAGTAAAAAAAGTACGCAAAAACGCAATAAATAAAATATCAATTTAATAACAAGAAATAAATAAAATACAATATAATATAAATAAAATATAATAGAAACGTAGCAGAATAGTATAGTAATAAATAATAGTAAATATTAATAAAAATAGAACACAAACAAAATTCTTGCTCAATAACCTATATACTTTAATATAATATTTCAATACTCAACAAACTATATACTTAATAAACAATACTAACAAAAAAAAAAAAAACTACAAATACTGAATAAAAAAAACAACTAAAATATTCAATAAGAAAAAAAATTAGTACTTGACACCTAACCAAAAATTAGTACTTGACACCAAACCTAAAATTAGTACTTGACACCAAAATTAGCACCAAGTACCAGTACTTGTTACCAAAGCAGAAGCTACCAAAATTAATTTTGATACAAAAATTTGCAATAATTATCACACCAAGCGAAAACCTCCAATAAATTTCTCTGTAGCAGAAAAAAATTTATCAATTTTAGTCGAAATACAAGAGAAATAAAGTAAGATAATATTTTAAATAAATATGGTTTCATTGCATCATCAAATCAAAACGAAATCTTCAACTTCATTTGGAAACCTTAAGAATGTAATTATTAGAAAAAATAACTTTATTATGATATAATAATGGCTACTTACTTCTCCTAAACCAGGAAACAAATGAGGATATGTAGGTGCCACCATCAGCTCAGGCGAGTACAAGAAAATATGATGTCTAAAATATAAAATTATCACAAATTGAAATGAAACTAATATTTGAAAATTTACCAATTTCTATGGAAGATCTGCTTCGGGTGGAGCATAAATGATTTTGATTGCTTCAGCAAAATCCACCATTAGATCCCTCGATCTCTGCTTTCTCTTCCACATATACATGCACAAATAGGAATCGAGCTGATCCTTTGTGCGATGCGAGGGTAATTGCCACTTGATGGCACTATGTTCCCTCAATGCTGTTGGCATGGGCACCTGTTTCTGGATTTTTAAAATGAATGGAATGATTCACCGTCAGGTGTTTAAATCCTTCATTTTGTAAAGTCATATGCCCTCGAACAGTTGGATATAATTGTGGTTCCCGGTCTAATATAATTTTTTATTACATTTAGCAACACATTCGTACTTCCAAATTTACTTTCATCTATTTCAACAATCAATCCAATTCCAACAAACATTTCCTTCTCTATTACACATATTTTTATACATACCTCTCTACGAAACTGCTGCCAATCAGTTATGGAATGCAGCAACTCCACATTTATTCATGATATATTGTGATTCACACGCTTGCACCCACAAACACGTCATCATCATAATAGTTTCAAGCGACAACTTGCTACTTTCAAGCCATGAACCCTTTCTTACACTCCTTGCAATAATTTTTTGGACATTCACTCGATAGTTAAACGCCATTGATACCCATCAGATTTACTCTTATTTTTATTCAAACTCATATTATTTCTACATACATACTTCTTCCCAAGCAAACCCACATCCATCAACCATTCAACCATTTTACCGCTATGGGCCACTTCATTATTATTTTTTTTCGAAGTCCATTGTATCCTTAAATAAATTTGTAAAATAAGTTTCAACTTGTCAAATAAATTCTTCGTACTAACCTTAAATAATGCGTTATGTTTCGTTTATCCTTGAATAGATTTGTAAAATAATAATGTACTTGTTATATGAATTCGTCGTCGTAACCTTAAATAATAATGCGTATCCAACGATTTACGCGCCACTGGAGTTTTTATATGAATTTCCGTTAGTTTCAATTGTGGCACCCTCCGCGCTGAATGGCTCATGCCTCTTAACGCAGCTTAACCCTAATGGTAACTAATTTTAGTTTGACATATTTATAATACTGTACTGTACTGCATTTATATAGACCTTAACGCCTAACGGTACTCTACGGTTTGGACTAATAAAATAAAAAAATATATTACATGAGAGTAAAATAAATGTAACCGTTATTATTATTATTACATATACTAAAATAGTTTGGCACGCCTTTTTGGGAGGGGCGGGAGAAATGCGTCAAATCGGGTTTGGAGAATGAAAACGGATGTTTTGAGTGATTTTCGAAAGAAATTTTGCCGGGAGAAAGTACCCCCAAAAGTTGGCGTGGAACTACCATAATTAAAAAAAAACGAGAAACCTCTCCTAATTGCTCAATTAAAATCCGCAATTGCTTATATCATTAATTAATTATTTTATTAGTTATTAACTATTTAAAGTACAAATCGTTTTTCCTCTATTTCTGAGGGAAGCATTGAGTTTTTCTTATTAAATTTGCTTTCAATAAATTGCTCACTTTTTGCTCATCTAGTTTCTATGCAAGATCTTGGTAATTTAAAAAATTTTTTATTCAAATTTAATTATTTCGATTTAAAATAGCGACAAACGTAGTAAAAGACTAACATCGCATGCGCATAAATAAACTCATCGTGCATGCGTTCATGGATCTGCCAAATTTGGCAGATCTCCGCCCAAACAGGAGTCTTGGCTTTATTGCACCATTATCCAAACAGATATCAAAAATTATCGCTCGATTAATAACTTCCACAAATGGGACAGCCGCCCAAGATGTCATATTGAAAATTAGGTAAATCTGCGTTAAGAGGCTTGAGATGTATAGGCAACCCACTGTACGCATAATGCGCATGCGCATTGGGACAAAACACAAGTGCATAGGTCAGAGCTTTCCAAACTGTTCATGTTGGTGACACACTTTTTAGACAAACAAAATTTCGCGACACATTAATACAGTACAGTAGCAAACCAGAGTTTAAAGGCGAAACTAACCCCCTTATAAAGGATACAATAGTAAAAAACACATACAATAGTAAAAAAAAATTATAACTTCTTATCATTTTAACACATTAAAGGCGGGTGCGGGTATTAGTACCCGTCTCGCCGACTGCTGTCTATCAGCTGGCCGGGTATTAGTACCCGTTTAAAAGTACGTGCGTTAAAAGCAGGACAAGATATTATTACCTGCTTAAAAAGGGCATATGGCCATAAAGGAGTAATGAATTTAGTATTTATTTTCGAGATTATTGATTAGTTAGCATATTTAATCCGGATATCGCCCTGCAATAAAATATTACCACTCATTCTTTGTGTTCCATAAACATTTGTTAAATTATTTCATTTTACAACTCACACAGTATTTAAGTATTTAAGGTTTATTGTTTGTCATATTTTGGGTCTTAAACCAATTTGTTATTCTCACCCTCCCCTACATTTATCTGTATATAAACGGCCTATCTCGTCAAAATAAATCAGTTTGTAGTACCACTATTTCAATGCAACAATATTTCATTAAAAGTTTTAAAAAAGCACACATATATATATATATATATATATATATATATATATATATATATATATATATATATATATATATACATATATATATATATATATATATATATATATATATATATATATATATATATTTATATATATATATACATATTTATATATATATATTTTTAGTTCCATTTACCCTAGTTACGGTAACAAGTCTGTTTGAAATAGTGCTCTATAAAAATAACTAAAAGTATCAGAAATTATGAATTTAAAAATTTAAAAACAGTGAGGAAAGCAATAAGCAACACTGGGACAGAGAGGTTACAGAAATTTACATGGGGAAAACGTATTTAGCGAGAACATTTAGATTAATTTTGGGATAAATTTTTGACAAATTTATTTGACATTTGTCAAACGATAAATTTGCACAGACACTATGATAAGAGTGACCTTTCTGTTGGTTTGACGGATAAGTACCAGACAACTAGGAAACAAGAGGGACGAACACCGAAACCCAGGTCGCGTCTGCAGTGGCATCCACCGGCAACCTGGTCAGCGTCTGTTCACCAGAGGTGCGGCTGCAAATACATGTCTACAAAGGCCTCAACAGCCAGTAGTACTAGAAGCCCTGTACCCAACCAGGCAAACTCAAACAAGCAACCATGGCAGTTCAACCAAAACTTTACTATACCCCAGGTGGTAACCAACAAGTAACACAAGACCTAGAAGCAGCAAACATCACAGATACTCAGGACAGAACGACTCTCAGACATAAAATACACCAGTGGGAAGTGAAGAATGAGACCAAGAAAATGACTGGAACCTCCTGGACCGAAGAAAGAAAACAGGCAAACTCACAGAAAATGTAGGAAATATGGGCCAAGAAGAAGAAAAAGATTTGAAAGCCATGAAAACTTAGCGCCATCCACTTTGGGTGCAATCCGAGGATTTATTTATTTATTTTATATATATATATATATATACAAATTGAATAATTTTATTTGCAATGGAGTACGATAGTGATGTCTATGCAGATGATTTGTCGCAAATTTCAAGCGATGCAGAGATTCCCGAATTTGATAGCGAAAGTGACGAGGAAGAATTGATTCGACCAAGAAGAAACAAAGCCTTGCCAATACCTTCTAGCGACGAAGAAAGTGATGGTGAAGTATTGGATTGGTCGGAAAGTGATAATGTGCCAATTATCGAAGATTTCTTAGGACAATGTGGGATTTTCGTGATGCCAAATAATTCAGAAAATGTAATTGATGTGGTTCAGTTATTTATTGGAGACGATTTATTTGAATATATGGCGACAGAAACAAACCGCTACCATGCACAGAATGAACATTTATTTAGAGATCGTGCTAAGTCCGTAAAGTGGAAAGATGTATCTGTGATAGAACTAAAAAAAATGCTCGGATTGCTTCTACTAATGGGAAGAGTTAGTAAGGATGCGAATACTGGTCGACAGATGAAACAATTGAAACTCCAATTATTCCTCAAATAATGAGCAGGGATCGATTTAGGCAAATATGGTATTCATGGCATTTTTCCAATAACGATAATGACAAAGATGATAGATATTAAAAAAATCCGCCCCATTATTTCATACATATTACCCAAATTTCAAGTTTATAAACCACAGAGAGAATTGTCCTTAGATGAAAGCATCATGCCATGGAGAGGTCGTCTAGCATTCAAAGTCTACAATGCTTAAAAAATAACGAAATATGGTATTCTCATAAGAATGGTCTGTGAAGCGAAAACCGGCTATATATGTAATTTCCAAATATACTGTGGTGAAGGAAATCGACTGCAACATACAATTTTGAATCTTCTTCAGCCATATGTAAACTTATGGCATCACATATATATGGACAATTATTACAATAGTGTGGACACTTGTGAAATACTTCTACAATATAGATTTCGGAGTTGTGGCACTATTCGCATAAACAGAGGCCTTCCTCTCTGTTTAAAAAACGCGAAATTGAATAGGGGGGAATCTATGTTTCGTCGGCGACAAAACATTTTGTTACAATGTTGGCAATCAAAAAGGCCTGTGCGTATGATTTCGACTATACATTCAGCTGATATTGTAGAAAGCCATAATATTGATTGGGCGACAAAAGAAAAAATCTGGAAACCAATATGCGTAGTGGATTACAATAAATTTATGAAAGGTGTAGATCGCGCAGATCAATATTTATCATATTATTCGATAGTACGTCGTACGAAGAAATAGACAAAGAGAGCTGTGATGTTTATTGTCAACTGTGCACTATTTAATGCTTTTAGTGTATACAACATTAAATCCTCATTGTAATAAAAAAACCGGCCAAGTGCGAGTTGTGACTCGCGCACCGAGGGTTCCGTACAAACTTGTAAGTAAGGTATCTTTTTTTGTGGAGGACGTTACAAGCACATTCAGTTAACTTGACAAGTGGCTCTCATAAAATCACGACCATCTTAGTACCGCTGCAAGCATAACCTCAACATGTCGTTGTCGTACGATGGAATTCTACCCTCTATTTTATTACCATACATCCTCCATTCACTATGAGTGTTTAGGGGTTCTGGAACTTCACTATTTGTTTTTACTGCTCAATTTTGCTTGTATACCTATATACCCTGTATAAAGGTATACAGGGTATTTTTTTTAAATAACGCGAATATGTTTAAACTTATAAAAAGAAAACTTTATTTTAGTATTAGACTTATACACTAACTTATATTAAGATCTAACTATTTCTAGATCTAATATAAACTAATATATTAACTATTTCTAGATCTATTTCGATACTATTAACATTCAGTTGTTGAATTGACTGCTTTTTGGGCAATTGACTACCAAAAAATATAGGGCGAACGTGATTTAAGTATAATATACTTAAATCATATTATCTACAACATGTTATGTAGATTATGTAGATTATAGTATAATATTATTATTTAGATTATCAACATAGTATGTAGATTATAAAAAAAAATTAGACGAAATATAATATATACAGGATGTTACGGGACTTGAGTATGTCGCATGTCGGTTATAAACAAGCAAAATTTAGACATAATATACACCCTGTATATATTATGTATATAGAGCAGAGATGTTATGGATATGAAATTTCGGATCTGGATGCGGATACGGATATAGGAATAATGTTATACCGGTGTCGGATACGGTTACGGATAAGAATTTTTTTCGGATAATCCGTTAGTTTCGGATAGTTTCGGTTACGGATATCAGATTTCTAAGGAATGGTAAAAGTAGAATGCTAATTTGTAAAAAAAATGATTTTATTTCTATGTTATTATTTGTACTACCTACAATCATATGTCATACAACTAAGTACAACAATATAAGTAGGTACTACAATTATATGTCATATAAGATATATAAGTTATTAATATTTATCTACGTAAAAATGCAAAATCATAATTATAATAAACAAAAACAACATTATTCCTTTTTGTCTATTATATATTTTCTATTAGATATTGAAATATATTTATAGGAATTATTACAACATATCAGTAAAAATTATCCGAAATTATTCGAAACTTTTATATCGGATTCGGTTACGGATATATTTTTATTTCGGATATCCGATAGTTTCGGTTACGTTTACGGATCTCCATAACATCCCTGATATAGAGCGTACGTGATGAAATGCATAACGAATATAAACAAAGAAATTTCAGTATAAACAGCTTGGTGCCAACACATACTTTTTAACCTTAGGACCTAACTGTATGCAACCCATATGCTTCTGGAGCCTGACAATACCACTACGACAACATTAGTGTATTGTCATAAGTTTCTAATAGTAAATTCGCATTTTTCTTGTAATTAAACTACATATTTACGGTTTTCAGATTTTTCCCTTAAGATGTGCTGTAAGACACCGCTTCTTGCCAAATTTCATGATTCTAGGTCAACGGGAAGTACCCTATAGGTTTTGATTCCCTTGTGAAATCGCAAAATATGCGACATAAACGGTCATATCTTTTGATCGCGTTGACTTACAAGTTTGATTTTTTCGCAGCCGAAAGAGACCGTAGACCCGAGTATTTGTTGAAAATTTCAACTTGTTACCTCTACGCGTTCCTGAGAAAATGGTCTTGACAGACAGACAGACGGACAGACAGACAGACAGACAGACAGACAGACGGACAACAAAGTGATCCTATAAGGGTTCCGTTTTCGGTACGGAACCCTAAAAATAAAAAATATTTTTACATAATGTGGCAAAAGAGTGGATAAGCGAACCGACTACGGAAAATGTGAATGAAGAGCATCCGTTCCTGGTACATCAGCTACACCCAGAAGGGATGACCCTCCAGGAAAGTTGTCAAAGGATACCAGAAAGCATAAATTAGTTAAACTAATTACAGGCGGCATAAAACTTAAACCCCAGAGACAGTGCCGCGTTTGTGCCGCGCATAAGAAGAAAAGTTTGACATGTAATATGTGCCAATTTTGCGAAGTGCTTCTTCACAAGGGAGATTGTTTTTTTAAATTCCACAATTTAGAAAAATATTAGTGACTGGTTTTATTACATAAGTTTAAAAACGACAAAACATTTTATTTGTTTATAAATTTTTTACACCTGCGCATCCACCATTACGAATCCATCCGGGCATCCACCATCAGGATCAGCGATCCTGACTCAACCTCCTAAAATTTGTCTTCAAAATTTTGAAAATATAGCCAGTTTTACCTTCACAAACTTTGCTTTTCAAAAATTTGTATTGTAGCTTACAAAGAACCTAAATCATCCCCTATTTTACCCCCTTCAGGGATGATATTGCAAAAAAACGATGAAATACGTATTTTTTTTAATTTCTTACCAAAAGCCTAAATATTAATTTTCATCTCCCTAACTTGAAAAATGATCGGTTCCTCATACATCCCCTATTTCATCCCTTTCAGGTTTTTTTTTAGAAAAAAGTATCTCAGGGTGCAATCAAAAGTCCTTTCTCAGGGTGCAATCGTTCAAATACCCAACTTTTGATAAAAAAGGCCTAAAAAATTACTCCCGCTACGCAGCACAGTTTCATATCTTAGGATATCCGCTCAAAATGTGTTAATGAGATACATGAGCTTGATTGGATGAACACAGCTTTTTAATATTCGGTGGAATTATTAGACAAAGACACTCGCATTTCGCCATCAAGCATTTTTAAGCTTCCACGTTTCAATGTCTTTATGTTTGTCATTGTTGAAAAGGATACTTCACAAATGTATGTAGTGGAAAACTGTAGAAGAATTTTTAACACTTTTTTACCTATGTTCGGATGCATTTTAGAAACGTAAATCCAAAAGTTATCTAAGTTAACCTCTTTATAGATCATTAACATATTTCATCATCATTTTTTATTTCAGCTAATTCTTCTTCTTCAATAAGCGAGAAGTTAATCGTTGCAGTTGAAATAAATGGATTTCTGATCCAATCATAGTCTTGGATTTCAATATTTGGGAAGTAATGTCGAAATTTCTCAACGAGTAATGTTAAATGGTCAACAATTAACGCACTAATATCATATTTTAGCTCACATTCATCAGTTTTGGAAAACATTTCAAAATTTACTTCTTTCACTTTCCTTTTCCAAATTGCAATCTTGTCTCTCATAGCACAAATTTTATCTACCGCTGTTAAGAGATTTTCTCCTTTTCCTTGTATACTGGGGTTTACTTTATTCAAATGTTCAAATATGTCAGCAAGATATGCTAATTTTGTGCACCACAGTTTGTTTTGAATTAGATCGCAGAATTCATTTTGCTGATTTTCTTCAAAGAGTCTAAGCATCATTTCTCTCAATTCGTATACACGACAAAGCACTCGACCTCTTGAAAGCCACTTCAAAAAAAGCCACGCACTTCTGTGTGTAGTAAAAGTTTTTTAAACTTTGCCCCCATTTGTTCACAAATGTGAGCAAATAATCTTGATTTAACAGGTCTACTTTTTATGTAACTCACCATTTCAATCATTTTGTCCATAATTTTTTTCAATTCGCAATCAATGGTTTGCGCCACTACTTCTTCGCGATGTAAAAAGCAATGAGTTAATATAATATTTTCATTCTCTTTCTTTGCCAACGCTATAAAACCTTTTGTTGAACCAATCATTGAAGGAGCGCCATCTGTACAAATTCCTTCACAATTTAATCAATTTAAATTATTTTCGTTCATGAAGTAATCTAATGTTTTAAATATATCTTCGCCCCTCGTTCTCAATGGAAGTTCTAAGCAACACAAGAATTGTTCAATAATTCTGCCAGTATGAATGAAAAGTATAAAAACTAGTAATTGTGCCAAACCACTGACATCTGTAGATTCATCTAACTGTAATGCAAAGACCATATTACTATCTTGAAACATGTCCTTAATTTGCAGTTTAATATCATCAGACATGTCTTGAATACGTCTTCCAATCGTGTTATCTGCCAAAGGGATTTTATTGACTTTTATCTCAAATTCTGGTCCAAACATTGTTCGAACAATAGCACAGCAAGATTCCTTTATAGTAGTTTCAGCTATACTGTGTGGCTCCTTATTTTTGGCAATTATTTGAGCAATCAACTAACTTGCCTCTTGAGCTTTATCTGATGTCTTCATTCTCTTGGTGAATGATACAGACTGCTTCTTTATAGATTTTGAAAGTTCAATAAAGTATTCTACTGGCTTTTGTGATAAATGACTGTTTTTTGAGGTAAAATGGCGCTTTAATTTGTTTGGTACCATACTTTCATTTGCAAGTATCACCCCACAAATTAAACACTGGGGACAAGGATTTTTTTCATTACCAGAAAATGTGAATCCTAGTTTCATATAATCATTATTATATAAACGAAACGTAGAATTTTTTCCTTTACAATTTTTACGTATTATGCAGACCCTTCAACAACTGATTCTTCCATAAGCGATATCATAGGTTCATCACAAACGTCAACTTCAACTTTTCTTTTTTTAATTAGAAACTTATCCATTTTACGAGTAATTCAACACCAATTTAAGAACTAATTATTTAGTTATAGTTCAGTCTTAGTTCTTAAATTGGTGTTGAATTACTCGTAAAATGGATAAGTTTCTAATTAAAAAAAGAAAAGTTGAAGTTGACGTTTGTGATGAACCTATGATATCGCTTATGGAAGAATCAGTTGTTGAAGGGTCTGCATTAATACGTAAAAATTGTAAAGGAAAAAATTCTACGTTTCGTTTATATAATAATGATTATATGAAACTAGGATTCACATTTTCTGGTAATGAAAAAAATCCTTGTCCCCAGTGTTTAAATTTACAAATAAAAAACAAAGCTTATATATCCTAATGCGCATGGTTAAAGGTGGGGATATTTCAGCTGAAAAGAACAAAGGGACGATAATATTTAACCATTTGTGGTTTTTTTTTAAACCAATTTTAAAAAAGATTATTTGTTAGATGGGAATACCTATGTTATTAACACGTTCAAAACCTAACCTAATCCCATAGGTATTCCCATCTAACAAATAAGCTTTTTTTTTAATTTAATGTTATAGTCGCGATTATTCCCGCGACACACCTTCACACTGCAGACGACACACTAAAGTGTCGCGGCACACAGTTTGGAAAGCACTGGCATAGGTAATAGTTATTTACATCAGAGTGTGGAAAGTTTGATTTTACAACGCGACAGCTCGTTTGGGGAACTCGCCCTTCGGGCTCGTTCCCCAAACGAGCTGTCGCGTTGTAAAATCATTTCCGCACGAAATTTGTATAAATTTTTTGGCCGACAATTATTATTAAAAAATAGACCCTTCGGCTCTACTTCCTCTTTACAATATTGGAAGTTATTTTATTTGGCACAATGCGGGAAAGTACTAGCTTTACAATTTAAGAGGCCAAAAATTCATTTCCTCACGAAATTTGTATAAATTTTGTTGGCTGACAATTATTATTTAAGAAACAAATAGACCCTCCGCCTCCACTTCCCTTCCCTCACTCCCGCCCCCACGTCCGGATCCCACCCCACTTCCGGTTCCCATCCCACTGCCGGTTCCCATCCCACTTCCAGTTCCCATCCCACTTCCGGGTCCCACCCCCACTTCTAGTTCCCATCTCACTTCCGGTTCCTACCCCCACTTCCGGTTCCCACCCCCCCTCCGGTGGGGGATACTTTTTTCTTATTTCGGATCGAGAGGTCGCGCGATATGTGGTCTTGTTTAATCTTCTCCTAATATAACATAATGTAACCATAATCTAACCATCCATTTTGTTCAAATCTGTAGCTGCGATGGCGTTTTGTACACGCCACTGGAGGTTTTATGACAATTTCCGTTAGTTTCAATTGTGGCACGGAGGGCGCTGAATGGCTCAACGCATATTAACCGAAAATTATAATAAATTTTTTACTTTTTTATAAATATTTAAAATAAATAAATAAATAATTAGACGTACACAAAAGACGTTTATACACAAAATGGCACCATAATATATTAAGACATCATAATAACATTACTATTGTAAATTCGATTGTCTTATAGCAATGACTACATTTAAATAAATTTTAATTTAATAATAACTAAATAGTTTACCTTGAATTTATTTGTTTAATGTAGGTAAGCCTTCCATATATATGTTTATGTTTCCTTGTTTTGTTATTATTTTGTAGTAGTACATAATTATATATACTTACGTTTTCCGTGCCATAAGCGCATGCGCGGTGAGTTTATTTATGCGCATGCGCATGAGATATCAGTCTTTTACTACGTTTATCGCCATTTTAAATCCAAATAATTTTGATATTAAAAATAAATTTTAAAAAATAACCAAGATCTTGCATAGAAACTAGATGAGCAAAAAGTGAGCAATTTATTGAAAGCAAATTTAATGAGAAAAACTCAATGCTTCCCTCACAAATAGAGGAAAAACGATTTGTACTTTAAATAGTTAATAACTAATGAAATAATTAATTAATGATATGAGCAATTGCGGATTTTAATTAAGCAATTAGTGAGCAATTAATACAGGTTTCTCGTTTTTTTTAATTATTGCAGTTCCACTCCAACTTTTGGTAGGTGGAGAAAGTGGTAAAATGTTTAGAAAACTCCACACAATTGACGAATCTTTGAGATATTGTGGTGCCGCCGAAGGCTGCGGGGGTGCGGCTCGAAAACGAAATTTCGCCTTCTCGGCCACAGAGCGGCCTAATTTGGACCGATCGCGACGCGAGTGGTGCTATCGGGAGCGCCGATTTTTTTCTCACAAAACTCTCATCTCGAATTTTCGAGTCTTCGCTGAAAATTTGAAAAACCGAAAAAAAATTCGCAAAAAACGATCTTCTTTGGCCTTCTATTGCAAGCCGACCGTGAACGGAATGCCTTCCCGTTTGTGGTTTCGTAGGTTCTTCCTCTCTGTACCTTCGAAGAGGCCGTGCAAGGTTTTGCAAAAATGGCCGTGCGGTAGACGTTTTTGTAAAACCGGACGTTTGCGGCTGCCGAACCGGAAGTGGGTGGAATTTTGCAATTTCTTGTACACCGTTCGATAGAGGTCGACGGTATCTTGCGTACGATGTGCCGATTTGCCGATTCGCGGAAACTATGGGGTCGCCACGGCCGATAGTTGGAAATCGGTAGGATGTCAATACGCAAACAAGATCTACAAAAGTATAGATTCCTGCCAAGGCACAACTTCCTGCCCTACAGTGGCAAATAGAGAACAGAGTGGACCGTGCCATAGGCTATTAAAAGTTGCAATTTCGAATTTTGTGTCCTAGCTGGGAGGTGCATGCAAATTTTGCGGAAATTTTTGAACGGTGTCCTTCCTCTGGAAATTGCCGACATTCTGAAACCAAATTTGCACGTTTCGCTTGCACGGTGCGCCCCTCAGAGCCCTGGGAATCGTCGCCCGTTTTTCGCGCGGCATATTTCATTCGTTTTTCAACTTTAGCAACTTTTACCGCAGCAATTCGCAAATTTCAACTCTTTTCTGCAAGGGTAGTAAATTTCGCTTCTTCGCCGGCTGCGGTTCGGTGAGGGAGAATTTTCCAAATTTCCTCAAATTTCGGGTACGTCAAAATCGGAATTTTCTTACCACGACATTTACGCTACAACGAAGAACACCAATCGGTAACACATTTCCGCACTTTCACCTGCAAGTCCCGTCGCAAGATGATTCTAATTTTCGATTTTTTTTCCTCATTTTCTGAACCAAGAAAAGAAACCGGCGCTACTGGCGGGACGCAAACACAAACGTCATCCCAACCGTATATATATATATATATATATATATATATATATATGTATATATATATATATATATATATATATATATATATATATATATATAAAAATATATATATATATATATATATATATATATATATATATATATATATATGTGTATATAAATATATATATGTGTATATAAATATATATATATATATAAATATATATATATATATATATATATATATATATGTATATATATATATGTAAATATATATATATATATTAGTAATTATTGTAAATTAGTCAAATTGACTCGCTCTAGCAATCTTGTGTAAATTATGGAAAGTATGTGCCTGCCTAAGCTATTAATACTGTTTTGCCATTATAATGGTATCTTGTTAATGCTGGCAGTGGAGAAGCCTGAGGAGCAAATGGTGATAAAATCATTAGAGGTGTTTTCAATTGCATGTTGGCAATTCAATTTTTCCTGTGTTGAAGTGGTTGAATGCCCAGAAGCTATAGTAGTCAGTTGGTGCAAGATCTGGAATAGGGTGGGTGATAGAGAGTTTCCAAGTTCTGTTCCTGTAGTTTGAACAACGATATTCGTACGACATGTAGCTGTACCTTGAAATGCAATTGGATTGGCCTGTTGAAAAATTTTAAATAGATTTGCTAGTCTTGTCTGTGTAATCTTGTTTTAACCATACACTCTGGTCTGTAACATTTTTATTTTGCGTATTCTTTTGCATGGAATGAAATATAAAATATGATTTTTTGTTGGCAGATTGAATATGGACGATTATGCAGAAATAGAAATTTACGATGCAGCTGATGAAACCATCAATTTTGGTTCTAGATGTGTCTCCGATGGGGACTGTCTGTATGAGGCTGTCACAACATGCCTCTTAAAATCCTCAAGCTATGTAAATATTTTTCAAATTTTTAAACTGCAATTTCATATTTGATTGGTATTTTAAATTAGCACACTTTTTTGCTCTGAATATAGTTTATATATTTACATTGTTTATTTCAATAAATATCCTATATCTACTATGAAAATGATAAATTAGAAGTTTTTTTTTCTATATCCAATATACAAATATTGCAAATTATGGTTTTTCAAATATTTAATCTACATTTATTTCTGTAATAACGTTCTGTTACCTATCCACACCCTGTTTCCTATTTATATGATTTTGTTTCTCTTCTAGAATGGGGATAATTTACCAATAATTCACTCAAAACTGAGTGAAAAGATGTTGATTTTTAGCATTGGACACACCTTGCGTATATTTGAAGACCTCACCTGCTCGAATTTACTGTCCAACCTAAAATTTCAGAGCACAATTGATGCATTCTGCTGCTTCAGAAACTATTTATTAATTTGCCTCCGAAATGGCTCAATGTACTTACTAGATATCAACACATCAACAATCCTTATATCTTGGTAAGTATGTTTAGAGAGACAAAATTACATAGACAAGACTAGACAGACATAAGTACATACACAAGACTACATAAAAAGAGTATACAACTAGATAAACAAGACTGGACAAACAAGACCAGGCAGTCAAAATTGAGCTAGACTAGAAGGACATGACTAGACACAAAACTGGATGGACAAGACTGGACATATGAGACCTGACATACAAGACTGGACATACAAGGCTAGGCTGACAAGACTAATGGTACAAAATTGAAATTTTAAGACCAGGCAGTCAAAATTGAACTACACTAGAAAGACATGACTAGACACACAAAACTGGATGGATAAGACTGGATATATGAGACCTGACATACAAGACTGAACATACAAGGCTAGACAGACAAGACTAATGGTACTAAATTGAAATTTTAGTAATCCTGCTGAGAACATATGGAATGATCAAAATTTTTACATAAATGTCTTTGAGGATGAATATAATCAAGTTGAAAATGTAATAACATTTTTGGTTGTTGATAAAAATGGTGTGATAAGGAGGTAAAACAGTTGCTGCTGACTGAAATGTATAAGCCTGAGTTTTTCTTGAATCAATTGTAGAATTAAATTTAAAATTTCGGCAGAGGGAGAGAAGACTCTCAGTGCGGAAACCGTTTTAGAATTGAGAATAAAAATAGAAAACGCTGCGAAATTCCACAGATTTATTATGTTGAATGGGGTTGATTTGGTTGTCGTTGATCTACTTGATGGTAGCTACATTAGCTATGGACAATGTTTGAAACTGAAAAAGATTTATCCGTTCCATTTTTCGTAAAGAATTTCCTATGAAATTTAAATTTTTATTATTTTTAAAATTACGCATTTTTAGGAGTTTCATAGCTTTGACTGATTCTGGAAAATTAATGTTGATTTGTCGCTTGACATTTTCAATGCATTACCTGAATAGAGATGCAACTTATACGGATCTAGTATTCGTTAATAAAAATAATGAGAAAAATTGTGTTTTGATCAAGGAATACGATGAATTTGGTAAATCTACCATCGAATCTGTAACGTTACCAGGTAAAGAAAATAATTTATTAAATTCATATACATCGGCATAGATTACCGTTTTGGATTGAGTCAAGATGGTGAGTTGGAAGATTCATATTGTAAATTGTGCAATAGAGCACACATTAGTAATTTAGGTTTTCATAGAAACACTACAAATTCTGATTTAAGTAAAAAAAATTAAAGTATGAAGCAATTTGAACAATGAGAATTCATTGATTTATTAAAATATAATTTTTTTTTTGTTAGATTTTAATTTAATTTACTCAATAAAAATATCTGGAAATGTGAAGTTGGTCCAACCAGACTCGATTTCCCATGAACAAGTATACTTCTCGTTTCTGCCCTGTAAAGAAATTAAAATTCAAATGATCTGTGAAACTATTCCGGAGAAACGTTTGTCTCGACTGCTGAAGAAACAGTTATTCGATGAAGCCGAGGTTTTCGCCGCCAAATGGAATATGGAAACGGAGGATATTAAGAAAGCGAAGGCGAGGATTGTTATGGCTGCGCTATCTTTATCCGACGAACACGTTTCCGAGTTGATTTCAATTTTGGATACTATTGGTGACACGATTTTTAAACAGAATAGTTGTGTGGAAGTTGCCAGTCAGTATTATGAACATGCCCGGAAATTGTTAATGTATGGAGCCTCGTTAAAACCGAAACCGAATGAGGTAAAAAGTATTTTTAAGCGAATTCAAATCATTTTTCTAGTGTGTAGTTGCAGATGTGATATATTACTGATGCTCGTCAATGTTGAAAAGCATGACTGAATGAATGGATGAAAGCAGGAATTATAAATGAGTGTCCAGTTGTGTCTAATCTTGTCTATACTCTCATCGACTATATTATCAGATACCCAAATATTTTCGCGATTGTCAACCTCATAATTCTTAGATATCTTAAACTGATGTCTTAACGTTTGGAGATAATTGAAACGCCGTTTTAGGTCATTTTCCTATAAATATATTTTTTCCACGGAAAATTCCTTACTTCCAAGTTCTGAAATTTTATCCTCAATTTTTTCAAATTGCTTCTCGCAAGCCTAAACAGATAGCAAAATTTAATTTGCCGATTTGTAATCAGCAGAAAAAACACGTTCAGAAACACTTTTCGTTTTCCAATAACTTATTAAATAAAAGGTTTAGCAAAAATAATTTTCTAATTTTCAGCATCCCAAAATTACACGGAAAACTTATGAAATTTTGCAATAAATCTAAATTTAGAAAATCGCATAGATCTAGCTATCATTCCATTGAAAGACTTGGATTTTAAATGATTTCTCGAGAAACTCTACCGATTTTCAGTGTTTTCAAGATTTTTCTTAGTGTAACAATATGAATATGTTATAAAAATACTTTATTTTTTAGGACATCGATGATGTGTATTACTCTAATATTTTCAATGCTATGTACAAGTTGGAAATGTTTGAACTGTCCAGAGAAACTGAACTGGAATTGGACGAATCTCGATGGTCAGATTTCTACAACTGGGACTTGTTTGAATACCTTTGCATGCAGCTAAACCATGTAAATAAGTAAAAGGAAATAATTTTATACAAAATTCCAATCTGTTTTTTTAAGGTTAAAATTGAATCCTGTATTATCATCTACACTAGATTAATAAATTCAACAATCGTTAAATTTGGATTGGCCCACGTTGAAAAAATAATTTCTATAGTTAACACAGTAATTCATTTTCATCTTTAGTTTTCTTTAAATTTGTAATCAATTTTTTTTTTAGAAATCATTGGATGTAATAATCCCATTCATGTGTGTTTTCATAAGGAATACGTTGTTGAATTTGCCTGAATGTGTAAAATTGTTTTACGATTGGATGCGGGGAAAACTGTTCAGTTTAGAGTACAGTGCCGATTTTCCAGAAAACGGCATAGAATTTGCAAATGCAATGATTAAATTATTCAACGTTGATTATGTCAATTTCGACAAAAAATGCCACAAACCGCAAGATATTTTGGTGGAACTCTCTGACATCATGAAAGCTTTGCAAACTGTGCAATTGCTGAAAAACAATTATAGAATCCTCATTTCTCTTAGGAATTGTTTACAGGTAAATATTTGTTTTCATAAAAAAAATTATAACTGTAATTATAGCTACAGTTAATTTTTCTGATAAATGAACGCAAGCGATATAAAAAGAATTACCTGCCGAGCGGCTGGAAAAGTATTTTTTCGCCGTTGGTAATTTTAACAAATATTCTTGTCACATTAAAATAAAAGGCATGTTTATTAATTAAAACATTGCATAATGTTAAATCATCATCGAGAAATAATATTTTCACCCTAAGAGACATACAAGGTATACTATTAATACTATTTTTGTTTCAGGGCCCTTTGAATCTCATTCATGCTTTACGTGGCATTGACATTCAATGTTATGAAGTGTTTATTGATATGTTTTTAGTTAAATACATAATTGACAATAATTTAGATCCTGATGAAGTTTTTGAACAAGAAATTGAGGTAAATTTGAGTGACATTTTTCAAACTAAACTCCAATTTTCGTTTTCATTTTCTATCAACCATTTTCATTAAATTCGATTCATTAGATTCGATTTATATTCATAATGTTGAATCCAAATTACAGCTTCTCTTATTTTAATTAATGTTTCCTTCAGGAACTGCTTGAATACGAAGAACAAGTTTGGATCGACGTGATACCGCTGCTATGGAAACGGATCTTTTCTGTAGAGAAGAAACTGAACGCGGTCTTCCTCATATTGAAACAGTCAAATTTGCCGAGATCGCCACAAGTTTTGAATATCTTGAGACAGGCCATGCAGTATCAGCACCCACTGGTCGCCAACATCGAGATCGAGATCAAGAACGAACCGTTCTATAAGGTTTGGCGAGACAAACTTTACAAAATTGAGGACCATTTCGTTCTAGACAGGATCATACTAGAGAAAAATATGCACGATTATGTGAGTTGAAAGAATTTTGAAAGTAATATACCAAGTGAATTGACATGATTGAGAATTATATTTGAATTCTTTAGTTGGCAATATCGTTGGCTCAATATTAAATATTCAAAACAAACGTAAAAAACATTAAAATTGACAGTTTCAAACATTATTAAATAAAAATAGTTTTTAGCATCATAACAGAGCATTTATTGTAATGGACTATTTTCGCAGTGGATTCCAAAATGAAAATGGCTATTGTCTGTATTCACAGCTTTGTTCAGCTGTATTCAGCTTATGTTATAATTTGTTTATTTAATTACAATTTGTTGAAACCTATCCCGAAGAACAAACCGAATATCGGAATTTTGCACAACACAGTGGGCTAATAGTTGAATGGTTTGTGAACACTTCTACCAACCAGCTCTGTGTTGCCAATGTATTATTTTGCTTCAATCATTTACAGTCACTTGGTAAAAGAGACCAGTTTAACAGGACCATATAGATATAAACAAACAAACATGCCAATAGATAGAATTAGACAAATGAGACTTATTACAAAAACACAAAATAGATACACAAAATTATAAATAGATACACAAAATTAGAAATGCCAAATTGGTCAGACGAGATTACAAAGACTGGACAGACAAAACTACAAAGACTAGACAGACAAGTCTAAACAAACTTGACAGTCAAGACTAATCCGAATAGACAGAGAAGTTGACAGACAAGACTAGTCAGGAAAGACTAGACGGACCAGACTAGACAGACAAGACTAGACTAACTAGACAGACAAGACCAGACAGACAAGACTAGTGAGACAATACTACACAGACCAGACAGACAAGATGAGACAGACAGACAGGATGAAACAGACTAGCCAGACAGCGTCCAGCTTCCGCCCAGCGAGCGAGGACTCAGCGAGTGCTAGCTGCATTGCAGTTATTGACTTTGTAGTTCAAAATTGTGGATATGGAGCCATTTAAAAAATAGTGACTTTATAACCAAATTGTGTTATAAACTAGTGTAAACTCTTTGATGCACCAAATGATGAACATAATTTTTGTCCTATTAGCCTCAAAGATTTCCTCCAAAAACTTCGTTCAGGCGTATAGGGAATTTCTCTGAGCGATAAAATATGCAACAAAGCAGCTTTCTGCTTAGACGAACAGCTGACGAAAAGGAAGAGACTGGACATAAGCATGCAGGAGCCAACAGTAGAAAGGGAAAATGAGCTGGAAAGAATAATCCGCACAGTGATTGCAAGATCACTAGAATTAAGATGAAATGAAAAGATGCAATAAAAAGATCACAATAAAAAGATCACAGAGGAGTTGTGGGCACTGACCAGGTCTGTAGAATGAATCTGGGTTAGCAGGCATAAAATGCATTCATCACTAAATGATGACAATTCCACCCATCGTGCTAAGAACTGCAATGCTAGCACACAGACAGCTAGCGAAAAGGAAGAGAAACAGCTGGAGGAACTTTATTAACGCATAGAAACTGGAACAACCTATGAAGAGTTCAAGGCGGTCGCTGCAAATGATCAAGACCAAGGTGTGCCCAAAGCGCTATCCGAAGCGTACGCCAGACCAGAGGAGTTAGCCAATCAAAAACCAGAGGTAGGAAACGTAGTATATTTACACACTATTGGCATGCCAGATGGGTCTTATTACGAACACAGGCCGGTACATATGCCAGATGGTGTCTATAGATCCCACAGCGGAAACGGCTGACTTGAAAGACCTATTTGACTGTATGCAACAGCTCAAAGTCATCAGTGGAAAAAAATGGTAGGAAGAGCTTGGCGCTACATAAACCAGCCAAAGTAGACTGGCAAATCACAAAGAAGTTGATAAAATTCGTGTTTGCAAGAATTGACATAAAAGTAAGAATATATACCCAAAAAATCCAAGTACTAAAATCATAGACGCACAGTCTGCGTCGAGATAAAAAAGTCGAGTAAGAAACAAAAACACGGAAGCTATTTTTATTAGATTTTTATAAGACGAGGGCAGGTCATACGCTGACCTCCTTAAAATGGTAAGGACAGAGGTTCACCCAAGAAGTACAGGAGCGGTTATCACTAGAGCTCGGAAAGCCAAATCAGGCGCACTGTTGCTGGGGGTGAAAGACGGCAAGGCTCCAAAGTCCGCAGACGCAATACTGCACGTTAAAGACTTGGCAATACGATACAACCCAGTGGCGAAAACGGTGAAATTAAGATGAGAAATCTAAGACCCGCCTACGGAGATAGCCAAGTAGCAACTGTCGCAGTCCCAAAGTCTGTTGCTGCCACTCTGGTGCAAGAAGGAGAGTGAGAATAGGGATGGTTCAGTGCCGAATTCAGGAGCGTATAAACGTCACCAAATACTATAGATGCTGGCTAACGGGACATCTTGGCAGGGAATGCAAGGGACCGGACAAAAGATGTGTTTTAGATACGGGCGTTATGGACATACTGCACAGGGCTGCAAGGAAATCGAGTTTTGCCCCATATGCAATGTGGACGGTCACAGAGCACACTCAGGACCATGCCCGGCTTTTAGAAAGGCGCTGACGGAGGCTAGAAGCAGAAAAAATGGGCAGAAATGACCCCTGTTAGAAATCCTTGCAAATAAACGCGATTTGCAGTAGAGCTGCTCAAGACCTAATGAAGGCCACAGCTCATGAAATGAAAGCAGATATCACCATAATCAGTGAACCGAACAAAAAGTCAGTCAGTCAAAGCAAGGATTCAGCTATTATGCCTAATAATCCATATATACCCGCTAGAAACTATGGAAGTGGGCTCGGATTTGTATGGATCGAGCTCAACTGATAAGCGAGGAAACATTGTGCTGGACTGGGTGGCAGAGCTAGACTTGTATGTATGCAATGTTGGAAATTCAGCAACTTTCGAACGAATTAGTAGCTCCTTCATACTCGATACAACTTTTACTTCGGGAAAACTGGTAGGGAACATTAGGAACTGGCAGGTACTCTCGCGGGAAACAATAAGTGACCAAAGGTACCTATTCTATGAAATAGGTGTAGATTTTTATCCCAAATTGCCGAGCTACATAAAAATTCACAGGGGTTGGCATATAAAAAATATAAATGAAGAAAAATTTATACATAGACTGGAGGAGGAGGTAAACATCACAAACGAACGGTCCCCGGAGGAACTTATCTCAGTCTTGGAGATAATATGTAATGCCAGTCTTGTCCCGAGAAAAAAAAACAGAAAAGGAAATAAGTATGTTGGTGGAGCGATAAAATCGCTGAAATGAGAGCCTCGTGTTGCCGCAAGACGTACCTACCAGCGGAAACCTAAAAGAAAGCCAAACGCAGAGTCAGTAGAAATGCACAGAAACTAGTATTCTACATCGAAAAAGGAGCTACGTACTGAGATCTACCATGCCAAAAGGGAAGACTGGTGACAACTCTGCAATAAAATTGACACAAATATCTGGGGTGACGCGTATTCAATTGCTACAAGAGAACTTATAGTGAGGCACCCGAACCTGCAACTAACGATGAAACAGATGATAGAAAGGGTGAAGGTCCTCTTTACAACTCACGAAAGCTACAATGGGAACTACCGGAAGTAAGAGAAGTATTGGAACTCTCTAGGGAACAACTACTTAGCGCTAGGAACTTAGCGATTTAGAAACGGTAGAACACCAGGCCCAGATACCTTCCTCCCGAAATTATTCAAAAAACCAATCTTCATTTTAGAAACAATGAACAGAATACTAACTAGTACATGTGGATCGTATTTTTTGAAATGAAATAGTTTTTGTGGATGGAAGAGTTGAAAAGATTGGAATAGTTGCTAAAGATGGAATAATTGATGAGGATGGAATTGTATAATGAATTTTCAGGTGCGCGACACTTGTGGCGCTTTCAGCGCCGCATGATATATGTGGAACGTGGAGTTGTATATGAATAAGCAGAATTGCGCGAGAATAAAAAGAGTAAACAGAAGATGCTCGATTTTTGTTGAAAGCGCATCAGATTAGGTTGTATGTGTTGTATGAGTTGCAAGATGTACAAGTCCTACTTAATGCTGTCAGGTTTGTAAAAGAATATAATCAAACACTTGAGACGTACTTCAAATGTGCACTGAGATGACACACTGAGATGTACTTAATCATCATATAGTGTTGCCAATTGTCTGAAATCAAAGTTATTATAATTCAAGGAGTGATATGAGAAATGAAAAGCTCCCAACGTTCATAAAAAAAGTTGCTATATCTAACAATGTGATATTAGTTACCAAGGCTTACAACATGGACGAAAATCAGCTGTGGCATAAAAGTTACTAAAAATCTCACTAAAAATTTCATAACCATTAAATTAATTAAGTATATTAAATATTGTTTTAATCCAGACATGTCAATCACGAATTTAAAAAATCAAAAACGATCACGAGAATTTCAAAATATTCAAAAATTGCAAAAAAATATATTAACACTGTAAGGATTTCAACGAAAATGTGGGTGGCCACATGAAGTAACCGCTGGCCAATTTTCAACGCTCCGCCTCCAATGGGGACGGCGTGGGAAATAATTTTGTCTTCAAATGGATTTTGCAAATATCTCGTCAACATCTCAATATAGAAAATTGTAACCGGGATATCCGCATGTAGGACGTGGGTGTCTATAAAAAAGTATTCTTTGTAAATTTTGCAAAATCCCTCAGTTTTGTCACAAAAGTAAAAAATATAAAATCCCAAAATGTATCCAAGTACCCCTTCTCTGAATTTCGTTTTTCAATTTACAGGGGTTTAAATATAAAACGCTTTAAGAGGTTTGCAAATAAATTTATTCTGCAAAAAACGGTTCGCTTTGGAAAGTTGAAAATGACAATTTTTAGATGAAAATCTGCTCTATAAATTAGTGCTAAATGCATGTTTGGTAGACTTCGGAGAGTTGGACAAAAAAAATATATTAGAAAAAATCTTTATTACAAAAAATCCTTTGTCAAAGCTATCGGCCACGAAGATAACGCCAATTTCAATAGATAAATGTATAATCTATACAGATCTGATAGAAAGTTCCAATATATTTGTAGCAGTTTTCAATTTATAGTTATTTGAATTTATTACTTTCCATTAAAGTCCGAGTTTGAGGCCTCCGCCAGATAAAATATTTTGCAAAACTAACTGAGTCAAAATGTGTCAAATTTTATTATTCCACGTTGTGTGAAACTTACTAAAATATGTTTTCTAACAAATCCAGACATGTCAATCACGATTTTCAACCAAAAACGTACACGAAAATTTCAAAATATTCAAAAATTGCGAAAAAAAACGTATTAGCCCTTGAGGGATTTTAATGAAACTTTTACTGAATGTGGGTATCCACCAGAAGTATCAGCTGACAAAATTTGAACGCTCCCCTCTGAGGAGCGAAAGACAAAAGTTTGAAAATCAAGCAAACAACGTCTGGTCCAGACGGTCCGTCAGGTGTAGAAAACTCAATATGTTGCATTATTTTAGTAGAACTTGTTGAGTTCTATTCGAATTTGAATCGAAAATGACGATAAATTTTGAGATGGCTGTTCCTTTCGCAATCAAATGGTAAAACTGACAGTTTTTCGCCAATAACTCTGTGGCTATACATCCCAGGAAGACGCGAGTGGTACCGTTGGAATCTAAATTCTATTTAAAATATTTAATAATTCTTAAAAAAATCGTAAATATTGCAGTTTACGAAATAAATTTTTGAATTCAAATGTAGACGGAAGCAACTGTTTCTGATGTAAAAATGTCTGAACTTTAAGAATCTACAAAAATAAAAGTGTAAAATTTTTCTTGTAGAATTTTTTTTAAAATTGCGAATTTTGACGTGCTATGCGTTGCTAATCAAGAGCCAGAGTCGCCGAAATCTGCAATTTAGAGATTTCAAGAAATCTCTTAGAATTTGATTTGATTCTGAACCTTACAAAGAGCGAAAAATCAGAAATTTGATTAAATTTTTATTTTTTAATTTCATCTTTTCATAAGCACACGAATAATCATAAACGGATAAACTTCAAATATGACATTAGCACATAACCTGAGTGAAAATAGTGTCCAAAAGGTCAGCTGTAAGTGCAAATTGGCGATTCAGCGGCAAGCAATGGTCGTATTTTTTTTGACCAGGAGTGCAAATCCGTAGATGGATTTGAGAAATTCAAACGCCATACTGCTGGCCTTTTCGCCGGGCATGCATTCCTCATACTGGAAATGCACATTTTGCTTTTCGCGTTTCCGTTTGAAGAGGTGAAAAAAAAGTGACTTTGCGAATTGGGGCCTGCGGTACTTCCCCGGAGGTGTAATGGTCGCGAGAGGTGTCGTTCGAAAGTAGAGACGTTGGGCTATAATCCCTGAAGAGCAATACAATTCTAAAACATTTCACCGAATATGGAAGGTTTCAATTTGCTCAATTTTGATTAATTCGTTTCGAGTTTGTACGGACGTCGTTTTAATTTAGCAAATCCCGGAGGATTCTCGCGGACGTCTGCAAAACATAGTTTTTCTTGCGTTCCGGCGCCATCCGGAACGCAATAGCAGTTAAACTCCAAAACAAACTAAAAGGCACTATGCCGAATCGATTGGTGTCGGCCCGGTCCCGATCCGACTGTTGGTTATCGCAGGAGGGGGATCCTCGCAATTAAGGTGAAAAAAAAAACGCGTTTTTCCGATTGTGGTGTTAAAATTGACCCAGAGCGGTCACATGTCCCAGATTCTTCCACCGCCCGTTGCGGGTAAACATCTCGCATCGAACGAACCGGTCTGGAGACGCGGCGCTCTTCAACCAAGAAAACAGCGTCCAAAGGAATTACATACCTGGCAGTAACCGTTGACAGAAAGCTCTCCTTCAAGGAGCACGTCAAAAAAATTGCGGCAAAGGCCCTTAAAATCACCTCAGCTTTGGAAAAACTAATGCCCAATACTAGTGGACCAAAAAGTAGTAAGAGAAGGCTGCTTTGCTCGGTGGTCCGATCAACTATGCTCTACGGAGCTTTTGGTCTGGACAGGGGCCGTTACGAAAACAAACAATTAAAAATATGCTCGCCTCCGAAAAAAGAAAAATGACCATACGAGCAGCGCATACAGAACAATATCTAGGGACGCCGTACTGGTCATCGCCGGAGTTGCACCAATCAAATACAAGAAAGAATGGAACTGTTCAAGACCAGAAACTCCACAAACAGAGAATACTGCAGAAGAAGCTCGAAGGACCAAATCTTTGGACTATGGCAAAAGAACTGGGGCGCATCTGAAAAAGGACCCTGGACAAGACTCCTAATACCCTGTGTGATGTTGGCAATTATGGGCAACACGCCAGCATGAAGATGTTTCCTATCACCAAACAGAGGCTCTCAGCGGCCACCCATGTTTTCGGGAATGCTTGCATAGGATCGGCAGGGCCCCTGACCACTATTGTGTGTACTGTGGGAACGCAGACACCGCATAACATACCATTTTCGAATGCGAAAGTTGGACCCCAGAAAGAGAAAAGTGGATGAAACAGACAAACTCGACGCTCGAAGTACTTACCCTAGTAGACGTAATGCTTAAATCAACACAATTCTGGTCATATACGGAAAACATGATAAGAGAGATTATTACACAAAAAGAACTCGACGAACAACGACGGATGCAGAGGTAAAAATAAACAGTAAAAAAAACGATAGTTAAGTTCCAGAACCCCTAAACACTCATAGTGAATGGGGGATGTATGGATAAAAATATAGAATCCTATTGTACGAAAACGACATCTTGAGGTTATACTTGCAGCGGTACCAAGATGCTATGTCCTCATCAAAGAATAAAAAAAAGACTAGCCAGAAAAGACCAGACATACAGGACTAGACACACTAGGCAGGCAAGGCTAGACAGACAGGACTACATAGATAATCTTGTAACATAGACTTGGTATAAATCTTGTTTTCTTTATTTTGTAGCAACATTTGATCAAAAGTATTATTGTTTTCAATAAGCAGTCAATGCTTGATGATATTTACACAGTTTGCCTCAATGATAAGTCATTAAGTACAGCACATTCTTTTCTATTACAACATTTTCTCCAGAATGAGTAAGTCATTTCATATTTCCTTTTTCACACATAATTTTATTCAATATTGCAATTTTGTAGTGACATTAACAAAGCTTTGACGTTCATCACGTCTCAAACCAACAAAGAGTGTTTGGATTATTTGGATATTATAATTTCACAATGTAATTATGTATTTGATTCGAAAAAACATGTAAGTATTAGAAATGTATCTGAAGAAGTTATAAAGAATAGTAGATTTAAACTTATAATATTTGATACAACAAATAGATTTTTTGCATGTTATAATATGTTTTTAGGACAAATTACAAGCAAATTACATGCAAATTTTGGATCCAATATTCACAAAAGCTATAGCAGTAGCTGAATCAAAAATTGTCTATGAAGAACAACGTGATGCAATTAAAGCCACAATGCTCATTAACAGCAAACTGAAGATTAAAGTAAAACCTAGGGATTTAGAAACACAACATAAACGAAACTTCATTATGGATCACCAGCTCCTAGAAGAAATTGCAGAAAACTTCTTGGAAGCAGAAAACACAAAATCTGACATCATCACCATCATCTGTTTCATCACGAAGCTCGCAAATATCTTAAAGATTAATAGCGAGATTGTCATGACAAAATTTTGTGCTAGAATCAAAGATTTGAAAGCTTTGTATAAAGTAGCTGCGTATTTATATGAAAATTCTTTTGATTCTGTTAATTTGAGTCTGATGACTACACTGATATTGAAAACTGTTGGTTCAGATCATACTCAGATGTTAAGTGATTCTAGTGTAGAGCTATATGCTACTGAAACACAAGTGGATATAAACATGATTAATGAAATACTAGATTTGTCAAGGAAAATGGCAGTTAAAGCTATTAATATTAGCAAAGAGAGTGGCGAAGCATTTGAAGTTTTTAATTGGGTCAATTATACTTTATTAGGATTAAGGAATCCTAAACAAGTTGATGGTTATATTTTTTCTAACAATTGTACAGAAGCTACATCTTATATTGTTATTGATTCAATAAAAACAATTTTTAATATGTATACAGATTGCATTGGTAAGTATAAACGTATACAAGTTTAAACTGAAATTATTTTTTTTTTATCATTTGCAGCTAAAACTTACAATCCAAATCTAAGAATCCTTAGATTTTTCAATCAACCTAAGGTAAATTCATATTTCAATTGAGTTTTCATTAATAAACTTTTCGATTTTTTTTTAATTGTAGGAAGACAAAACAGAACACACTAATTTATATATAAGAATATCGAATATTATCCAAAATCTGAACAATGATAGAAGATATTCTACTGTGTGTAACATTTTAACGTTACTTCAAAACAGTTTGATATCTTTAGGTGTTGTGGTAAATGCAGATATGGAAGCTAAGTTTAGGGAGTTGTTAGATCGAAGTGTCCTTTTACTTCTCAATAAAGTTTTTGCGGCTAAGGAAATTGATGAAAGCACTGCAAAGTATTTACTTCAATATATAAATGTGAATAAGGTGAAAAAAGTGTTGCGACAAGCTCTGTCTGTTTATAAAAATGATGTGCATAAATTTAATTCAGTTGCAAAAATAGGACTTTGGTGGAGCAATAAGCAAGAAAACAACAAAAATTATAAACTTTATAAGGATATTGTTTTGCTTGCTAAATGGTGGAAGATTATCAAAAACTGCACAATATCTTATGAAACTTTCTTCTGTGGAATTAAAAATGAAACACTGGAAAAACTTATTTATAACAATCACTTGTCCATTGAGCAAGTAAAAGATTTCTGTGTCGATTTTTCTTTGAGTATTGTCGAATACTATTATATCTTCCTAAAGAATACTTTAGTGAATTGGAAACCTGTTTATAAAATTGAACAAAATATTATCGGCAAGCGGACAATTCACATTGAGGAAGAAAATCTCTTTGAAGATTCTATGAAGCTTATTAATTTGATTTTGGAAAGTGACACCAAAGAATCAATCTTCAACTTTATTAGCAGTTTAACACCTTTAGTAAGTTTTGAATTAACATTTTTTAATAAATATATTACACAGAAAAACTTGTTATTTAAAATTGGGAGAAATTACTATGTGAATTTTCCATATTTCAAGAAAAGAATTAAGAAATTACTATGTTCTCTAATTCACTCATGACTATAATTACTAATAAGTATGAGTTGAACACTCAGTGAGTAAGTTGTAGTTTATATTTAATTTTAATTCAATTTGAGATTAGATAATAAATCCATACTGATGAATCCAAAAGGCAGAAACGCTTGTATGGATGTTCATTATTATTAATATTAATGGCAAAACTAGTGTGTTTTTGGTACTAGGGTGTTTTTTTAGCCACCCACATGGTCTCTCGTGGCAAGAAAGTGTAGGAAACTAAATCATACTTGTAATTACATTTATTTATTTTATAAGTCATGAGTGAATTAGAGAACATGGTAATTTGTTAATTCTTTCCTTGTAACGTGTTATTTGTTAAAAACAAAGTATTATTTTTATTTTTAGGTAAATGTTTATCATTATGAAGTATTTGCATGTATTTTTAAAATGTTTAAAGAATTCAAGAACATGAAGGTGGAACGTAAAATCTACTTGTTAATATTCCTGAAAAAATATTTGAGGTTTAGTAAACCTGGAGAAAGTGAAAAAGAGGAATGGTCAACGTTGTTCCCAGATAAGTGCCTGGATGTTTTGTCTGAATGGAGATTGCCATTTACATCAACTCTATTCAGTTCAGACATTTGGAATATTTTGAGAACAGAAGTTAATTTGAAGAATTATATGAAATGGTTTGACATTTTGGCAGTGCTTAATGATAATTTAAATAAAGCAGATATATGTAGTTTCGTTGTTAAAGAATTGGTAAGTTGCATCCATGATCTTGAAAGAGTCAATATTATTAGGTTGATGCAAATGAAATGGCCGTTTTTTACTCTTGATACTCTTAAATATTGTTATTTGTTTGTAAATATCAAAATATGGTTTATACAATTAGTTAAATTATATAATTATAGTTATTTCATTTTTTTGGAGGTGAAGGGTTCCTTAAAATTATTTTTAATATACTCTGCTTTTACTTTGTTTGATAAATTTGTTTGTCGTACAAAGCAGTCCAAGTGATTTAAGAAGTGCTTTGGTTTGTTAGTGAAATTTTGTTATTTTTGTTATATACTTACCTGTGATGTAGCCAAACGCTAAATAAATAATAAGTGGTAATCATTAGCTGATAGGTCTGAAGAATATGGTGGATGAGAGGGTATTATTTAAAGCATGAGCAACAACAAATACACTGATCTTCAAGCTATAATTTCGTTTACCTACACATGTCATCTGGCAGATATTGTAATAAAAAATACAGCTGTATGATAATGTGATGTTGGCCATTTCATGTGCAACAATGTTCAGATTTAGTTTTTTGCTGGTAGTTTATCATCTTTTCTCATGTTTTTTTTTTTTAAGGTAAAACGTGAAATTATAGAAAGTGATCTGAAAGAAAATTGGGTATTTTATCCGAAACACACAGATTTATTCCAAGAAATCGATGAGTGCATAAAACATATTCCAGATTTGGAGAGGGCAACTTCTGTGGCGTATTTTGTAACAACAAACACACCACCAGGTAGAATATTTTGTTAAACAAAATTTGGTTAAAAACAATTTTGTTAAACAAAATTTGGCAATTTCCTCTTTTAATAAAAAGAAAATAATAGTAAAAAGTTGCAATTTTTTGTTGTTTTTTAAACTAGTAAAATTTAATGATTTTCGTTAATTATTAAAAATAATTTTGCTATTTCATCTGCACTTCAATTTAATATTGGCATATGTGTCTATTTCATCACAGTTTTCTTAAAAAGAAAACAAGAATTTGTTAAAGAGTAGCTACTACTATGCTGATTTATGTATGCTCACACTATAGTGAAAGCTCAAAGGAAAGTTAATATTGGTTTGTTGTTATTTCTATAGGCGCAGATCAAGTAAATGCAGCAAAATTGGCTTTTAAATATGCAACATTATACAAAAAATCAATGGGAAACTCTGATGATAAAGAAAATGTCTATAAAGCATATAAAAAGGTAATTTTCTGAATTTTATTTATCTTTGATTAAAACATTCTGTTTTTAGATCCAGTTGAAGTACTATAACTATTCAACGACGCACATTTTGCATGTAAACGGTTTGGCCGACGAAAAATATTTGAAAATGATCAATCAGCCTGCAGAACTTATTGAAGCTTTGTATTTTGACGAAAGAATCACGAAAATAAAAACAGTATTGCAATGTCCAGGTAAAAAATATGTATTAGTTTTGCAAGAAAATAATTAAAAATGACGATAAATTAAAACCAATTGAACTGAATTAGTGTCGACTATGTGCGATTACTTTTAATACTAAAACTATAGACCAGCGATTCTTAAACGAGGGGTCGCGAAAATTTTATTATATATTTTTGTTTTTTATATTATGAATTTGTATTTTTTTGTTTTTGTATTTGTTTTATGAATTTGTATTGCACTTGTACAATGCAAGTTTTTAGTCACTATAATATGTAAATGAATCCACTATTTAAAATGAATCTTAATTATTGTTATGTTACCTGAAAGGGAGGCTGGGCTGCGAAAAGAATTTGGGGATTTTAAGGCGGTCGCGATTACTAAAAGTTTGTTGAAACTAAATTAACTTAATGGTAATTTTGTAAATTAGATAATTAGAGATAATTAGTTATGTTCGATTGCTCTGAAATGTAATATGACTTCTTAGATAATTTGAAAATAATTTAGTAAATTACCTGTTTGTAGATATTAATAAGGCAGTGGATGAAATTGCAGCTTTATTTTCAATAGACATTGTTGAGAAGAGAAGAGTTATGTTAGAAAAGTTACTATCTGATGGAATTGTAGTAATTCCCGACATGGACGAAAGTATTGTAATTACACCCGAAGTCAATAAAAATTTGGACAAGAATGAAAACCTACATTTAAAAAGGTACAAAAGTAACTAGAATGTTACAAATGCTAATTTATCTTTTTAGAGCATCTTATATTTGTACTGGTGGTGATCTTCCACATTGGCAAAACTATTTGGCACAAAAAGGTTTGAATGGGGAAATATCGCCTTCATTCACTAGAACTTATCAAGTCCGGGCTTTGAGATGTTTGTTCATGATCTCAACAGAAGAGAAGATTAAAGAATTAACTGAATCATCACATGATTTATTTTTGTAAGTTCGTTTAATCAATATGTAATAGATATTATATACATAGATTATTAACATTTTTGTTTCAGGGATTTTATTGAAAGGTTATCTTTGTTGGATAATCTTCAAAGTTTGGGTATCTATCTTGAATTGGAAATGATGTATACATGCAATGCAAACGATTTGTTGAAGAAGGTTTTGAAGACTGTTATCAGTCCTGTTTCGTTGAAAGTCATGAAAACCATCTGCCAATTGCATTTAATTTATGACATGAAATATTGGGAATTTATTATTGTTAATATGATTAAACTAGATATGGTGAGAATAATCAAATACATTTATAATGCAATATAACATACACACACACAAATATAGTGTAATACCAGGTGTGTCAGAACTCCACCGATAAACTTTTAGGTCTGTTTTTATGATCCAAAATAAGCATAAAACTCATATCCATACGTGGTCAAAAACGCTTAGTTTGCGAGAAAAACAATTCCGTTAAAGGAAAACGGTCAATAATACACAAAACATAATGTGAAGCGATTAATTTGTACAAAAAAATAATCGGTGTTTCTTTCCCGTTGCGATAAAACCCAGAAAAATATCAATTTACCATTGCAAATGTCCACTTTTAGTTTATTGAAAATTGTGTGTTGTACTCTTAATCCACCCAATAGTGTTTCAAAAATGTATTCTTTTGAAAAACTAGCAGATATTCATTTAGCTTATGGTGCTGCTAACAGCAACGGCCGAGCAGCTGAAAGGATTTATGAAGAACATTTTCCAAATAGGTAGCAGCCTCATCATACAACTTTTGCTTCAATTCATCGACGTCTTCGAGAACGTGGAACATTTATTAGTTCTATGGCAGATACAGGATGTGATAGAGCGGTTTGTACTGTGACAGAGGAAAATGTCTTGGATGCTGTTGCAAATAATCCGAGAACTGCAGCACACGGAACCAGTGCTTCGACAGTGTGGGGAGTTTTTCGCGAACAGCTCTTACACCCTTTTAGAATTCGCTAAGTCCAGGCACTGAATTGTAATGAGTTTGCCCCAACTTTTTACTGATGAGGCTGCATTTACCAGGGAAGGAGTGTTCGATAGCCATAACATGCACTTGTGGGCTACAGGAAATCTTCACGCAATCCATGGTAGAGGTTATCAACATAGATTTTCAATTAATGTGTAGTGTGGGATTGTTAGCAACTATTTGATAGGTCCATTTGTGTAGCCTGATCGCTTAACGGAGGCGGCTTACACAAATTTTCTGGAAAATGACATTCTCAATGGATTAGACCCGGCCGATGTACAACTGTGACATGAAATGTGCTTTATGCCTGACGGTGCACCAGCACATTTTAGTCGCCAATCCCGTCCATGTCTCGATACAAGGTATGCTGATAAATAGATAGGAAGGATAGGCAAGAAGAAATCCACTGGATCTTTTATGGGGTCATCTGAAAACCAGTTTGTACGAAACTTCAGTCGGAGTACTTCAGGAGCTACTGCCACATGTAACTGAAGCATGTCGAACAGTTAGAAACATACCCGCCGTTTTTGGACACGTTCGTCGTTCTTTATTGCAGCGGTGTCGGCTGTGCATTGAACACGGAGCGCGAAATTTTGAACAATTTTTGTAAATTGTATATACTTCTTTTTTATAGGGCGGCTTCGATTAGTCCGCTTTCTCTACAGTATGGTTTTAAATTATCCAAAAATATTTATTTGTCATTTAATTGTGGTCTTAAACGCTTAAATTAATGTTTATTTATTGTTTTAAATATTTTAAAACAATAATATGATCTACATGGGTTGGAATTTTTAAAGAATATTAAATTTATGATTTATTTACGCTCCCAAATATTCGAAAAATATTTGCTTGTCAATATGGACGAGAAATTCTGGGCAGCTGGTGTTGAGCTTTCCGGTTTTTTGATAAATATATTTATAACCAGTATAAGAGTATTTTTGCAGTCGTGAAGAGAGACTGCTGAACGATTTCACAAGAAAATTATTTACACTAATTGTAAAAAAAAAAATTGTGAAAAAAGAAAGTCTAAAAGCGATTCTGTAACCAAGAAACGCAAAACTCGACGTAATTAAGCTTCATGAAAAAGGTGCGCCCTTTGTTATAATAGGAAAAGAATAGGGAATGCACCAGTCGTCAGTTTGTCAAACTTGTAAAAAATAAAGGTTAATACACATCGCAAGGTATGGCTATGGTGTCTTAGTGGCTATGGTCACTCTTAAGAGTGACTAAAACGAGAAGAAATGGTAAACATGAAGGGACTCTTATTCGTATGGACCGAGGACTTTAAAAAAACAAGTTCCACTTAATATGATGGAAATTCAACAATTTCACGAACAAAACGGTATTGCCGAGAAAATGAGCCGGATTATAAAATTTGATTGATCCTAGGTCATTTGAATGGTCTTGGCGATTTAAATGAAAATGTTGAAATAACACTTCTTCCTCCAAATACAACACCTCTAATTCACCATTGGATCAATGTGTAATTGACATTTAAGAGCTATTATCTGCGCTACACTTTTTGACGAGTCTCTTACTTAAACAGAATTTTGGAGTATTTACAAATATTAGAACCGCCTAGAAACATATTATACCAGATGTGCTAATAATTTAATTGGTTTTGGACATGTACTTGGTTTCACAGATTTGGATTGTGACAATATAATTGAATGCATTCAATGTAATATGAACAAGCTGAATAATTACATACTCGCTCACATAGACGAGCAATTAGTTTAGATGACCAGGAAAACAACTTGGTTAACAATGACTAGTTTAAGGGGCTGCACAATACTTAATGGCTGAACAACTTTCAAATATTATTGGAATTGCTTAGGTTAGGTTAAAGTGTTGGGTTAGAGTAGAAGTGTAAGATCAGATTATACAAGTTGCTCCAAATATGGAATATAGCTAAATGAATTCTAATGAACCCCCGATTTTGTTTTTGTTTAGTTATTTTTAATAAACAAGTATGTATTTTTAATAATTTCATATATTTGAATTACCCTTGTTTTATTTATTGAAAAACAGGGAAAAACATGTTGGGAATTACTGAATTTTATTTTGAGTTCTTCGATTAGACAGTTTCAACTGGTCTGACTAATTGGCAAAACTGCTTATTTACTTAGGTAGTTTTTTTAAATGTTTTTTTTTCTGTTTTTAGATGGAAGAAATCAAATCCTGCATACATTTTTTGAAAAGAGAAAGTATCGTATTAAATCGCAAGTTTTACTTAAATGCATGGCAATATATTATAGACGATTCTTTTGAAAAATTACTGCAGAACTATGATGAAGCAGAACTTAACAGCATATATGTAGAAAATATGCACACACTTCAGGTAACTAAATGATAAACAAATATTAGAAAAAAAAGATGTTAAAATACTTTAAATCAGTGGTTCCCAAAGTGTGGTATGCGTACTTCAGGGGCAAAAGGTTTGAAAGGGGTATGAGAAGATTTTTCAATTTTTTTCTTTTTTCTGTGTAACAAAGCGAAAATAAAAAGACTTCAATATTGCAATACTGCTTCAAATATTACTTTTTATATAATGTTTGAATCCTGTGAATTAGCTGTTAATTTGCAATAGTTCAATCATCTTTCACAGATAATTAATACAATACAAATCAAAACTATCTTCTGCTTTTAAATTACTGTTTTTCTTTTATAATTCCAATATAACCATGAGTTTATTTTACCAACTGTTGACGACAAAATTTGAAGATTTGTTTTTACGTATTTAAAGGCAATTAAAAACTCAAAGAGAACTTAAAGAGAAGAAGAACAACATTTTCACCAAAAAAATCTTATCTTTGATTCCCCATTCTGGGGATTTAGTATATTTACTTACGATTACTTACGATATTACTTGAAAAATATTAGTACAGTTTCTGTCTTTAATAGCATATCTCAAATTTTTTCTACTATTTTCTACTACCCTTTGGGGTACGAAGGGATAAAAATATTTCAAAGGGGTACACATGGGTGGAAAGTTTGGGAAACACTGCTTTAAATGATCACAAGTGTTGAGTAAACAGTGAGTTAAATGAGTAAAATGTTACCATGTTAAAATTAAAAGACCATTATGTTCATCATGAATCATACAAGTAAATTAACAATTTTTGTTTATTTTTTAGTCATGTCCTGTTCTGTTTCAATTAAATATGGTAAAAGTTTTTTCAATTTGTTTAAAAAATAATAAATCGGAATTTGCTGCACTGCTTCTTCAATATATCCCTGCTGAGAAGAGGGGAAGTTTGATAAAAGCTATGTTCAAAAATTGTGCAAAACCAAAGGTAGCAGTTATTACTTCTGTGAAGGAATTGTTTCATTATGGATTATTAGGAACACAATACGTAAGTTTTATTGAAAAAGAAGATTTTTGAAAATTGATTTTTTTAATTTTTTCAGGTCATTGATATTATTAAGGAAAATGTTTAGATATATATTTACATTAGGTTGTTATATATTTTTTAATATGGATACATTTGCTTTTTATTTTATTTACCCTTAAGTCCATTCTCCAAATGTTTTGTCTACTATCCACAATTATTTATTTTACAGGATTCTTTCAAGAAATTTCATTCTTCATTCATAATCATTACTATTCCTTGCAATATTTTTTATCACTTGGAATGTTTTATCATGTTCTTGGATTGTTTATTTATTCTATGAGATGCTTCTATAGAAATAGTACTTTATAGTATTTTATTATTGAATGTAACTATTTGAGAATAGTTTCCTCCTTCTCAATATTTGCGGTTCATGGAAGAAAATTATTCTTTTTGCTAGCGTTATTTTATAAAAAAAATTGCTTTCATATAGAATTGATAAAACCATACTACATTATAAATAGGCATGATGACAGTAACCAAGATTCACAAAAATATGATGTCCATGTGATGGAAATAATAGTGTGAAAAATGTATTTATTTTCATATTCAGTACGAGATTGATAATATTTTTATTAAGGAGGTTCGAGCGTAACTAATGAGTCAAAATAGTGCTTGAATTTTTCTATGATTTAAATTATCCTAATAGTTGTTAAAATTAATTATTTTTATTTATAATAACGTAACAAATTTAAAAATTGATAATTATTATTTATTTAATAAAATAAAGTAAGTAAATGACTTCGTTATTTTTGACTTATAAGGTGTAATAAAAGGATCTGGCAACAGCGCTTTATTGTGTCTTGAAAGTATATAGTACAGAGAGAGAAAAGAATATTAATTGAAAGGAGTCGAGTGCATTTTTTCTCTATATAACAATGTTTCCATCTTTTTCTTTTCTCTCAGTTGTTCTCGCGACGTTGTCAAACCATCCGTCATGTGAATTACTATCGATAAATAAGATTAAAATAAAAAATGTAACTTAATTATTTAAATAATTACATCGGGAACATCACATTGTTTTAATGTTATCCTGTTTTAATATTATCTAAGTTTATTGTATATAATTTTTTATTCCTTAAAGTTGAGAAGCTTGTCGGCCATAGGAGCCTGTGCAGAGCCGTCGTTTGGATTTTGAGGCCCCGGGCATATATATATATATATATATATATATATATATATATATATATATATATATATATATATATATATATATATATATATATATATATATTGAGGTGGGGCCCCCAGTAAATAAAAAAAGTGAATAAACAAATAAATTCTTTAATTTTTAATACACACAAGAAAGGAACATATGTATAGAAGAAATATAATATAATAATATATTAATATAAAAGATAAACAAAATTGAACTATATTTTCCTTGCCTTAATTTCAGCAAAATGGGGGCTGAAGAAATGAGGCTGTGCCCCCCAGCCTCTGTAGGGCCCCCTAGCCCGTGGGCCCCGGCCTTCACCCGATTGACCGACGCTAGCGACGTTACTGAGCCTGTGTATAAGAATCGAAAAAACATTTTTTCCGGATAAACTAAACCGTGGATCTCTTTCAAATTTTGAGAGGACATAAATAAAGTATTAATCTGCATGTATAAAAAGTTTCAAAGCTTAAACTTGAAAAAAATATTTAACATGGGATTCGCTCGAACCTCCTTAAAACAAAACTATAAAATACAACTGTCCGCCATGATCAGAGTGAATGATCACACCAATCAGAGTGAATTACGTCACGCGTAAGTGAACCTCCTAGGAGCTTCGACGATCTCTGCATTGTTGTTACTATTAAAACACGTGATATTCATGCGAACTTAGTTGGTTGACTAACTTTATTCAAGACCACACTTGTACACAATATTACACATAGAGGGCAGATATAGTTTACAGTATATTTTCAACTCCCCCACTTACTAAAAAACTAAATATGACCTATGTTTAATTATTACAAATACCTAAATACTTAAGGAGACCAAGAAGTTTATCTGAACTTAAACCCTTTTTTAGAATATCAGCTGGCATCTCATTAGTTGGCAAATATTTTACAATAATTTGTTTATTAGCTACTGCTTCTCTAATAAAATGATGTCTCATGTCTATATGCTTCGATCGCTTGTGATATGTATGATTTGCTGACAAATTTATGGCACCCTGATTATCATTAAAAAGTTCAACACAATTATCATTTCCAGTCAACTCGCTTATTACATTCATTTTTTAAATAGATAGCTTCCTTAGCTGCTTCAGAAATGGCCATGTATTCCGCTTCAGTACTTGATAGCGCAACTGTTCTTTGTTTACCACTTTCCCATGAAATCACCGAACCACAGAATTTGAAAGTCCATCCAGTATATGATTTTCTATCTATTATACTATTTCCCCAATCAGCATCTACAAATCCTACTAGCTCTCTATTATCTACAGAAAATTTCAAACAGTAATCTTTAGTACCTTTCAAGTATCTTAATAAACGCTTTGCACTTTTACAGTGCTGATCCCCATATGATTTGTTAAATTGACTTAAATAGCTCACACTGAATGCAATGTCCGGTCTTGTAAGAACCGCTAAATACATTAAGCCCCCTATCAGGTTCTGATATGGTACCTTATCAACAATATTCTGATCATGTGAATTGTCTAAATTTAAATTTTTTTCTATGGGAGTTTTGACTTCTTTACAATCAGTCATATTAAATTTTCTCAACAATTGATCTATATAACCTGATTGACTCAAGGTCAAAGTACCTTTTTCTTTATCATGATTGATTTTCATACCTAGACATTCATTTTTCCTTAATCTTTAATTTTGAATCTACTACTTAATTCCTCTTTCAAAAAATTAGTTTCACTTTCAATATTGGAAAAAATAAAGAAGTCATCTACATATAATGTTACAATACTATATAAATCATCCTTTCTTTTTATGAAAACACAAAGCTCCTATTTCGACTTTACATAACCTAGCTGTAATAAAACTTTATTAATTCTATCATTCCAGCATTTGGATGATTGCTTGAGACCATACACAGCTCTGTTAAGTCATAATACCTTCCTTTAATTTACATTCAAACATTTATAGCCCTCTGGAATTTTCATATATTTTTTTTCTTTTAAAAAACCATTCAGGAAAGCTGTTTTTACATCTAAATGAATTATATCTAAATTCAATTTAACTGACAATGCAAATAATAGTCTTAGCGTAGTGTGTCTGACTACTGTAGAGAACGTTTCACTGTACTCAATATCTTGCTTCTGAGAAAAACCTTTTGCTACCAAACGCGCACAAAACTTGAATTCACCTTCACTATTAATTTTCTTTTTAAAAACCCACTTAGAACCCACAATCGTGGAGTTTTCTTCCAAATCAACTAATTCCCAGGCGTTGTTTTCCTCGAATGACTGCAATTCTTCCTCAATAGCCCTTCTCCAAAAAACTTCTTCATGTCCTGAAAGAGCTTCTGATACACTGACTGGATAATCTTCCAAGTTCGTATCCCCTTTAGATATGTATGAGACAAAATCCTCATTAAGTTTTGGTTTTGGTGGTCTTTGAGATCTTCTTATTCTTTCTTGAAATACTTCTTCATCGTTTTCAAGAATGTAGTCATCATCATCTGTCTGCTGATCATCTGTGAATTCTTCTTCTGAACTTTGACATTCTACTTCTTCTTTATCTTCAGTAGAAGATGCCATGCATTCTTCCCCCACTGAATCTGATACTTCAGGTCTCTGAATGCTTTCTTTTTCTCCTGTTTTCATTACAGTTATGTCACGGCTAGTGATTATATTCTTTGTTACTGGGTTGTACAATCTATAACCTTTTGTTGTTTCATCGTAACCAACAAGAATATGCTTTATTGCCTTTTTGTCCCATTTCAGTCTATTGGCTTTAGGAACATGCTACCATTGATAAACTACCAAAAATCTTTAAGTGGCTAATGTTTGGCTTTCTACCAAACCATAACTCATACGGAGTCTTATCTATACCTGAAGCCACAGAGCGATTAATCAGATAGCATGCTGTGTAACTGGCTTCAGCCCAAAACATTTTTTCAAGGTTTTTATCAAAAAGTAGGCTATCTAGCTTTTTCTACTATGCTGCGATTAAATCTTTCAGCCATGCCATTTTGTTCAGGTGTATGACTATTTGTTTTCTGATGTATTATTCCATTATTCTGAAGAAATTTCTTAAACATATTGTTAACATATTCTCCTCCATTGTCCGTTCTCAAAGTTTTAATCTTTTTGTTTGTGTTTTTCAACCCGATTCTTAAAACATTAGAATTTTTCTAACGATTCATCCTTCATTGTCATAAAGTATATGAAGCACATCCTGCTATAATCATCTATGAATGTTATGAAATATTTCAAACCTCCAACTAACCTTTTTTCCATTGGTCCACAAACATCACTGTGAATTATTTCTAGCAATTCTCCTGCCCTACTACCTGATTTTGGAAAAGGTTTGTTTGCATTCACAACAAATTTTACAGTTTTGTTTTTGATTGTTTGCTAGTCCAGTGTATTTTAGTCCATCGACTAAACCTGTCATTTTAGTTAAATATTTTGCATTCATATGTCCTAAACGTCTATGCCATAAATTACTTGATTCTACGGGAGCTGCTAACAAAGCCATGTTTTAGAATTAGTTTATATATATTGTTTTCTAACTTTGCCATTCCGACTAAGACATCATTCTTGTTATAAATTTTACAACCTTCATTATTAAATTCTACCTTATTACCATTTCTGATCAACTGACCCACTGATAATATAAATAAATTTATATCTAATAAATTAGTTGTTAGTTTCGGAACGTACTGTACATTTGTTAAAACAATATTTACTTCATCTTTACATACCAGTGTTTGCATTTTTACATCACCTGCACTGATAACTGGAATCTTTGTTTCAATAGCAATAGTAATTTCAGTTAGCTCTGGATTTCTTTCATTTATTAAATGATTCCGATTGGCTGTTAAATGAAAACTTGCTACACTATCTACATACCAATCTGTATTTTGAAAATTACCACTTGTAAACACTGCACTTAAGGCATATGTTTGTTTATTCCGACACTTTGACTTGTAATGTCCTGTTTGTTTACATTTAAAGTAAACGACATTACTTCTGTCATTTCTTCTGTCTGACATTTCTCCTGAGTTTTTACTAGCGCCATCTTTTGGCCTCTTTTTGAAATGCGATTTACCTTTCGCAGCGAATCCTCCGTTCTTTTCACTAGCGCCATCTGCTTCCATATCTAGCAACTTCGTCTTAATGGAATCTGTAGTGACATCAATTCCAGAATGTTCTATGGCCATAATCATGGGTGCAAACCTTTCCGGTAATCCCGCTAGTAGTAATGAACCTATCCACTCTTCATTAATGTTAAAACCAGTTCTTCGCAGTTTTTGCGACTTTTCAACCACTTGATTTACATCAGATTTACATACGATGACATGTTGTCACAATTTTCTTGACGTAACGATATCAGGCTGCGTAATAGTCCAATCTTTCTTGTGAATCCATTGTCGTCGTATAGATTTTTTAACTTTATCCAAACTTCTCTTGCCGTTGTTGCATCTCTCACATGCGTAAACAAGGATGGATCAAGAGTCAAAACTAATTTCGATTTGGCCTTCGCCATCACGGTCCCATCCGTTTCTGTGTTGTCCAGACATTTTGACAAACCTTCAAGTACGAAAACATTCTCGACGGCAAAGAGCCAATCGTTACAGTTTTCTCTATCTATTAGTTTTGGCACACTATTTAAATAACTTGTAGCCATATCTTCTATGAATATTTATCAAAAAAACTTTGGGCACGCTGGGCACATAACTTATTAAAACACGTGATGTTCATGCAAACTTAGTTGCAGTAGGGGTATGGCACTCTTATGGGAAAATTTGTGATAGAAGTTTTAGTTCAAAGTACCTATTATAGATGGCTTGGCCGCTTAAATTACCAGATAGATGTCACTGAGCAACTAAATTCACAAGTAAATGACTAGTGTTGTTTACATTTATATTAGCAAAATGTCAACCAGAGAAGTGTCTAAAGTCAATCAGTTTAAAAATGATATCGCCAGTGTGTCAGATATTCATTCGTTATATTGGATGTATAAGTTTTTCGTTTTTGTCGATTTCTCGCAAGTGTTATATATGCGGCCAAGGAATTTTACAGCAAGGGTAGCAAAATAAATTTGTCCAGTCCTAAATAAACAATAATAAACTACCCTTGAGAAAACGGGCTGCGCGGGTGTCTCGATATGAAAGGGATTGGAACATGTGTTAACAATTTAAGAAGGTATATAAACCCAAAACAAAGTTATGGACACTACCCAAGGAAACCAAGGAGGAAATGAAATGAAAAACTAATTTACAGAAAAAAAAAAAAAAAAAACGAAGGACAAACAAAAACAGACGACAACAACAGAAAAAACAAAACAACTGAACACAAAACCAACGACGGCGGAAGGACGGGCTCGCGCCCAAAACCGCCATTGAACTAAGGATTTTCCTGCCAGCATCATCCAAGAATATATCGTCTCTACAAGATATTATTTATTAGTGCAAAACTTGAAAATTTTTCTCTGTTCATTAGTTTAATTTAAATTGAAAGGTAAGTGTGCATGTTTTAACTATATTTAAGAAGTTTGGTTTATTAGCATCATATCCCTTACTTTCAGACAATGGATTCCATATATTTCGAATGTGTTGTTCCTGGTTGTGAAAGTAATATGAAGGATGACCATCCACAAAGTTTCTTTTGTTTACCAAAAGATTTAGAAATGTTGGAAAAATGGGGAAGTAACATGAATATTCTAGATGTTGTGCAAAAACCTCTAAGCACTCCTCTACATTATAGAATGTGTGGGATACACTTTGAGGACTCATGTTTCTAAACACCTGCAAAGACTAAACTGAATCGAAAAGTTATTCCTACAATTTTAAAAGTTGAACCTGGTATGTTAACCTCTATTAATATAATTATTTTGTATATATATATATATATATATATATATATATATATATGTATATATATATATATGCTATCATAGTCATTTACATTGTAATGTTGTTTTGTATTTTCTTGTATCTATCTATTAATATCTATTTTATTTTGTATATATATATCCCTTCTTTTCTATTTTATTTTGCAAATTTCTTCTTTTTGCTATTTAATTTTGTACATATCCCTTTATTTTTCTTGTATGTTAATATTTGTTTTTTGCTATTTTATCTTATATATATATATATTTTTTTTTATTGTAAATACATATTTAGTATCTTATTAGTACATGTATATAACATAATTAACAAATTGTTTTTAATTTTCACCCTATTTTAAATAAATTTTATTTTCGCATATATTTAATAAAACATTCATATAGCCCGCGTTTCATTAGTTCCAAGTACCCTTCACAGTTAGCGCAAACTTCTGTCACAGAAATTCCTTAGTGAGTGTCGCATCTCTCTTTAGATACTTGTCTCTGCTTAGTTGGTTGACTAACTTTATTCAAGACCACACTTGTACACAATATTACACATAGAGGGCAGATATAGGTAGTTTTCCAATTACAGCACCAGAGCGCACAATGCGGCACTGTGCGCGGCATCGAGTGTTCCAACATCAGCAATGCCTCGCACCAGAGACAAGTATCTAAAGACGAGCACCGACGAGGACAAGGAAAAGCTCTGCTCTTGGGTGTAATGCGCAAGTGGTACCAGTAAGTTAACATGAAATTTTAAGTGTTTTTTTCATTGAGTTGCCATAATTGATGTGTATTTCATTATTTTTGTCAACAAGAGTATAAATACTGAATTGTTGTTAGTAAATATTTATTTTGCAACCAATATATGAACCATTTATGAAGAATCAGGTATAACAGTTACTTTCAATGTATTTTCCTTTCTGTTATTTAATTATTGTAAAACTTTAGCGAATTAAAATTCTTTCTATTGTTTACTTATTAAAAGGTAAATTTATTTTTCAGATTTTTAATGCAACAAAGCCTCTGCTAATGCGGCATTTTGCGGCACTGAGTCGCACTGTGCCCCAGTAATTGGAAAACAACCAAGTTTACAGTATATTTTCAACAGTTACCTGCGTTTATAAAGTATTTAGTGATTTCCATTGATCAGTTTTGTATTCTCAAAACATGGAACAAAGTTTTACCAAGGCAAATAACTCTAATTTGCCTAGAGTTGCTTTGTTGATGTTGGGGGAGTTTTTGGCATCAAAGACTTTTGTTCAGCAGAGTTTAGAAATGTCAAAACTACAATGTAACTATAATGTTAATATTTCAAAAACAATAATTTAAAAGTTCAAAACTCATAAAATCACTTCTTCATAGATTGATATTAGAGATTATGTTACTAAAATATTGTTTTTATTAACTATAACAGATTCTTTCATATTGATTTTCTTGTTTTAGATCCTCCAGGCCTTCTTATGGGGATGACGCTGTGAGCTACGTTCAGCTTAAACGTGATGGAAATCTGTGCATAATAAAAGCTAAAATCTGCCCAGAACACAAGGTCCATGTACAGTTATATAAAGTTACATTAATAGTAGACGAAGTGGATATGCATAATAGAAATAATGTGTCCAGTAAGTGTCAAGACTGAAAAATTATATAGAAAATGGGAAACCGACCCAAAAGTGTTATGTGCAGATGCAGCTACAAATGCATTTGACAGGTCTACGAAAAGGTTACTTCTGTGTAGCTGATTGTAACTATAGTCAAAATAAAAATGTTGATATCATAAGTGATGATAAATATGTATCAGGTTTGATTAACGTTTTAGTCGCTTCGTGGAAAGATAATGTGTACCCAAGATATTGTGTCACAGTGTTTTTTAATTTGTAGGTAAATAAAATAAATATTTATATATATATATATATATATATATATATATATATATATATATATATATATATATATATATATATATATACATATATATATATATATATATATACATAATAATTTTTTATATTAATTATAGTAGAATTTTAGTTTTATTTAATTAAAGAATCTTGTAAATTTATTAAACCACAGGCAATGGTAATAACATCATCAAGTACTTTGACTAGATTATGATTTACACATGCATGTGGTTTTAGCATACTAATTGTCTCAAGCGACGAATGACTCTCTAATCATCTCTAACCTATTCTAACCATGACAGAGATTGATTCAAGGCTTTCGAAGGCTTTTGTATCTCATTCTCTAGGCAGTCAATGATGCAACTTATTTATAATATTATGTATAATATATTATATTATGTATAATATATTATGAATAATGTATTATAATATTTATGCCTAAATGCCATGAGTAAATTATTTTTTATGGAATCAGTATTTAATTTTACCATAAAAGGACACATTACACTAGCTAACAAAGGAATATCTTTTAAAAATATTTTGCTATTTAACACGCAAAACAGCCGATTTCTTTCTTTGGCTCCCTAATGTTTTCGGTCTTTTTAGTTACAACTGACGTCACAAGCAGACGCCATGACACCAGCGATCGTTTTCGAGCTCATTTTAAACTTTGAATTTCAATTGCTTTTTTTAATAAAACTTCGTTTCCTGCAGAAATATTACATATTTTTGGAAATAGTAGGTACTTTAGAATATCATAGAACATGATATGTTATATAAACTCAATAAAGTCGGAATACAGCCAGGCCCGGACTTAGAGACCTAGGGCATCTAGGCACTTTGTTTACATTTGTTATAGTCAATTGACTGCATTATTTCTGACTCTATGTACATTACAGAGGGTGAATTGAGCCAGTTCTCTCCTATGTTAGATCTTAAGCAATTCTTTACTTTTGCGCTGAAAACGACTGTTCTGCTGAGCAATTTGACGCTGGTGTACACAACAGCATTCAGAGCAGAATTCCTACTTTTGGATAAATGTCCGAAAAGCCTTTTTCTGATAAGTATTTGTATAGCTTCAGTGACGATAACTTCATTACTTCATCATTCGAGGAGAAATGAGCTTGCATGTGCAGACACTCGTTTTCCAAAGTCCTATCCAAATTTCTTGGATAAAAAGTTATAAGGTTTCTGGCTCATTCACGGATATCTTTAGACTCCAAACGATGTATTTTCGTAAGAAAGTCAAACTTTTTACTATGACTCCTCATAATCAGATCCGTAGTTCTGTAATGACGTTAAAAATGGTAGCTCTGAATCTCTCTCTGGAACTCCCTGCCAGAGAGTTCGGTATCGTTTCCTTTTACTTCGTCGAACTGGACTTTACGCTTACGTTTCCTCTGCATGTCATATGCATAGCTATTTTCACCGGATTTTTAATAACTTTCGACTCATAATGATCAAACGTACAGGTACAGGGTTTTCTTAAGTGTCCTAGGTATGTTACCAAAGACTGATACAGTTCAACGATTGTACCCAGGTCGATGTTAGCAGATTGGAGAGATTTGCTTACTTTGTTGAACCTTTCCAAGATGTCATTCCAGAGAAGTGACCAAAAACAAGTTTCCATCGAGTCTAATGAATTCAGAAGACCTGTAGCCTCAGAGCGCATATATGTTTTTTTTGCATCATTGGCAATTATCTGAAGAGCTGCCATGATCTCATCCCAGGAGCAACACAGACTTCGACAGGCGTCAGCTCGAGCAGACCATCTTGTCCGAGAAACTCTTCACGGGTGTTGAATTTGACTTCAGTTTCGCCACTGGGGCCTCTAGGCTGTCTGGGCCCCTAGGAAGGGGCCTTGTAGGCCTAGGCAGATATCCGGTACTGAATACACGGCTTTATACTTGGCAGATCAAAATTTTATTTTTAATTATATCTATTTTTATTCAATTGGGAATCTTTTGGGAAGATTTAGGAATATAATTTTATTATTTAGGACTAATTAGTTACCATGTAATGCATTATTTTATTTTTGAATATATAGTTAGCAGGTCAGAAATAAAAACAACATTATTTTTACGTTATTTGATAGTAATTTATTTGGGAATCACGTAGGGTTTGGGAATACCCGGTCTTTTTAGACTCGGCGAGTCCGAGTCCGATTTTTCGGGTCCGGGTCCGGGTCTAATCCGTCTCGAAATTTTAACAATAAAACGAAAGGATTTTTCGTGTTTACGCATTTGGTAAATTAAGCGATACTGATGTACGAACTTGCCGATTAAGTTAAGTGGAACCTAGATAAACAAGGGATTTGGAGAATGTTATGGTAAATAGGTAAATAAAACAATTTTTAGCCGGCTTCAACGCCTAATGTAGATTCTTCAATACTTTTTACTGCAAGGTCCCATAGATAGCCATACATTCCAGAGCAATTATTTTTTACTTAAAAAATAACACTTTAAAAAAACTAATGCACTTAATGAATTGTCTGATAATCTAGAACGAATTCTCGTACAGAAGTTAGATGCTACAGAAAATGTTCGTTCGGAATTTGTTGATGTGGGTTTTATTGTCATTAACGCTTGATATAATTTTTCTAAATATTCAGTTCTTTTTTTAGTTTTTGTAAATAATACAAATTCTTCGATAAGATCAGCAAATTTATCTTCGGAACTTGGCAAAATTGGACATTTCGCACTTTCTATTATTTTATCGAGTTCTTCTTCCAGTGTTAATGTTAGTGCGTTTCCTGTAGTATTTATGAGGTTATTTTCAGTTGAATGTCCCTGCTCAGTATGTGTGTTTTGCTGTTCTTTATCCTCATCAAATAATCTCTTCATTAAATCTGTTGTAAATGTTTGTATTTTCTTTGAAGGCATTCCAGTACCATATACAAGAGAATCTAATAGCTCTTCTAATTCTTGGTTTTTACGGCGATTTATTCTAGAGTTCATCGTCAATAATAGCTCTCTACTCAAATTACCAGTGGATTCCTTTAATTTTCTTAACATAAAATCAATTGCTAATCGGGCTGTTGCAAGATTAGCATCGTCTCTGCTAAGAGCTGAAACAGTTAATTTAATAGGCTTTAGCTATTGTCCAATTCATGTAATAATTCAATATTAATATTTTCAATTAAATGTACACTTCCAAAATCTTGAAGGGCTTCTTTAATGATATCAAATAATTTTAAAATTTCCATTTTCCAAAAAAATGATATCAAATAATTTTTAATTTTTAACATTTCCTAAAACTATTTTGATCTTTTCTTGCAAAATATTATTTCGCACAGAAGAACTTTTAAAAAATTTAACAATTGTATGAACACTTTTTATATTCCCTTCTAAATTGTCTAAATTTGTTAATTCAACTTGTCCGTACTCTTCGACTTTATCGACGCTCTCGTCAGAATAATAAATTTCATGTTTTTTCATGTATTGATGATTTATCAGATATGCGCTGTCAAAATTTCAAATCGAAATTTGCATTCGTTTAGATTTTATGAGCATAGAACCGAGTGCACTGGTACAGGCTACAGGCTCGAGCGGAGCATTACCTCGTTTATCTCGAAATTACTTTTTTCACATTTGCGTGCAATCTAACTCAAAAATTTTATTTAAATTGATTCTTATTGACTGTATGATTCTTTATAAAATATCGAATTATATGAACCGACTTGTGAGATGATATCATGATTTTAAGGATATTTTTCCTTGCTTAAATAGAGAAAAAAATCGTGAAAATCGATGAAAAATTGTTCCAACACCTGCAAAATTTTTATTTTTCATTTTTTTCGCCTGCATTGAGGTTCATATGCTAAGAAAATAAGTTATTAATGTAAAATCAAAACCTTTTTGATTTAACATGAAAATCGGAATGGCTACACTACACGCAATTGGAAAACTATACTTACAACCTTCGGCGGACCGTAATTTTGTTATTTTTGGCTACAATTTTTCAAAAAAATTCGAAAAAGTTCGAAATATGAATGAAATGATGTCAAAGTTTGATTAAATTCTAGTTAATTTTTCCCACCCAAAAAAAATCAGTATCAAACAGCCTCCTAATGTGGTTTCACCCCTGCGATATTTTAAATTGAAACTGCAGCCGTCCCTGTTTTCAGTGGTTCGGAATGTCAACGCAAGGCCTAATGGCGATCAATATGTATAAGTCAATCTAGTTGTAAACAAACCAATAAAAGTGTTCAGTATTATTATAAAATAACTTATGTGTATCTATCCTAAAATTATATACCTAGTTTATAAGACTTTACATGGCGCTGCGGATAAAAGTGAAAAAGTTAAAAATAATAAAAAGTAAAAGATTTTCTGGGAAATCTCAGCAAATTAGAACAATACCTGAGTGAAGAAGAGACGGAAAGTGGAAAGAGCCGACATGGAATCATCGATGAAACCACCTTCCCCCTTGATACTTGAGGACAACGTGAGTGAAAATTGGAAAAAGTGGAAACGTTTCCAGCTTTATCTGAAGGCCACGGGGCTTGATTCAAAGCCGGAAGAAAGACAAGTTGCTGTGTTACTTCATGTCAGCGGGGAGGAGGCTCTTGACAAATATAACACTTTCACTTTAACTGAAGACGAGCAGAAGAGTTTGAAAAAAGTATTCGATGCTTTTGAGTCGTTTTGCACCCCACGAGTGAACGAGAGCGTAAACAGACATTTATTTTTTACCCGCTCACAACAAGAGGGTGAAATTTTTGTGAATTATTTAACCGATTTAAAAAAGTTGAGCAGTCAGTGCGGATTTGGTGAGCTAAGTGATAAAAGATAGAGTAATTTGTGGAATTCTTGACAATGAACTGAAAAATCGCCTTTTGAGGGAAGAAGATTTGAATTTAGAAAAGTGTGTTAACATATGTAAAGCGAGTGAGCTGGCACAAATCCAAATAAAAACACTCTGTGACGAGCCGAAAATCCATGCCATTAAATCAAGTTCCACAAGACAGCAGCAAACAAACCAGGCAAGAAAGTGGAGGGAGAATAAAGTTTTGCAGAATCAAACTAACAGAATTGAACAACAGATAGCAGCACCAGCAGATGGCAACAACAATAATGGCAGCATCAACAGAGGGCAGCATCATCTGGGTATCAGCAACACACAGGACAAGAAACGTATCAAAAATCCCTGTCAAAGGTGTGGTACAGAGACAAGTATCTAAAGAGAGATGCGACACTCACTAAGGAATTTCTGTGACAGAAGTTTGCGCTAACTGTGAATGATACTTGGAACTAACTATAGGCGGGTTATATGAATGTTTTATTAAATATATGCGATAATATAATTTATTTAAAATTGGGTCAAAATTAAAAACAATTTGTTAATTATGTTTTTTACATATACTAATAAGATACTAAATATGTATTAACATTAAAAAATATATATAAAACTTTGTAGAGGGTCATCCTTCATATTACTTTCAAAACCAGGAACAACACATCGGAAATATATGGAATCTATTGTCTGAAAATAAGGGATATGATGGTAATAAACCAATCATGTTTAATATAGTAAAAACAAGCACACTTACCTTTCAATCTAGATTATAACTAATGTACAGAGAATTATTTTCAAGAGTCTTGCACTAATAATGTCCTGCAGAGACGATATATTCTTCGATGTGGTGGCAGGAAAAGAGAGTCTATTTGTTTTGGGTGAAGAACTTTGTTTTGGGTTTATTACCATCTTATATTGTTAACACATGTTCCAAACCCTCTCATATTGAGACACCCGCGCTTTTGGGGTCGGATCTCAAGGGTAGTTTATATTGCTACCCTGGCTGTAAAATTCCTTAACCGTATATATAACACTTCACACAATCGAAAAATCGACTTAATATTCGACTTAATCTTAAAATTTTTAAATCGACTTAAAAATAATTAATCGACTTAATAAACGAATGAATATTTGACACATTGGCGACATCATCTTTAAACTGATTAACTTTAGATACTTGTCGCTGGTTGACATTTTGCTAATATAAATGTAAACAACACTAGTTATTTACTAGATATTTTAGGTGCTCAGTGCCATCTATCAGTTAATTTAAGCGACCAAGCCATCTATAATAAGTACTTCGAATTAAAACTTCTATCACAAATTTTCCCATAAGAGTGCCATACCCCTGGTGTGGTAGAAGTCACAGGTGTAGAAGTCACAGGGATAATCAGTGCCCAGCATTTGGAAAGGTCTGTAATAAATGTCAACGTTTAAATCACTTCGCCAAGCATTGTAGATTTAAAACAGGGAACAGAAATGTAAACGTTTTGGAATCAAATAGTGAAAATTTTGAAGAAAACATATTTTACATATGACATATATTTTATTGGATCCCTATTTAATAAGATAAATGAAACGGAATGGATTGAAATGGTACTAGTTGATGATAAAAGGAAATTGAAAAGGGGCTCAGTGTAATGTCATGTCGCTGAAAATGTTGAGAGAAATTGGAATAGTAAAAAATTTGGAAAGAATAAAAGTCAGGTTGAGCGCATATGGAGGGAATTCTTTGAAAGTGTTGGGGAAATGTAATTTCACGTGCAAATTTCAGGGCAAAGATAGTCAAATATTGGAATTTATTGTAGTGGCAGAGGAAATGTATTCACCAACAGTCATTGGATGGAAATCCAATGACTTTTAAAGCTGAAATTAGTAAATAAAGTGAATTTAATTGAAAATACGAGTGAAATAGAGATTTTGATAAAAAACAACAAAAACTTGTTCACGGGAATCGAAAGCATCAAAGGGTTCACCTACGATATTAAGTTGAAAGACAATGCGAAATATATTATTTTGCCATGTAGATCAGTCCCTATAACGTTGCGAGAGCCATTAAAAAAGGAGCTGGTCGATATGGAAAAAACAGGAATTGTAAAAAAGGGTAACGGAACCGACAGACTGAGTGAATCATTTTACATTGCGAAAATAGCCAAATGGCAGTTTGAGAATTTGTTTGGACCCAATACAATTAAACGAGAACATCAGAAGAGAACACTTTAAAATTCCAACATTCGAAGATGTTTGCTCCAACATGATAGGTACGAAAATATTCAGCACATTAGATGCAAGCTGTGCGTTTTGGCAAATCAAACTTACAGATAGAAGCTCCGATTATACAACCTTCAACACACTGTTTGGACGATTTAAATTTTTAAGAATGCTATATGGTATATCATCTAGTATCTGGTATATCAGTTTTGAGAAATCTCACAAAAAAGGATGTTGAGTGGCAATGGGATGCGAACGCAGAGAAAGCTTTTTGTGAATTGAAAAGAGTTCTCATGGCCAAACCGGTCTTACGTTTTTTCGATGTTAACAAACCAGTAACTCTCAGTGTAGATGCGTCCCAAAATGGATTGGGATGCGTTCTGCTACAAGAGAATTTACCCATTGCGTACGGGAGCAAATCTTTGAGTGAAACAGAGAAGAGATGCGCTCAAATTGAAAAGGAAGCACTTGCGATTGCTTTTGGATGTAAAAACATTCACCAATATATTTATGGGAAGTCTGTTGTGGTGGAGAGTGACCACAAACCATTGGAGGTGATATTCAAGAAGTCAATGAATGATTGCCCAGCCAGAATACAAAGAATAAGATTGAACGTACAAAAATATGATTTAAGAGTCCAATACAAGCCAGGGAAAGAACTTTTAATCGCAGATGCATTGTCCCGTGCGCATTCTGAAGATAATTCAATAGATATGAAGAAAGAAATATCAGTCCAGGTTTGTATGATAGTAGAAAATTTTCTGATTACACTTGAAAAAAAGGAACAATTTAAATTGCATACGAATGCAGACGAGGAGATGAAAATGTTGAAAAAGTTCATACAAGAAAGTTGGCCAGGAAAGAGGTCTCAAGTTCCAAACATTGTCAAACCATATTTCACTTTTGCGGATGTGTTGAATATCATGGAGGATTTGATATTCAAAGGGTTACGACTGATTGTCCCACAAAGTCTCAGAAAGGAAATGCTATCCAAAATACATTAAACTCACTTGGGCGTAGAAAAGTGCAAGATTAGAGCACGAGAAGTTCTCTACTGGCCACAAATGAATAAGCAAATAGAAGATGTAGTTTAAAACTGTGTAAAGTGTGCAAAATACAGGAAAGAAAACGGGAATGAGCCACTTATTTTAAGAGAGGTTCCAAACGCGCCGTGGCAAGTTTTGGGACTGGACTTGTTTCACTTTAGAGACTCTGAGTGACTACTGATTGTAGACTACTTTAGTAAGTACCCTGAAGTTGCGAAGTTGGAAAACATAAGGGCTTCGACGATTATATCAAAACTGAAGTCAGTCTTTGCACAATTTGGAATACGTCATGAAGTATATTCAGACAACGGAACGCATTTTGATAACGTTCAAGCAAGGAACTTTGCAGCTTCATGGAATTTTGAGTGGAAAACGTCAAGCCCTAGATACCCAAAGTCGAATGGTATGGTTGAAGCACACATAAAAACAATAAAAAACATGTTCAAGAAAATACAAGATAGTAACTTAGATCCTACAATTGCTCTTCTCGAATACAGAAATATACTCACATGTCAAATATACTCCAATCTCCAATGAAATAAAGTCTCCTAATGAAATAATGTTTGGCCATCAAACTCGTGGCATATTTCCGACAAAAATTCGAGAAGAACAAAGAAAGGTAAACCTTGAGGTCAAAGAATTAGTCGAAAAAAGACAAATAACACAAAAGTCCTACCACGACAGAAACACGCACACCTTAAGGCCTCTAGACGTGAATGATCAAGTGTTTGTTCGGAAGGAAATGGGAAAACCCCTGGAACAAGCTAAAGTGACTAAAGTTTGTAATCGTCCACGTTCTTACGAGCTTGAGCTGCAGTCGGGAAACAGAATAGAACGAAATAGGAAACATATACATTTATATCAACAGAATGAAAACTCGATCGAACCAGCGATCGTTAACATCGAAAAGAAACGGGAGGATAATTTGCAATCGCCTGCAAAACAAGCTCATAGAGAACAGTCCATTGCGGATTCTGTATGTACACATGGTAATGATGAGAACGGGGAACAGTATTTGTTAAACGGACCTTTGGTATCCGCACAAAATTGTAACTACACAACCGGGTCTGGAAGAACTGTGAAAATGCCGTCGTACTTTAAAGACTTCGTAAATTAACAACTTATTTGTTAAAAGGGAGGAGATGTTATATTTTAAATTGAAACTGCAGCCGTCCCTGTATTCAGTGGTTCGGAATGTCAACGCCAGGCCTAATGGCGATCAATATGTATAAGTCAATCTAGTTGTAAACAAACCAATAAAAGTGTTCAGTATTATTATAAAATAACTTATGTGTATCTATCCTAAAATTATATACCTAGTTTATAAGCCTTCACAAGTTTATAAGACTTCATACCCCCTTAATGCAGCCGCGGCTACACTCACCACCGCTCCTTCTGCCACCATGTAAACTCGAGACATACAAGAACGGACAATGCGCAAAGAAGAAGTGCGCAATAAAACCATAATAGGACCATATATGACCATAAAACGGAAGGTTTATATGTGCCCATAATTATGAAAGTGGTCTAACAATAAGTCAAAATTAAAAAAATAATTAATTTATCAGTTATTTCACACAGCATTATTTTAAACTAAATTTATTCAATGTAATTTTTACGATATCGTCAAGAATGAACCATTAGGTAGTGGTTGTAATTTCAACAATATATGGAATTCATTTAATGTTAATAACGTGGTGTGAAATAACTGATGAACTCAGTTTTTTTTAATTTTGACTTAGACCACTGTCATAATGATGCCCATCATATGTATATATTGTATATATGTATATATCTGTACCTTACACCTTAGGGTACACAAGGTTACTGATATATATATATATATATATATATATATATATATATATATATATATATATATATATATATATATATATATATATATATATATATCTGTAGAACAACCATATTTATTCATCATTAGCATTTTTATAATTCCTATTGTAGACGGTTGAATAATAACTATTATCTAAAAATCTAAAAAAATTGTATATTTTTAATGTATAAAATACAGATATTTATTTAAAATTTGATGTAAAGTTTACTATAACTAGCGGGCCGTAAAAAAAAGCTTCGCGGGCCGGATACTGCTCGCGGGCCGCCAGTTGGACAGCGCTGGTATAGCAGTACATGAGGTAAAAATTCGGACTAAAGCCAGATTATACAACTCATTGTCAGACTCAATTCCATCAAATTGATATTTAGATATTTTCTTTATGCGCATGTGTTGGTCTACAAAGGAATACCGGATACCGCGCGGCGCGACGTACTAGAAAATGCCGAACATTCAATACCCGAGACTCGTTGAGTCTTAGATCGGGTATCGAGTATTTACCCTTGGACTCGTCCGAGTCCGGGTACCCGGACCGGAAAAACCCTAGAATCACGTTAAACACGTATTTAGGATTTGGGACAGCACAATTAATTAATTACACCTATTTTATGGTTCATTATTTTAGTCAACAGGACACCTGGCAATTGACGTCATTGACTGTTATATGGCGGCAAAATTCAAACATCGCCAGGTGTTTTGTTGACTAAAATAATGAACCAAAAAATAGGTGTCATTAATTAATTGTACTGTCCCAAATGCTAAATCCGTGTTTAACGTGATTCCCAAATAAATTACTATCAAATAACATAAAATAATGTTGATTTAATTTCTGACCTGCTAACTATATGTTGAAAAAAGATTAATTAATTAGACGATAACTAATCAGTTCTAAATAATAAAATTATATTCCTAAATCTTCCCATACGATTCCCAATGGAATAGAAATAGTTATAATTAAAAATGTTTTTTTTTTCTGTCAAGTATATAGCCGTACAGAATACAGCCAGAATATGGATCGTCCATTAATCACATGAGGCTCGAAAGGGAGGCGAGGCAGTGTTGCCAACTTCATTTTTTGGGGATCATACCATGCAATAAGAAAAATCGTATTATGCTAAGAATTTTAGAAAAAAATAGTATCCATTGAATTTTCAATAAAACAATTGTAAATGATTTAAACACGTAATATTATTATAACTTTAAATCATTATTTAACATTTAGGGTACAACATTTGGTATTTAGATACGAACAAGCAGTGATTTACTGAACCTTGGTTCCAGAATCTGCACACTAATTTGTCAACTAAATTTAAATAAGTTTACATATTTTTAATTTAGAAAATATATATTTTTGAAATATTTTTTATTAATCTGGAAAAAATAAGAAAGGCTTCACATTTAGCCAGGGACATACTAACCCTATGTGCTGTTTGGGCTACAGCCCAGAGACGACGTACCTTAAGGTGCGCCACGAATGTAAAGATGATAAATGTTTAAATATGCTTAAATCTCTATATCTCTTAAGCTCCGTTATTTTAACTTAAAATGAAATGTAGGTTAACGGAAACTTATTATTTAACAAAATAATTTTATTTATACCTGCAATGAAATATTAAAAAATCATATTTAATTTGATTGCCTAGGCCCTAGGGCGCTAATTGGTTTATAGTCTAGGGAGCCAAAATTGACAAGAAGGGCCCTGCATTTAACTCATTCTGCCATAATTACAAGGAATGGGCATGATGACTGGTTTTGAAAAAGTGTTCTATGATATTCTAAAGTACCTACTATTTCCAAAAATATATATTATCTTTGCAGGAAACGAAGTTTTATTAAAAAAAAAGCAATTGAAATTCAAAGTTTAAAATGAGCTCGAAAACGATCGCTGGTGTCATGGCGTCTGCTTGTGACGTCAGTTGTAACTAAAAAGACCGAAAACATTAGGGAGCCAAAGAAAGAAATCGGCTGTTTTGCGTGTTAAATAGCAAAATATTTTTAAAAGATATGCCTTTGTTAGCAAGTGTAATGTGTCCTTTTATGGTAAAATTAAATACAGATTCCATAAAAAATAATTTACTCATGGCATTTAGGCATAAATATTATCATAGAATAGAATCTTGTTTTTATAAAAGGTTTGCAGTCAGGTATGTGTGTGATGGCTGATAGGTGATTCAAGCAGGTAGAATTTTTTTTTCTTCTCAAGCATGGAGTGAAACTAGTGCGACCTCAAAGTGTAACAACTGGGATTAAACTTTTAAAAACTGAGGCAAGGGAAACTAAAGAAATTGCGAGTTTAAGAATACATGTTGAGAGAGTCATTCGTTGCTTGAGAGAATTTGGTATGCTAAAACCATGCATGTGTAAATCATAATCTAGTCAAAGTACTTGATGATGTTATTACCATTGCCTGTGGTTTTTGCCATTTACAAGATTCTTAATTAAATAAAACTACATTTCTACTATAATTAATATAAAAATTTATTATATGTATATAAACATTTATTTTATTTACCTACAAATTAAAAACACTTTTACACAATAATGGGTACACATTATCTTACCATGAAGAGACTAAAACGTTAACCAAACCTGATACATATTTATCATCAAATGTAACACTTATGATATCAACATCTTTACAACACTTTTGGGTCGGTTTCCCATTTTCTACATAATTTTTCAGTCTTGACACTTACTGGACACCAGAGACAAGTATCTAAAGAGAGATGCGACACCCACTAAGGAATTTTTGTGACAGAAGTTTGCGCTAACTATGAAAACATTATGGAACTAATTATCAAACGCGGGCTATATGAATGTTTTATTAAATATATACGATAATATAATTTATTTAAAATAGGGTGAAAATTAAAAACAATTTGTTAAATATGTTATTTACATGTACTAATAATATATTAAATATGTATTTACATTAAAAAATATATATAAAACTTTGTAGAGGGTCATCCTTCATATTACTTTCACAAACAGGAACAACACATTAGAAATTTATGGAATCCATTAATCCATCTGAAAGTAATGGATATGATGGTAATAAACCAATCATGTTTAATACAATAAAAACATGAACATTTACCTTTCAATTTAGATTATAACTAATGTACGGAGAATTATTTTCAAGAGTCTTGCACTAATAATATCTTGCAGACACAATATATTCTTGGATGCTTGGATGTAAAATTCCTTGACCGCATAAATAGCACTTATTGACAAAAACAAAAAACTCATATATCCAATATAACGAATGAATATCTTGCACATTGGCGACATCATCTTTAATCATTTGTCTCTGGGTGACATTTTGCTACTATAAATGTAAACAACACTTTGAATTGGTAAAACCATACAACATTATAGATAATCAGATAAACTTAATAAAGACGGAACAAAGCTTGAATATATAAATATACTCAACCTTTCCGGAACTCTATAATACTAATGAGTCTTTTTAGGACTACCAAAAACAAATCTCGTATGAAATTTGTCAGTTATTCTATAGCTTTTAGTCCACCTTCGTAGCACTCAACAAAAACCATAAAAATAACATTGATTTTTTAAGATCATGTCTTTCCGATACCTTGAGTGGATAGCCATCTGTGGACGCGTTTCGAGATTTATCTCTCATCAGCACAGCTTTGCTTCCATGAACAATATTTTGTAAATCACTCACTTGAAATCCCATGTGTTGATTAGGGTTAGATGTTTTTAATTTTGACATTTTGTGAGAGAGACATGAACTTAGCAGGTTATTGATATAAATGATAAATTTTGAATTGGTAAAACCATACAACATTATAGATAATCAGATAAACTTAATAAAGACGGAACAAAGCTTGAATATATAAATATACTCAACCTTTCCGGAACTCTATAATACTAATGAGTCTTTTTAGGACTACCAAAAACAAATCTCGTATGAAATTTGTCAGTTATTCTATAGCTTTTAGTCCACCTTCGTGGCAATCAACAAAAACCATAAAAATAACATTGATTTTTTAAGATCATGTCTTTCCGATACCTTGAGTGGATAGCCATCTGTGGACGCGTTTCGAGATTTATCTCTCATCAGCACAGCTTTGCTTCCATGAACAATATTTTGTAAATCACTCACTTGAACCTAATCAACACATGGGATTTCAAGTGAGTGATTTACAAAATATTACCCAAACAACTCTAACCTAACCGGAGTTAAAACAACGGTCCTTGCCGCTTTGTCCTATATTGAATCGAGAGTTCGCGCTGCCGCGCGTATGTTGTCTTGATTTATCTTCCCGCTTCGCGGTAGGCAACCTAAACTAACCATAGTAAAACTAACGGTCCATACCACTTTGTCCTATATTGGATCGAGAATTCGCGCGTATGTTGTCTTGATTTATCTTCCCGCTTCGCGGCGGACAACCTAATCTAACCAAGGTAAAACCAACGGTCCTTGCCACTTTGTCCTATATTGGACCGAGAGTTCTCGCTGCCGCGCGTATGTTGTCTTGATTTATCTTCCCGCTTCGCGGCGGGCAACCTAATCTAATCAGGGTTAAACCAACGGCCCTTGCCACTTTGTCCTAAATTGAATCGAGAGTTCGCGCTGACGCGCGTAAATTGTCTTAATTTATCCGCGTAATCCGTGATTCACTCTGTTTGGTGTTCAACTTATCATGGCGCACTGCTGTATTTTATAGTTTTGTTTTAATAAAAATATTATCAATCTCGTACTGAATATGAAAAAAAAACATTTTTCACACTCGATTATTTCCATCACATTAGATAAACACAATATTTTTGTGAATCTTGGTTACTGTCATCCTGCCTATTTGATTTCAAGCTTCAGAGAAACCCGTATCAAAATCACTCAGTTTAACCTTTATTCAAAAATCCAAATTTTTCAACCTCTTATCAATCTAGAGATCAATTTCCATTTAGAAATCAATTCTCGCAAAACCCACAACCCAAACCAACATACCAAAGTAATTTTAAAACTCCAAACGCTACATACCCCAAGCCAAACATCTTCCGCCCAAATTCTAACGTTTCTAGACAATTTCCTAAACCCGAACCGATGGACACTAGTTCCGGAGAGTAGGGAAAGATAGTTCCTTCTATTCCCACCTCCCCTTATGGGCTCCTGCCATGAAATTTTACATAAGCCGGCAGGAGCAAAACTGACCATGACTTGACCTTGACTTGGGCTAGTATGTTCTAGCTCACTCCTTCTTATGGGCTCCTGCCATGTAATTATATTGACCTTGACATGACCTTGACTTGACATGACGCGCTACAGGTTTTCATCAATAGATGGCGCTTTAGTACAGGGTTTCACCAACAGATGGCACTTATCAATAGTTCCAAACAGATTCCTATCATTAGTACATAACTAGACTGGTAGATGGCGCTTTGTAGAAAGTTGGTTGGTTGCAGTTAGTTGCCTAAGACTATTTAGTCGATAAGAGGATTAAATAGTGGACTACTCCGGTTTCGACTTCCGGTTTCCGGTTTTCACTTCCAGTTTCCACTTCCATGTCCAAATTATATATTTATTTATCACTATATTTGAATTTAAATGTATTGAATTAAATTTAAAAGTATTATTATTATAATACAATCCGGGTTACAGGTATCCATTAATGAGGACTAGGGTCTGCTAGGGAAACTGCTTTTAATCGGGTAATTAATCAGCTTTGAATCAGCTTTAAGCAGCAAAGCCGATTGAAAGCTGTTTAAAGCTGATTGAAAGCTGTTTAAAACTGATTGAAAGCTGTTTAAAGCTAATACACCCTAGTCCTCATTTTCAAATTGTGTATAGTCGAAAACCTGAAGCTCGTCAAGGTCATGCCAAGGCCAAGTCAAGATCATGTCAAGGTCATGTCAAGGTCAAGTCAAGATAATTACATGGTAGGAGCCCATCAGAAGGAGTGATCTAGAATATACTAGGTCAAATCAAGGTCAGTTTTGCTCCTGCCGGCTTATGTAAAATTACACGGCAGGAGCCCATAAGGGGAGGTGGGAATAGAAGGAACTATCTTTCTCTGCTCCGGAAATACTATTTTACAATCTAAATTTAATTATACCTATGAAGAATTCGAAGAAAATCCAGAAGAATTTGAAAATCAGTCAAACGAAATATGATTCGTTTCAATACAAGAACTTAAATGACAATAACTTATTTTATGAGCAAAACTTTGAAACAAATAACGAACAAGAAATTGACCCCGAATTTCACGAACAGTCAAATTTTCAGATTGTTACACCCCAACCACCACTGAGGTAATACCAGTAAGCAATTATTCAACCGAACTTCCTTTTATCAACATTCCTGAAATAGACGCAAATTTTCTAATTGACACAGGTAGTACTAGAAGTTTTATTAAACCAGAACTAGCCTATCATTTTTTCCCAGACTATATTAAAAAGGAAAAATTTCAAGTTTCCACAGCACATGCAACTCATGACGAAACAATTTATGTTACACTTTTCCCCACCGTCAGAACAAATACATTCCATAAATTCTAAACTATTTAATTTTTCAGAAAAGTATGATGGTTTGATAGGATTAGACTTATTAAATCATTTATCCGATAATGTCAACCTTTACACTTATGAATTACAAACCCCTCACGTGAACATTCCCTTAGACATTTTTCAAAAACCTCTAAAATAACCAAAATTTTCAAAAAATAATCCCTATGTAATTATGATACCCCCAGGACCAAAATAATTTCAAAAATTTCAGTTAATCAAAGTAAAGGTACAGGTACCTATTTAAAATTCGATAAAATAGAAACCCCCGAAACAGTCGTAAATGTTAAAAACAAAACATCTTTGTAATCACCTCTCTCACAAACAACAGTGAAAAATCCGTAAAATTGACATTCGCAGAACCCATACACATAGAAGCAATAGATATAAACGACTTATTACATTTTATAGACAGAATTGAAAGTACCGATCAATCCAATCATCTTGACAACCTTTTAAAAGCAAACTTAAAAAATCTTAGGTTAGATCATTGTAACTCCGAAGAAAACACAGCCAATCGCAAACTTTGTTTTGAATTTCGAGATATATTTTATTTGGAAAAAGTCCCTTTGACATTCACAAACCAAATTAAACACGACATAAAATTAACCAACGGTGTCGTTTTATACTAAATCGTACAGATACCCTGAAATTCACAAACCAGAAGTACATTTACAAATTTCTAAAATGTTAGACAACGGCATTCAGCGCCGTCGTTTGAATTTTGAGGCCCCGGTCATAAATATCGAGTTGGGCCCCCCAATAAATAAAAAAGGATATATAGAAGAAATATAATATAAAAGAAAAACAATATTAATTGAACTTTATTTCTCTTGCTTTAATTTCAGCAAATTTATCTATTATCTCACTTACATTTAAGTCCACGCATAATTCATTTTCTCAATCTCATTCAGTTTCTTTAGCTGTTTAAATCTCTCCTGAATTGAAAATATACCTTGGTCTACTATTTAAAAAAGTGTTTTCGATTCGATATTAAAAAGTATTCTCGATAGAAGTTAATTTCAGAATCGTTAACTCGAGAATCTTTGTAATCAAATTAATTTCAGAATCGTTAACTCGAGAATCTTCGTAAATTCTGGAGGAATATTACATTTTTCACATAATATTTCAGCTTAGACTTTTGATTCCGTAAAACCAACATTTCAAAGGTTTTTCAGAAAGTTTTCCAAGCTCTTCAAAAGAGAAACTGCTACCGAAAGATCGGTTATTGGGTTTGTAAACTTTTACCTACGGTATTTATGTTCAACAATATGTCATACCATAATGATGATAATTGACAGCACAAATTCAAAATTCATTTCGTGTTCGTACAATGATATTTTTATTTTGGGATCTTTTGTTGTTTCGCTTAATTCAATAAGTACGTTCATTAATTTGTCTTAATTATGTGTAATAGCCTTTATAGCATATATTCTACACTCCCACCGAGTGTCGCATAGTCGCTTAGTGTCTAGATGTTTCTTGAAAATGTTCCATTGTGCAGCTGGCCTAGAAAAAGGTGTGTAGAACCTTTGAATTACACAAAAAAATGTTATTGCCATTGGAACAGTTGAAGGCATGTGTATGAGCTGCACATGGTACAAAAAATGCCAATGGATTTTTTGACAAAATTCTTGCTTGAACTCCTTGTTTTTTACCAAGCATGTTCGGCCCATTGTCATAGGACAGTCCTCTACAATCTTGAAGAGGAATACCCAAATTGGCCAATTGAGTTTTTAACACAAAACCCGTAATTCTCGTATAAATTGGTGTAAAACCAGTAAAATATTCCTTAATTTCGATATAATTTTCCTTTTCATAAGGTAATTAAACTGTTCGAACTATAAAAGTTAATTGTTCAACATGACCAATGTCTCTAGTGCAATCTAATTGCACTAAATAATATTTACTATTTTTAATTTTTCTGATTATAGTTTCTTTTACTTCTTGCGCCAACAAATTAATTATTTAATTTTGAATTTCAGGTCCCAGATAATGGTAATGAATTTCCTTATTTTATTATTATTATTATTAGCGTATTCTCCCAATAATGGAAGACGTTAAGCAAACAACTCAATCAAGTTTTCTTGGCGTTCTTCTTGTTTCTCCAATAAGCTTTCATTCTTTCTGAAAAGGCTTGTTTACGTTCTCCCGGCCACTTCGGCGTGTACTGCTTTAGTTGCTCTAATGTAACTTCCCATTTGTTTACTTTGTTTCTGAAGGTGTCTCCTTCTAAAATATCTGTTGTACATATTTACGTAATATTTTTATTATTTTAAGATGTTTTCTCATTCGAACATCAAATTTTGCAATTGCTTTTCGTAAATATTGTACAACTTCCACGAAATGCATCGTTATGTTTGGGCAAATATTGTTTACAGTGTATAATAATTGTCAAAACTTCGTGCCAATGTTGTATTTTCGCGTTTATTTGTCTATGTTGAATACGGTCAATTGTTAGCTCTTTAATTAATCCTTTTTTTTTGTCAATATTTTAATTTGTGATTTCCGATGTCCCTCAGAATCATGTTCCTTTACTCTTCTTGATAAATGTTTCCTGTCGGAAGTACCTTCATTGCATAAAAGTAATCTTGCACTTGAAGTAAATAAAACACAATAATAACAAATAACTTTATTTTTCTTTGCTGAATATAACAGCCAAGTCTAGAAATATTTTCGCCGTTTGGAAGACGTTTTGTGTAAAACTGAACATTGAATTTTCGGTATTCTGAATCAATTGGAAATTCATAATCAACAATTTGCTTCGGATTATTTCTTATTAATTAAGCCGTTCCTTATCTGAGAGATGTGTACGTCACAAACCCGGATCATCTAGTAATTTTATTTCTTCTTTGTTGACTAATTCTTTTACGCATTGCAATTCAGAATTTTCCTTTTGTACTTTGCTCTCAAACATCAATAATTTGTTTTGAATCAGAATCTGTATCTTCTGTACCTACATTTTCACATGTAACGACATCAGTTTTCTCCTTCTCCGCTAATTGATTATGTTTCGTTTATTGAAGTGGTTGGAGTTTGGTTTGTTTTTTGGTCTGCAATTAATTTCTTTTCATCGTCATTTTCTTTGGTTGAAGCTTTGGTTTTCTTTGGTTTTGTTGAAGCATTTGGAATACACTTTATTAAACTTCCTTTTTGTCCATTTGCAATTCTTTTTCTTGCTTCGACTTTTTTATTTTTTTGGTAGCCAGATTCATATTTTTTTCCAGTAGATTTCATTTTTGCGGTTTCTGTAAAATAATAATAAAATAATTAATAATAAAATAATAATAATAAAAAAAATGTTATAATTTATAGTCGCCAATCTGACCTATAATTTAGGTCCAGATGCAGGGGCATTGTGCAGGGGTATTAGTAATTTATACAAACACAGATTAAATTGCTCTCCGGCCAGCTTATAATAGACGCACAATACTTATTTGTTATCGTCATATGTATATATTATTCGTCATTTACAGTTAGAAAACTGTGATATATGTCACCGTGGATGTAAGCAGCAGACTGGTGAACAGAGTTGCTAGACAGACTATAAAACAAGACAGGACGAGTCTACTTTTTAAAAGGTCTGTTCGCAGAAGAACTTTTCTGTAAATCCTTGTCCTTACGTTATTAATTCGAATATTTTATTTTTTAATGTACCAACATGCAATTGTGGTTAACAATGACACAACAATTAAGAAATCTATATCTAAAAGTTACAATAAGGCTATTAAAACAGAAAAATAAAACTAAAATAAGAGTTAAATAATTCGTTTTAAAAGTTACCTACTCATGTCCTATTTTTATTTTTTATTCAGTATATTGCAGGCCCCCCCCTAGCCCGTGGGCCCCGGGCATTCGCCCGATTGACCGACGCTAGCGACTCTACTGACGGCATTATCCCAAATTCCAACTTACCCTGGTCAAGCCCTATTTGGATTGTTCCCAAAAAAACTAGACGCATCCTAGACCATAAAAGAAAATGGCGTATCGTAATGGATATTAGAAAACTAAATGAAAAAACCATAGATGACACATTTTGAAAATATTATTCTGTTTAAAATGAAGCAATAACTTCGTTCACTTTTTGTCTGTTTCCACATTTGCAGACAACCCACATTTAGCTTTTTCATCAGTAACGTAACTTTTTACTAATAACACCTCATCAAAAAGATCATTTTCGCAAATATTATTTTTAGGAAAATGTTTACTAATATATTCAAAAGATTTTTCCACACATTCCCATAAAACCTCCTCTTTTAAAGGCACCCAATGAAAATTTCATAACAAGATGCCATTAAACGACTGGATTTTCTGAAAGAAGTCAGAAATTAACTGCTTGGAATATCTTCAAGAATGGACATTTCAATTCAACGATATTAAAAAATTTTTATTGGTTGACATTAAAAAAGGAGATTTTATGGGAATATGTGGAAAAATACTATATTATATATTACAGTACATTTAAATTAAGAAATGTAGATATTTTCTAAAAAGCGGGACATATTTAAAAATCGGCGGGACGCGGGACAGGCCTCTAAAAAGCGGGACTGCTCCGCCAAAATCGGGACGTGTGGTCACTTTAGGTAAAGGGCCTAAAAGGGAACATTAAACTTTACAATTTATATTAAGCGTAAAAAATAATTTGATCAATTCGTATGAGAAATTTCACGACATTTTATTAAATGATCCGAATCTATTGCAGTATTCACTCGGATCAAAAATATGACCGTGAAAGAAAACCATAATTTTTAAAAAATAAAAACTTTAAATTAATTAAAAATCATAATGTTCAAATTATTACAACAAAAAAATTAAGAAATTACTATGTTCTCTAATTCACTCATGACTAATAAAATAAATAAATATAATTACAAGTACGATTTGGTTTCCTGCACTTTCGTTCGATAAGTCCATACCACTGAAATATATACTAACTGGAACGAGCGCTCGCTGGCTTCTAAGTTTGTGCGGGTAGAGATAGAGAGCATAGACTAATTTGCACCCGTGCCTAGTTGAAATAATGGCCGCTTGGCGGCGTCTGCTTCAATCAGCGCGCGCAGTTTACGCGCGTTCTGTGCTTTTTCCATTATTTTCTTTGTTCTATTTGTATGCTGAAGGGGATGGGGCGCCATCATGATGGCGGCGCCAAGAATTTTGGCGCGGAATTAAAATACTTAGTTGAAATAATTTAATTCTAACAAGAGGAAATTCTTGAATTTTAAAGTATTTTCTAGAATGATTAACTTCTTTTTTTTTCTAAGAAATATTTTTTGTTGTTGGGAGTAATTGTCGATTTGGGTGGAATAGTTGTTAAAAAGAAATTTATATTATAAGAAATTTATTATCTGGGAAATTTATTATCTGCTCCCGCCAAGTCGAGCACAACCGTATCTTTAATCGAAGCGAGAAACGGCACTTTTGACCCCCTGTAACTTCGTTGTGGATAAAGCAGAAAGTTTGAATTTTTAGATATCAAGAGACATACTATAGCTCTGGCTATATTGCCAATATATCTAATAATTATACCTTATAGTTTACGAATTATCGTCAGTCAAATTTCGTAATTTTGTAAGTGACACACTCACCTACGATCAAAATTCTAAGGTACTTGTAGCAATCTTACATACCTCTAATTTTGAATTTTACTTAGCCTTTAGCCTATAACGGAAGGAAAAAATAAAAAATCCCGAAATTTAATTATCCATTAAATGACAAACACCTAATGATTATTTAAAAATTTCTTAATTTTGTCACTGATCATCAAAATTCTAAGGTACTTCTAGCAATCTTACAAACTCTAAATTTTAAATTTTAGGTAGCCTTTAGCCTATAACGGAAGGAAAAAATAAAAAATCACGAAATTTCATTATCCATTAAATGGCAAATATTGATTATAAAACATTGAAAATTTTGTCATTGATCATCAAAATTCTAAGGTACTTCTAGCAATCTTACGAACTCCAAATTTTCATTAATGAAAAATAATGATTATCCATTAAAAATAATGATTATTTAAAAATTTCTTAATTTTGTGTAGCTTGTGTTTCTTATGTATAGCCTATGATATTACCATACACAAAAGTCAAGGGCTAAGTCTAAACAGTGCACTGATGGACATTGGTTCTTCAGTGTTCACATGTGGTCAAGCATACGTGGCACTTTCCAGAGTGACAAGTCTGGGTGGATTACATCTAATTAACATCGACTTTGGTAGTATCAAAGCTCAGGGGTCTGCAATCGTTAAATATAATCGACTAAGAAGCATTTACTGTCCAGATTTGTTAAAAATTGTTATATCAAAGCCTCAGAGAAAAATCAATAGAGACTGGGCTCTGAGAGATTGGGCTAGAGAGATTGGGCTTTAAGAATATCAGTAGCTGACGGACAAGAAATTTTTCATTATCATTATTTTTCATTTAATGGCTAATTATATTTCGGGATTTTCCATTTTTTCCTTCCTTTATAGGCTAAAGGCTAACTAAAATTCAATATTTGAAATTTGTAAGATAGCTAGAAGTACCTTAGAATTTTGATGATCGCTGACAAATTAAAAATTTTTAATAATCATTATTTTTCAATTAATGGATAATGAAATTTCCGGATTTTTTCCTTTCTTTATAGACTAAAGACTAACTAAAATTCAAAATCTGGAGTTTGTAACATTGCTAGAAGAACCTTAGTATTTTGATGATCGCTGACAAATTAAGAATTTTTTAATAATCATTATTTGTCATTTAATGGATAATGAAATTTCGGGATTTTTTATGTTTTCCTTCCTTTATACGCCAAAGGTTAACTAAAATTAAAACTTTGGGGTTTGTAAAATTGCTAGAAGTACCTTAGAATTTTGATGATCGGCGACAAAATTAACAATTTTTTAATAATCATTATTTGTCATTTAATGGATAATGAAATTTCGGGATTTTTGATTTTTTCCTTCCGTTATAGGCTAAAGGCTACGTAAAATTCAAAATTAGAGGTTTCTAAAATTGCTAGAAGTACCTTAGTATTTTGATAATCAGTGACAAAATTAAGAAATTTTTAAATAATCATTATTTTTCATTTAATGGATAATGAAATTTCGGGATTTTTGATTTTTTCCTTCCGTTATAAGCTAAAGGCTAACTAAAATTCAAAATTAGAGGTTTGTAAGATTGTTACAAGTACCTTAGAATTTTGATCGTAGGTGAGTGTGTCACTTACAAAATTACGAAATTTGACTGGCGATAATTCGTAAACTATAAGGTATAATTATTAGATATATTGGCAATATAGCCAGCTATAGTATGTCTCTTGATATCTAAAAATTCAAACTTCCAGCTTTATCCACAACGAAGTTACAGGGGGTCAAAAGTGCCGTTTCTCGCTTCGAGAAAAGATAGTACGGTTGTGCTCGACTTGGCGGGAGCACTGCCGTGCTCCCAGATAATAAATTTCTTATAAGAATATAAAATTCTTTTTAACAACTATTCCACCCAAATCGATAATTACTCCCAACAAAAAATATTTCTTAGCAAAAAAAAGTTAATCATTTTAGAAAACACTTTCAAATTCAAGAATTTCCTCTTGTTAGAATTAAATTATTTCAACTAATTGTAAGTATTTTAATTCCGTGCCCAAATTCTTGGCGCCGCCAAGCGCCCAAGTTTCAGCATACAAATAGAACAAAGAAAGTAATGGAAAAAGCACAGAACGCGCGTAAACTGCGCGCGCTGATTGAAGCAGACGCCGCCAAGCGGCCATTATTTCAACTAGGCACGGGTGCAAATTAGTCTATGCTGAGATAGAGATCCCAAAGGGAGCCCTCGTATCGCTCTGTCTTCGTCTAGTACAGTCTTAGTAAAAAACCTAATGTATATTATAAATATATCTATATTATTTCATACATGTAATATATAATACAAAAAGAAAATTATTATATATATAATACTAGTAGCACATGATAAAATATTATTAGTTTTAATATTTTGTATTTACATAGTGTGGATAAATACTTGATTTGGTTTGATACAACCAGCTTTTCGCTCTGACTGTACCACATCCTCTTGAATTCAAGTCATCCTCTCTCTCTCAAACACAAGGAGGGTGGTCTCCCCTTGGGACCTCTCTCTCTACCCGCACAAGCTTAGAGGCCAGCGATCGTTCCAGTTAGTATATATTTCAGTGGTCCATACTGATGAAGCCAACAGGCAGAAACGCGTCTATGTTCATTATTATTTATCAGGTTATAATAATTATTATTTTGTATTTATTTATTTTATGTCATGAGTAAATTAGAGAACATGGTAATTTCTGAATTATTTTCTTGTAATATGGAAATTTACATAGTAATTTTTTCCCAATTTTATATTAAAATTATTGTTTTTTAAAAATATTTTTATGGTTACCAATAATTAATAATAAATGCATTTTTGTATATTTATAGACATGTATATGTTATATACAAGTTATTGGTCTGCGTTCATAACCAAATTATAATTCTCATTTCATGCCATTTGTCCCGCTTTGTCTCAATGAAAATGTGGTCACTTTACCTTTACCTAATATAACTGATATTCTAGACAAGTTAGGTAGAAGCCACTATTTTACCACATTAGACCTAGCCAACGGTTTCCACCAAATTGAAATGAACCCCGACGATATTTCAAAGGCAGCATTCTCAACAGACACGGGTCATTACGAATTCAAACGTATGCACTTTGGCCTAAAAAACGCACCAGCCACTTTTCAACGTGTAATGAATAACATATTACGTGGACTCCAAAACGAGACATGTTCCGTTTATTTGGATGACATCATTATTTTCTCAACCTCTTTACAAGAACACATTAACAGACTAAAACATTTTTTGCAAAGATTACGAGACTCAAATTTCAAAATCCAACTAAACTTCAACATAAAATCCAACTTATTTAGGACATATTCAACTCCTGAAGGTTTTAGACCAAACCCCGATAAAAATTCCGCAGTAAAAGATTTTTCCATTCCAAAATCCCCTAAAGAAATTAAATCATTTCTTGGCCTAACAGGTTAATACCGCCGTTTTATTAAAGATTTTGTTAAGATTTCCAAACCATTAACCACTTTTTAAAGAAAGATCACAAAGTAATACATTCCACACAATTTATAGAATATTTCGAACACCTAAAAAACCTTTTAATTAATTCTCCAATTCTGCAATATCCAGATTTCTCAAAACCCTTTGTTTTGACAACAGACGCTTCAAATATAGCCTTAGGTGTCGTTCTTTCTCAAGGTGAAGTACCAACTGATAAACCCGTAGCATATGCCTCTGGAACCCTTAACGAAACAGAATCAAAATACAGTACTATAGAAAAATAATTACTCTCTATAGTTTGGGTTTGTAAATACTTTCGACCATAACTTTTAGGAAGAAAATGTTTGATATACACTGACCACAGACCATTAGTTTGGCTCTTTAATTTAAAGGAACCTAATAGTAAATTAGTTAGATGGCGTCTAAAATTAGAAGAATGCCGACGGACTTTCTAGAATCCAACTTAATATTAACGAAACCCAATCAATAAATAATAACCCTGGTGAAATAAATCAAGACATATTAGAATATTTAAGAAATTTAGCAGAAAACCCAATAGAAAACCCAACAGACGATAGTACATCTAGCCAAGAACAATCTAAAATCAGAATCCTAGAAAACATTCAACTCACACCTACTGACTCACAAAATACAGTTTACGCATGTAGTAACGAAACTCAAAATGAAGGAATCCAGATCCTATACGAAATAATTAATAACAAAACGTACCAACTCATGATCGATAAATCCCTACATCCTGACACTAAAATAAAACGAGAAATCATCGAAAATCATACAATTATACATGCAAATCATGCGAACTTAAATAATAACCAGTCTATAATTGATTTCCTGAAAGAATACATAACATATCGACCTACATATAGTTATGGTTGCGATACTGAAACCAATGCTCTGGTTGCGATGGTAGGTGAACCACCGCTGTTACCAATGTTATGGTTGCAATGCTGCCACCATTTGTTCCTTGTATTCTAGGAGATTAAGCACTTGCTCGCGGCCTTGAGCTGTGGACGATCTTCCAGCATGGGGAGTGAGTTGGTTTTGAGTGAGAATGTTTTAAGTGAGAACTCACCAGTTGAGTTTCCTAGTTGGTACTTCTGGGTTGCAATGGGCACGGAGTCAAGATAGAAGTCGTTTGTTAAATTTTACGGGGCTTTATTAGGTCATACACAATTTATATAAACTTTACAGGTTTTCACTTTACTTACTATATACTGATTACGGACTGCCTCTTCATGACTCACTTTTCTTGGCTGACCCTTCTTGACTGATTTGGTGTGGAGGGCTTTCTGGTATTTATAGTCGGGAAAGGGATTGTCGTTATCTTGTTATTGTGTTTCGAATGTTATTTGGTTGTGATTACAGTTAATGCCTTTTTCAAACAAGGCTGGGAAGGGACTTTGTAAGTCTTTAAAGTATCTAAACAATGTTAGTTGCTTTAGAAAATATTCCACATTGCTGATATTATAATGGGTTTTAGATAATATGATATCTAAACAGTAAATATCATAACAATATATCTACTTTCATTCTAAAGAATTAGAATCCTTGGTTACCAAAATTTATATGATATGATAAAAATGACCAAAATACTATTGATTTTACAACCAACACGAAGGTAAAACAAACCATCGAGGAATGAATTAAACTTACGAAAGACTGAAAACAAATTATTATTGGAATAGAATGAAAACTGACATAACAAACATAATAAACAACTGTGAAACATGCCAAAAAGCTAAATATTCGAGACAACTCCCTTGTGTCCCATTAGTATGGACAGAAACCCCTTCAAAGCCTTTCCAAATTCTACATATTGACACATTTCATTTTAAAACCCAATCTTTTCTCACTCTTATCGATAAATTTACCAAATTAGGACGAACATTTCAGTTTACCAAAACAGCTAAATCTGCTCATGACAAATTAATTCTCTACTTCTCATTTTATGGCATCCCAGACACTATTGTCTCAGATAATGGATCCGAATTCAAAAATAAAATAATCGAAGAATTGCTTAAGACCCATAAAATAAAAGTACATTTTACTACACCCAGTCACCATGAATCCAATTCCCCAGTCGAACGACTCCACTCCACACTCATTGAACACTTAAGACTATTAAAACACTTAAGACTATTAAAAGAAAAAGACAAAAACAAACCCGTAATAGAACTAATGCCCTATACAATTATCGCCCATATTAGTACTATACACCCGACAACTAAATTTACCCCTTTTGAATTAACATTTGGACAAACAAATTCCCACGTATTCGATCTAATATCCCTAACTTTTTATCAAGATTTACTCTCTCTCACATAAAGAAAAACTTAGTAACTTATACGAACGAATTATTAATCAACAAACCACCCAAAAACAAAATGTAATTGATCAACGTAATTCATTAGGCAATGAACAATTTCAATTTAAAGTCGACCAAACTGTTTATAAAAAAAAACAATTTTAGAGCTAAAAACAAAAATAAATTTATAGGTCCGTACATTATCATTAAGTTATTAGAAAACAATAAAGCCCGAATAAAAAATACTAAAAACCAGAAAGAAGAAATAGTTCATTTGAAAGAACTAAGAAAACCCATTGTTACAGATACTTTATCCTGAACATCTGCTATGGAAATACAATAAACTCATCAATTTTTCACCAAATCACTGACAACCCAGGAATACTACCCTATAAGTTTGGAAGTGCCCAAGTTATCAACATTCATTGGTCTTTCATACATATATACAATTTAGAAAATGTTGTAAAAAGGTTCCAAACACTCCAAACCCAATTTCATGTGCTACAGCACAATCTAACACAAAATAAGGAATTTAATAGAGAATATTTTAACATCTATAATATAGAAAATAACATAGAAACTAGAATAATTGAAGAAATGGAACAGATAAATCCCGTAACCACCCTTAAACGCCAAAAACGTGGAGCTGAACTACGATAAAAAAATACGATACTGAAATTAATAAAATTTATAACACTCAAAATCAAATGAAATCCGCATTAAACAATTAGATTACTCTGTTGAATACCTCAATTACTGCATTTCAAGAGCTAGCCCAAAAATTTGTCACATATCCAAAATCTGTTAGAATCAAGAATTAAAAAGATTGAAGAAATAGTAAAATCAATTACAATCAATGTTAACGGTTATCAATATTTTCTGACGCAAATGATATTAAACCAAATTATCTCAATGTTCCAATTTATATACGATATACTTATATATGAGATCGAGATAGCAATAAGCTTTTCAAAATTAAATATACTACATAATTCCTTAATAAAACCTATAGATTTTCTTAGAGAACTGCAATTTATTAAAAAGTCAAGAAACGTGTCCAACTGTTACCAAATTCCAATATTCATAGAAGAAATTCAAATCCAAAAATTAGAAAATTATATATGGATAGTTGTAACCCCCAGATTTATAGTAGCAAGCCAGTAACGTAATAACTCTAAAGATAACATTCCATTACTAGGTACTTATGTAATCGAATCAACCCCAACTTGTGTCATAAATATAGAAGGCTATATTCTTAGAACAAATATTGATTCAAAAATAAAATTCATAGAAATAAAATTACCCAAATTTATGAGTAAACTAAATTTAAGTCAAAATTCTCCCAATATAATCCAGCCAGTTTAAACCTAAATTCTATTAACAATAAGACCCATGAATTAATTAACACTCAAAAAGAATTACAAAATCAAAAAAGTAAATTAGAAAAAAATAATAATAACCCTGTTTATACCAATAGGACTAGTCTTTGGACAATATTTTTATATGTATTAATTTTAATAATGGCCTTATATTTTATGCATCTACGATTCTGCAAGAAATTCCTTCCCAAGGACAACAATCAAAACGAAATATGCGATAAGAAATAATAAATACTTATAATAATTAATTGTAATTATTTATTTTTATACAACGTAGTTCTAGTTTCATATATAATATTTTGTAAAAACAATATGATGTTAATCTTCATTCGATATTCATCAAGTCTTTTGTATTGCGAGTTATTAAAGATTTTTTTTAAAACTACACCATTGTTTCTCCAACCGAAACTCACACAAATATTCAATATCGCTAGGTTACATTACAAAAAACAAATAAATGAAAATAAAATGAACACAAACAAGATCTCGATATTAAAAAAGTGACGTGAAGTGTCAGAACCTTTTTTTCATTACAAAATGATAACAAAAATTAAAGAAAACATTTTAAAATGAGTGTAAATTCTATGGTGATACCTGAGACTGAGGAGAGTTCTTATGATGAATCCATACCACCGGAGACTATTGAAAAATTGCCCCTGGATCTCAAACTTGTAAGATACATCCCCTCGCATGATTGACAACCCTAGTTGCAAAATATACTATCCTATTTTGTTATGAAGATAGAAGGATTTGAAAGATCCTATGTTTTGCGTACGATTTCCAATACATGATCGTACATCGTATAAGCTCCAAAAACGTACAAATACGATTAAATCGTACGGTTGGCAACACTGGGGCGAGGGGACTTGTGAAAAATCACGAAATATCCGGGTGGTGGGAGGGGGGTTATATTGTGATATCACGTGTATTTATTTTTTCGTTGAACGCGTGATTTTTAAACCGAAAAGCGGCGCGCGACTCGCAGTTGCCAGGCAACGATTTTTCTGCGCGCCGCGAAAACTGCCCGGCTCCCGCTTGCCAGTCCCAGTAGAAGTCTGTGATTTTGACGCCGAATACATGCGTAAATCGTTGCCGCGTATGTTTTGCCTCAAAACACTGTCTAAACTAGGAGATCTGTATAAAGACCTATTTGTGTATTTAGAAGGCCTCCCCATAGATCTAAAAGCCCTTCGTGCCATCTTCTTCAGTTTTCACGAAGCTTATGCATCTCTACTTCCGATGTGGAAACCGACCTCTCCGCATACAAGTCCTACGTCTCTTAGATTAGGGTCCTACGTCTCTTAGATACTTGTCTCTGGTCTCTTCTGACAGGATCATATATCTCCAAAAAGTCAAACATAGGTAAAATAGTTATTTTTCCAGTAACTCGCCCAAACGAAATTTTCAATTAATAATTTGTCGTGTTCGGATGACCAAACATCTTTCAAATCTAACAACAGCAAGCTCAGCGTGGTTCTCATAAATATACAATCTTTAAGGTTCAAAACAGATGAATTGTTACTGGTTTTAGAAGAATTTGGTTTTAGAAACAGCAATCGGATCGGGAAACTTGTAGCATGAGACATGTACTGGAATAATGAAAGAACCACAACATTCATTGAAGATTACCATAATTCACCCAGATACACATACAGAGATACGGACTTGTTTAAGTTCGACAATGACCGACGAGAGACAAAATTCAGTTCTTTAGCGCTATTGTCAACAGAGAATGAAATAGCATCCCGATTTGATATGAGAAAAATAAGAAGAGAATAATACTAAAAAATAAGAATTTTGCTTTAAAACCATGGAATAAAATGCTATAAAATATTGCAATTTGTTAATAACGTTTGTGATGAGATTAGTTATATTGGATTAAATTAGAGACTAATACTATGGCAATTTGAATATGTCTTTATTCATTTTTAAAAATATTTTCTTAGGGCAAAATTTCAATATTACCTCTGGAGTGCACATATGCGTTTTTTATTTATAAATTATTTACCATATTTTCTCTCCAATACAAAATATATTAAAAGGGCCGATTTTTCAATCCTCAGAAAAACAACCAGATAAGCTTTAAACAACCAAATATACGAAACAGATACATACGTGATGGATAGCTATCACCCGTTGCCAAATATCTCAATGTCACTAATAACCTCAAACGAGGTGGTATTGCATCACGAAAGTTGGTATCATGCTTTTTTATAGTGGGTGAGATTTTATCAAGCAAGTACTTAAATTCCTTCGTGAAAAATTTCGAAATAAAGCTTCATCATCAGCAAGCAAGTTGTTTTATAAATTATATTGTGTTTCTTCAACATCAACATATAGTTGTCTTCTCCACCACCGTGATGCCCTTCTTTTTTTTCTTACGATTCAAAGCTATTATCAAATATGCAGCTGCCGCGACTTTCCGTAAAGACATGCTGCACCAAACTGAAGTTGCCTAAATGGAATCGTTTCAGACCAGTGTTAGCAGCTTGAAAGGTGGCGCTTATCGTACCAGGTGTGTAAAATTATCGTACTTTTGCAAAAATTATCGTACATTTCCAAATATTAAAAAAAAAACAATGTTTCTTAGAAAAAAATATTAAAGTCATGTTATTATGAATAAATATTGCACTCAATATCAAATTTTATCATTTAATATTTATTCACGAATGTGTGAAATACACAGGCGCGAAAATTCATACTCTTGGATTGACGAAATATACATTTTTTATGAATCGAAATATAAATTATTTTGTCTATCTCCATAATCTAATAGTAGAAAATTCCAAATACACGGATCGTAGCTCTTTATAATTGCATGCCAACTATTAGAATTTGAATTTGTTTTGAAAGTAAAAAAAATAAACCAATGACGACAACAAATAAAGACTGACATTTAATGATTAAATTTTTATTCTTGACTGTAACAAAATTAAAACAAATCTTCCACACAAATATAAAATCTGTTAAAGTTTTGAATAATTTAAATTTTATTTTTTCGTAGACATATTAAAGAGAGATATTCACAGACGTACTAAACTTCAACTACTAGTTTAAACTTCAAATATCATTTGGCACAGAACGTTATCGAACTAATTAACAACATCATCATTATAAAGTTTGAGAATACTTCCGCTAGGATTTTCTATCATCCTCTCTGTCCTGATCCAATACAGGATCTTCAAATTTAATTGCATTTATTCAAAGCCTGTTATTCAAAAATTTACGGTAGTTGTGAAATCGGATTTTTGTCTGTGATTATGACGAATATCCGGAGAGTTTAACTTAGTCATAACTTTAACACCAAAATACATTTGTTCTGGACGTAAACGCTGTTCTTCATTTGCTGTATCGATTTTGTTCAAATCTGATAAATGTAATTCTTGCATAGGTATGACTAAAATTTCTTGATAATTTCGACACATTTTATCATGAAGAGTTATTAGAACAACATATTCAGACTGAAAAAATTGGTATAATATATATTTTTTTAAATTTTAATTCGAAATTCATTATTTATGATACCTAATCATGCCAAAAAATTAAATATTAGGTGCTTTTAAAAACCTCTATACATTTGCCAACATCATTAGGTATTTAAAGACTGAATGAGGTAAATACAACTATATAATATATAAAGAAGTTCTGTACACATTCTGTACGGGATTAGCACCTAAGTGACTTAACACTTGTGTTGTGCTGCAAAGCAAAATTAATTACTCTAATTTTATATTTCTGTACAGAAAGTAATGGTACAAAATTGTGATATAACACCTGTTAGTTTATCTATTGTTGTTGTAATATTGTAATAAATTTAAAATAATTTTCAAAGATAAATTTTTGATTCTCGCGAAAAGTTTTATAATTTTTTATATTTTAATTTTAACGGTAGGATATTGCAAATTTTGGGTAACGTGTAAGTTAAAAAACGATGACAAACATTTTTGTTTAGTCTTGGAGTGCTTAGTAATTCTTTTGTTGTGCTTCTAGTAGCATAAACTGTCGGAGAAGAATTTTGAAGTATTTTATTTTTGAATGCGTACATACATACACTATGAAAATATAATGTTCGGATATTACCGTTACATAATATGTAATTTGTTCCGTATATATAAGGTTAGTATGAAAAGATCTATTTTTTTCAAAATTATTTTCAGTATATAGTTTTGTATTGTGTTCAGTTTTTGCAAGGAATTTTTATACATTGCACCCCACATCAGAATACCGTAACGAAAAAGTGATTCAACCAGATTTATAAATCAATATGAGTAGATTTTTTGTTAAAAACTGTAGTAGTTGGTAAAATTTATATATTAATTTCCTCACCTTTTTTGTTAGATAATTAATATGATTGTTCCATCTTATATTTTGGTCGATAATTATGCTTAAATATTTGATCTCGTTTATTTCTTTAATTTCCGCTTTCATACCTGGGATTTTAATACTGCAAAAATTTGGTCTGTTCGTTTTTGTTATGGAGAAGGCTAGATAGTGTGTCTTACTAACGTTAAGTGAAAGACGATATTTACACATCCATTTATTAATTGTTTCCATAGTTGACTGAACATAATTTTTTGTTTCCGACCATGTATTTCCACTGAAGAAAACCACTGTATCATCAGCGTAGGATATAATTCTCGCCTTTACTTTTAACTCGAGTAATGAATTTATTTATGTTTGAAAAAGTATTGGACCTAGTACAGTTCCTTGGGGGGCCCAATTTTTATAATTGTAGTGTCACTTACTGTATCACTTATTTTCACGCATTGTTTCCGATCAGTTAAGTAGCTGCGAAAGACATCTAACTCTGCACCACGTATACCATAACGCTCCAATACGTTCAGAAGTATTGTATGATCAACAGTGTCAAATGCCTTTGCCAAGTCTAGAAATACTGCAATGCATTTTTTGTTTTCATTAAGTCCCTCTGTAATACTTTTGATGACATTGCACATGGCATCGGTGGTAGATATACCGGCACGAAACCCATATTGGTAATTATGTATGATTTTATTTTTATCAAAAAATTGTACTTTTTTGTACCGATTTTTTAGACATTTTTCAAAGATTTTGCCAAAGCTGTTTATTGTGCTGATAGGTCTGTAATTACTTATTTTAGTTTTGTCTCCAGTTTTATGAATTGGTGTAATTATAGAGGATTTGAACTGTGTAGGAACGTGTCGATTTTCTATAATAAAATTGAATAAAAGTTTGAGGGGTTGCATTATATATAGGTGGCTTTCTTTAATTATTTCGGTGATATTCCGTCTATGCCAGGCGAAATGTTTTTTTTAATGAAGATATTATATACTCTATCAATTCATTTTCTGTTATTGGATTAAGAAACATGGAATTTCTATTTATTTCAATATTTTCATTGATTGTTTGAATCTATATATTTAATAATATATAGAAAGTATCTATATATTTAACCATATTTAGGCCGATGTTACTGAAGTAATCAGAATAATTTGCCATTAATTTATTATCACTAAATGTAATACCATCTTTGTCAGCAATGTGTCAGAAATTTTTATTTTTATTTCTTTCATTGGTAGCTTCTGATATCAGTTGATAGATTTTTTTTATATCATTTTTATTGTTTTCGATTTGTTTAAGATTATATATTTTAAATTTTAATAAAGATTATATTTGTTTAAGTAATTATTTTTAGTTTTATTCAGTAATTTATATAGTTTTTGTATTTTAATTCCAATTCATATGGGAAGTGCTTGGTGAGTTGATTTTTTAATTTGTCCCTATCTCTTATTGATACAATTAATCCTTCGGTTATCCACGGTTTTATTTTTATATGTTTTTTTTGCCATAATTTTGTGCGTTTGAAATTATCGATAATGTCACTAAATTTGTTCAAGAAGAGATCAGTCCCGAGTTGAGAATCACTTTCATTTAATATTACATCCCAGCTTTCTTTCTCTAACAGGTTCTCTAACTTTTTATAATCGATTTTTGTTGTGATTTTTTTTCTATTATACTGAATTTTTGGTTTGCTTGATGTGTAATCTATATTTAGAGCCTCTAAATATAGTTCTTCAAATGAAGAACAGCGTTTACGTCCAGAACAAATGTATTTTGGTGTTAAAGTTATGACTAAGTTAAACTCTCCGGATATTCGTCATAATCACAGACAAAAATCCGATTTCACTATGATGACACTTAGGTATTTTAACGACTCTTTTGGGGCGATGCTAACGTTGTTTATTGGGAAAGTTATGGGCGCAATCTTCCTCACTCTCGTTAGTAGGACCGCTTCTGTTTTCCCTGGTGCGAGATTTAATTTTTTGGATTGCATCCAACAGTTAATTTGGGATATTGCTTGGTTTGCAGTTAGCATCACCATCTGTTCCGACTTTGCTGTTATTACAAGAGGTAAATCTTCCGCCAAACCTATTAGCCTAGTTCCCTCCGGAAGTTTTAACCTGAAGACTCCATCATAAAGTATGTTCCACAGAGTGGGGCCCATAACCGATGATACGACATTACTAACAATTATTTCCTCGGTTCTACAGGCGAAATAACTTTGAATAATTCTTAGCAGGTAGAGAGCTATATTTATTGCTATTAGATCATCGATAATCAGTTTCCAATTGGCTGTGTAAGAAGAATATCGTACGTACAGTGTTATTAAGGCACATATTCTTCGTGATCTTTGGGTGCCTGATTTAGCATTTTCTGCGATCTTCATGATGGCTTCTATAGCATGGTTGGTGGATTTGCCTTTTCTGAAGCCGTATTGGTTACTCACAATTGGTTACACAATAGTAGGTGTTCTAAGAGCTTCCGCAAAGTATCTAGCAAGCACAATGGCTTGTATGATGTGGGCTCCCCTATTGGTTTATCGTTTTTTTTTGAAGTAGCACCAGTTTCGCCCATTTCCATCTATTCGATTCCTGCTCAGTGGTGAGTTTTATTATTTCAGAAGGTATTCCGTCCGAACCTGGGGCATTTCCTTTACGCATCCGCTTTTTATTGCGTTTATTAGTTCTTCTTTCGTGAACAGCGGTATCTCTTCTACTGTTGGTTGCTGCCATCTCACTAGCTCCTGACGTGAAATGAGTACCTCGACTATGTGTTTGATTTCCTTCATAGGCATTTTGACATTTGGTTGTTGGACCTTCAGCCTTTTCCTGAAGATTTGAAAGGCATCTCCCATGTATCGTAGTCCAGGTCTTCGCCCAGTTTCTTCCAATGTTTTTGCTTAGCCGTGTTTTTTTGATGCCTCAGTTGTTTTTTGAGATATTTGTATTTGCTTAATAGTGCATTGGTCTCCTTTTCGTGTTCTTTGTCGCTGGCACTGAATGCGATACTTGAAGTCCTTGAAGCTTGCAATTTCGTCGCTCCACCAGTATACCATTTTTTTCCTTGTAGGTTTCCTCTTTTCTTGAGCGTTGCGTCATATACTTTACACAGAACATTTACAAGTTCGTCTGCGTTTTTGGTATTTGAATGTGCTATTTCCACTGACAGTACGTGTTTAATTTTTACTTCATTTATGTGTTTAATATTCCAACCTTAGATTCTTAGATAATATTGGTTCTTCTTCATAGGCCAGATTGCTTATAATTCTAGTATTTTCATTGATTCCACTTTGATAATGCTCAACATAGAAGAAATCCTTCATTAACAAGTTTGTTCTTTTTCATCAGACATATCATAGTTACTTTAATGGAGATTTCTTTTTATTCATAATAGTTTCTTCATAGAAAACGTTCTTACTCTTCATAGAATAGTTTCTACATTAAGAAATAGTTTTTGTTCTTTAAAGGAAAGAGCTTTAATTGGCACAGTGGCGCATTATCCATAAGGCAAAATAGGCACGTGCCTAAGGGTGCGAGTTTATAAAGTGGCGAGCTGGCGTGCGTACGTTTTTAAACGAAAATAATCTACCTGCTTACCTTAAATAAAAAACCATACTTTGTATAGAGCCTCCGAAAAAAAAACCTGCTGCCCATTAACTCTTACGGCCAGTTCTAGGGGATTTCTAAGAATTAGTTAAATCGAGGAAATCTTTATATTGAGGTTCGTTATACTAAGGTTTCACTGCATAATTCGACCATCGGGTGATCATGAGGTTATAGTACCTCATGATCACCCGAGGGACGCCGATGAGGTGCTTGTCTAGGGCGCTATCAACATTTAATCCGCGTCTGCAGTGGTAATTTTCTTTTTGTACTTCATGACTTCTTCGTTCTTGTTGTAAGATTAGTTTCATTTTTAAGAAATTCGTTATGTAGTTTTGAAATTATATCTCATACAGTTCCTCCTAGACTGGTTCCTTCCAGTTAATTTGCAGGAGCTATTTTTATTGGTTGTTCTTCATATACAAGATTGATTTTGTTTTTCATACTGGATTTCATACTGGACTGGATTGGATTTTATTCTTCGTAGTAGGCGAGACTATTTTTAGTTCTTTATAGACAAAATTAAAAATACAGTATAATGTTGATAATCCGTCGGTTGGTTAATCGGACACATTCAGTAATCCGGCGCTCTGGGGATACACGTGTATTTTCTTTACACTGCCGCGTGCCAAATATAAACCTCGCTCACAGAAAAATTAAAGTCAAAAACAACACCTTCCAGTGTTCTTGAATAAAGGTCTGGCCAACACACCCTGATTTTAACTGTGAAAACTTGATTGACGATTCTAATCAAGCTAACTCCACTCTACAATTGTCTCATTATCTGTTCTAAGTTTGTACATATTTTTATGTACACGTTTACCTATATAGATACATATTTTATTCCTTCTGAAATACAATTGTATATAAAATGTAAAATTGTTATTGTTTTGTTTTAATTCTGATAATCTGGAATGTTTTGATAATCAGGCGGTTGTCCGGTCCCATATGGATTTTGTCCGGTCCCTCGGATTATCAAGATTATACTGTACTAAATTATTGCATATTCAAAGTTGTGCTCTGCTGCTTCTTCAAATATAAGATTTCTTCATTTACTTTAAGAAACTTTATTTAAGAAATCTTAATATTAGCAAAAATAAACTGTAGATGATTGATTCTTTTATTTTCAATATTTGAAAAAAATCCTTTGATTTAATTAATCAACAGCAATAATCTAGATTAAAAAAAAAAATAAGATTTACTTGTATAAGACATCTGTCAATCATCAGTCAAATATGTTGTAATGCTGTATACCTTCCCTCATCATCCCAATACCTTTGATGAGAAGGTAAGTCAACTGACAAACTCCCAGTCGAACAGTCGAGACATTCGAAGCGCTTGCGACGATGCTGGCGTGATCACACTCTTCAACAACACTGGACTCGCAATACTATTCTTGATCGTCTGCGTCGTCCTGCTGCTTCTATTCCTGGGCATTCTCAAGGGAATCTTCGGGTTGTACTGTTGCCCGCCGATTGGTATGTGTGGATTGGGAGCCATTATAGATCTACCCAGGCCGTTGGCTTATTACCAAGAGGCGGAACTATCGGAATTCCCAGTGATATACGATATCATTGGGTGGCCTGTACATCCGCAAACTGGCAGAAGAACGGTTAGAGCTATTTCACTGTAAGTAATGAGATTTAACGAAACAAGATTAGACCAGGAAACATAACACTAACTTCAGTGTATTGTTCTTATAAAATAAACATACTTTCATAATAAAGTTCTTCATAGAGAAGAGTTTCTCCTTCCTTATCAAGATTGACTCACAGACAAGATTGTTAGTTATTCTTCATGAGAGATAAGTCTACCTTTTGTAGATTTTTGTTGGTGGTGACTTATACAGCGATATTTATAGGACTATTTTCAACTTCTTGTTCTTCATTGCCAAGATTGTTAAATATTTTTAACAAGATATTTTTTTTAATCAATAGGCCGACTATTACTTTATAAACATTTCTTCTTTTACATATCTTTTTTTTCATTGTATGAAATAAATATATTTTCTCCAGTATTTCTCTATTTTGGACAAACAAGACTCCACATGCAATATTAGTTACATAAGACAAGAAAGACAGTTAAGTGACAGTGGAGAGACAATATTATTTATCAGAATAGTATTTTCTGCGCTTTTGTCTAAACTTATATCTAGTCTAGTGTCTGTAATTTTGTCTGTTTGTTTAGTATTGTTGGTCATGCCAATCAAATCATTGTCATGAATTTATTTATTTTGACAAAACAAGTAAAAAAAATATGTCAAAAGTTTATAAAAACATTAAATAATTTTTCGATTATTTTTCCAGAAGAACTGAATTCTGTTTGAATGTGATATTCTTCTTAACGTATCCAGTAGTAATGCTAATCAGTCTGTTGTCTCTGTGCTGTTTCAAGCAAGTTTTTGACAATGCCGACTCGGAGAAGGATTATATCGACACGCACACGATTATGTTGACCGACTGTCCGTCAGTGATCTGCAAGAAACGCACGGTAGACGGATCTTGCAACAAGAAGTTGTATAACGATGATACAGCAGAGGAGGAGGACACCAAATACGTTATGGACCAAATGAGGAAAAGCGAAGAATCTCTGAAGAACAGTCAATTTAAGAAAAGCTTGAGGGAAATGTGAAGAATATTTACAGATAGAATTATTTCTTTTTTTAAATATAATTTTTAATTTATTTTTAAATCATGCTGAAACTTGTTTCTCTGGGATCACTCTAGCTACTTTTCGCAGTTGTTTATGTAGGTTTTGGTGCACTGCATCTCTGTTAAGCTTATTGGGACCATCGGTTGACCGGCTTCTCCAGGATCTATCTTGACACCCAATGGATTCTCTGCTGTAGAAAGTTGGTTAGTGTGAGCTGTTATCGGCAACTATGTATCCTAATTAAAGAAAATGATAAATCTCAGACAAGAATAGGCAAATAAAATTAGACAGACAAAAATAGAAAGACCAGACCAGATAGACAAGGCTAGATAGATGAGACTAGAACATGAATGAACATGAACATGGCTTTAGGGTGATGATGTCTAATTAATGATGCCTTGATTTCACACACACTAATACTGTGAACGTAAATACAAAGAAATGGATGCACCCGATGAAAAATTCTCGCAGAACGCAGAACCAGACGTTGGCGGATGGCTTTATTGTATATTGCTGGTGCAAACAGTAAAGTTATATATGAATCTTCGCCATTGGGAAAGAGCAATTCTAGGTATTTTTTCATAAAACAATTAGGACATGCGTCCAAAAGATTCCTAATAATCTTAAAATTCTGATTACAAATATCATGAAGAGTAAAATGCTTGTTGACACACCCAATAATCCGTTCATTAGGGTTCAACATCATATCTGTTCAACATCGAAACGGAAGAGGTGTTTCTTTGACACATGCAAAGAAAACTTGTTTAAAAAATTGCCCAGACTGTTTTTAGTATTGATAAGTATTAAACGATGTTACATTCGTTAAATGATAAGAATTACTTAATCTGCTTTTATTACAAAAATGTATATTCTGTTCTATTTTTGAATTAGTTAACAAACGGGTTTTGACCCATATGTACTTGCGTTTTATTTAATTGTCCGTAGTAGGTGCGGGTAAAAGATAAGGGAAAGGTAAATATACATAGAAATGTATGTTTGGCTTTACTATATTTACCTTTCAATAAACCGTAAATTTTGTGGAAATTGTGTGTTATCACTATACAATTTTGAATAAATCGGAGAGAGTACTGGCTTATTTCATTCTTGCCAAAAGGGACAGTACAGCCAAAAAAGTTTGGGAGCCTATAAACAGTCTAGTTTTTAATATAAGAAACTGTGTGTTCATTTAAATTTTGAATTCGTTTAAATTTTTAATAAAAAAAAAGATATTTAACTTCGGCTCCTATGTAATTTGTAGTTTAGCAACCAGATAGCGTAGCTGTTGTCGATTAATTTCGTAGTTCCAACTTCATGCAAGCAGTGGTGTCCCCTGTGAAGTAATGTGTGTAAATTTTTATTGCAATAATTTAGCTTGTGAATGCGCGCTGCTAGCGTATTGTATTGTCCGTGTGTTGAAAGGGAATAAAATCCTACGTAAATTTGTAAGTACCCCAACATTATAACATAACCCCAATATTATATAACAATAGAATATAAAATTTCATTTGATTTTGTACCTTTGCTTAAAATTTATTTACTTACACTCTTTGTTCAATTCTCAATAAATTTGCGAAAGTTACATTTGTCGTTGATTTATTTTCTAAAAATAACGTTTTAACAAAATGGCTTTAATAATGTTAAAGCAATTGTTGTTGGTGGTGAAATTTCAATATTTGTTGCATTTCTTTTTATTTTTGTTGTCTAGACTGACAGGTTAGGATTTTGTGGGTCTGTATAAAATTGTCTTTTGGCATCTGAAGGATGTTTATTTTAAAATTTATTAATCTTTTAACGTCTAACATCTGCAGATTGCTTCCTAAATGTATTTATGTTTATATTCAATTTGTATTGGCAACTATTGTAAATAGATCCAATAAACACTTGCTGTCAGTTTGACAGTTTCTGCAAATAAAAAAGTGTCTCATTTTCTCTGTGTATAAGTACAGTGGCGTAGCGAGCATAACTGGCGCCCGGGGCACGATACTTCATTGGCGCCCCCTCCCCCCCTTCATAAACATATAATAATAGTACCTAGATTAAAATATCTATTTATATATTATGAATAGTTAACTTGCCTTCTAGAAAATATTATGCTGTATTGGGATAAATAGGGACAAAGGCTCAAGTTACACTTTAAATTTGAAACAAAAAAATCTAGTTAAGAAAATCAAGCAAAAGATTGGGTTCGAAAATGTGTTGGTGTCAATGGACAAATTATTTCAATCTTCTTGTTTCGAATAGGCCTACATTGGACCACGCTTGTTCAACTATTGGGCTTTGAACTTGCCCAGTATTGCTGCATCTTCTGCTGGTGTAACTCCTTTCTATCTTCTGTCCCTCTTCTGTATATAGGGGGTACCATTCCTTCAGGGTTTTTCCTGAAATCCACTGACTTCCTTCAGGGTGTGTCTCACAGACTGTCTGTTTTGGAGATCTGTTATTCCCAGTTCTTTAATATCCTTGGTTCCTGTCAACCAAGTGGTACGAACCTTCTTGTTTTGCCAGAAGGTGAACAGACGGTTGGTTAGTCAGTTTGAAGGCAATCTTGCAACGTGGCCATAAAAAGCTACCCTTCTTTTCCTTGCACAGACAGAGAGCATCTCAATATGTTCGTAGAGCTCGGAGTTATATGGAAAAATATTTCAATATTATACTATAATATATTAATACAAATAAGTACTATGCATACATTTTTCTTGCTTTAGATGAAGCAAATTTTTCAATTACTTCATCAAAGTTGACCATTTCTAATTTTTCTCTTTTCACACTTAAAAATGCCAGGTCGCTTTGGCAATCTTGTGTCACCTTTGATCATAGATATGTTAAAATTAATTTTAATTTGCTGAATGAACGTTCACAGCTAGTAATTTACACTGAAATAGTAAGGAGTATTTGAAGTGCGACTCTCAGGTTTGACAAAACAATTTCACCATACGCAATTATAAAGGTAAGAAGCTCTAATGGAGTTTTAGGTTCAATTTCTTTTCTATTGCAGAGTAACATTTTGCAGTCCCATATTTCGACATACAGTGCTGTTATTAAAATCTGTGTTATAAAATTCGCCCAAATTTTGTAATTCTGTTCAAGACTGTTATCATCATTATCTTTGTTTAGAATATGTTCAACTTCCAGTAAAAATCGAAATTTGGAATTAAGATCACTTAGTCGTGTAAATCATGTACTTATTTCTTGCAGCAGACGATCAAGAACACTTTTCATAACGCGAGAAATTTCACTTTCTGCGGGAAGGTCAACATTACTACCCAATTCTCATGGCATTTTTCGGCGTCTTCTAACACGGATTATTACATCAATACACCATTTTTCACAGAGAGTCGTAGCCTTACTCATGCCAGAAATGAACCAAAGTTATAAAAATAAAATTCAATATATTTTGTAATAAAATTATAGCTTCACTTCTGGTGTCACTTGTAGTAGTACTGTCCTCTGCTAATTTTTCTAATACTTCTACTAACCCTTCCAGCCCATCGACAATAATGCTAACCATTTAACAGTTTCCAGTGAGAAAAAGAGATATATGCTTTCAATTATCCCAAAACATGTACGATTGAATCTTTCTTAGCTGCAGTAACTCCTTCTAAATTTAAGAAGCAATTTACAAATAATGTTTTATTATTTTTTTCCAAAATTCTTTGTTGAATGCATGATATGTGACCTGACATCACGGCAGTGTTATCATTGTGATCTACAGTTTGTTAATGAAATCTGATCGGAATTTAATTTTTCTAAAATTGTATTTTCAATGGAGGATGCATTTTTGGCATACATTTCAATAAATCCCAAGAAAGATTCTTTGTTAGAAACTTTTCTGTTGGTAAAATCAATATCTACATACCTAAAGACTTTTGTTTTCGATGAGCAATATCAGGAGTCGAATCAAATAAAATTCCATAATATTTATTTATTTTAATGTCACTTATTAGTTGATTTCGAACTGTGGATGCCAGAAGATGAATAAATTCATTTTTAATTTGTGGTGATAGATATGAGACGGTTCTCGGCGTTTCTATGACATTTTAAAGATGATTTGCTAGTAGTGGATCAAACTGAGGTATAAGTTTAAGAAAATATAATAAATATCCGACATTGATACCATCTTGAAGCGCTAGATTTTCAAGGAAGATTTTGTATAATCAGATACTTTATGCAAGCTAATATTCGTTGCAATATATTTCGCCACCGTTCTATTTCGGACCGCATATGTGCGTTTAATGATGCATCGATTCCCGATCGATTTTATTAAACAATCTTCTTTCTGTTTCTTTCCACATTGTAAACGATTTTCGATGATTTGGACTTCTTTCATGGCTAATCAATTTATCTTTTTTTTTCTATGTATTATAACCAAATGTAGTTACGAAAGATGATTGTGTAGCGGAATTTGATGTAATAAACAGTAAGCAACAAAAGCAGTAAGTACACTGCATTATTTTTTGGTGAGTATAATAACCAAGATCAGTTAATTTGAATTCCTTCTTAATTATTTTGATTTTGACATTAGACGATTCGATGTTGTTGCTGCTGCATTTAGACTGCATTCGTTCGGTAATATGCGGGATCCACGAATAATCATTTCTGTGTTGATTCGTTCAAGTTGATTCGATATTATTGGAAGATTAATATTGAATTTTAAATAAGCAACATCTCTGAACTCTAAAACGTCTGGAACTACAGTAAGTGTTTCTTTTGCATTTTCTCTACTTTTTATTAGATACAGACTCGGATTTGGAACTTCAGATATACTTTGGCTCCCATATTCATCTTTGTATTTGTATTTGTGATGTGTTATCGCATAAAAGTTTAACAGTAGTAGGTGTACAACCTGAATCTGGTTAGACAATATTTCGTGGGGGGCGGGGTTGCAGAAAGGCACCAATTCACTTTCTAAAACTGACATACAAGGGTTCCTAAACTCCACATCTACCATGCTCTCTTGAAGATAGTCGTCTCTACTCATCCCTCCTGATTTCAATATAATATTTATGTTATGTATTGCATATTTCCCCCATTTCCCCATTCTTTTTTGAAAAAGAATATCGCACAAAATACAAGTACCCTTTACTTAAGGTCCTACATGCTTAAAGATCGCTCATTTTCAGACAACTAGCTTTTGGCCAAATTTTATGTAGATTTATACATTTTTTATATATTTTTCTCTTCTGTATCTCTTTATAAACCGATCACGTTTAAGAATAAAATAAATAATAAACGTCTAATTCACTTAATAATTACTGTTGAATCGCTAATCAGCTTGTAATTAGTTTGTATTTTTATGTTGTGTGTTTCAAAATTAACAAAAACGAAGGATCTTCGATTATCGACTAATTCGCTTAATGATCTGGTCGTAGAAATGAAAATCGTTAAGAGAAGAGAACCTGTACTTGCGTTGACTGTAGACAGCTGAAACCCAGTAGAATTACTTTCACACATACCCTCATCTCTATGGTATGAATTATAATACAATTTTTGATTTCCTATGTAATTATTTGATGTTTTTTTTTAATATGTATATCATTAAATATAAGTCAATTTGAATAATTAATTAACAATAGTTTGTTTTGTACTTGATTTGCAAAAGTGTGAATTCCATTTGCAATGGGTTGAATTTAATTTGAAAAAGGATAAATTTAATTTGCAAAATGGTGAATTTAATATGAAAAACCTGTAGTAGGTTACAATTATATTTAATGGATTTTGAAACTTTTCCCTATTGGTATGTTGCTTTCAAATTGTTTTATGTTTATATCATTATATATATATATATATATATATATATATATATATATATATATATATATATATATATATATATATATATATATATATATATATATATATATATATATATATATATATATATATATATATATATATATATATATATATTTATATGTATTTTATGAAATATGAATATTGATGAAATATTTTTTATTACTCATGCAAGTACTTATCCCAGTACTATCTTGGCGCCCGTTTTTTAGTGCGACAAATGACTGTTTTTGTCAATTCAATTATTACCACATAACTTGGGTAACGCACGCAAATATTCATTAAGTTACATTAAGAAAAACAATTGAATAAATAAAATAAACAACAATCAAACCATCGCTATTAAAAAAGTGACAGACATTTTTTTCATTACAAAATGAAAAATTAAAGAAAACGTTTTAAAATGAGGGTAAATGGTGATACCGGAGGCTGTTGAGAGTTCTTATGATGAAGCCACGCCACCGGAGACAGTTGAAAAAGCATATTCTTCGTTTTTTGTTCTATTTTTTTGGATGGCCCCTGGACCTCAAACTTGTAAGATACTGCCCACCGCATGAGTAATAAAAAATATTATCTGCAACTCGTGCGGTATTGTCAATTGCCCTCTCGAGAGAATGATTTTCCCCAATTTCGCTCTTGTGAACAATTGACAACTTACCGCCCTAGTTGCACAATATACTATTGTTTTATTTATATTTGGTGATTGAAACTGTGGCAGCGGCTTTCAATATAAATGCCACATCGTTTTCGCAATAACAGTTTGTTTAATTTGATGTGTTTGTAATCATTTTTTTGAAAATATATACATAGTGTAACAATTAGTATTATACTTTATTGGTAATTGAATGAAACAACAAATTATGCTCGTGCAATATTATAAAGGGTGACAAATTGCTGTTAAACAGTCGTTCTCAATACGCCCGAATACACACGTCTACTAGTATCCCTCTACCTGGCTAAATTCATTTGTGAAAAATTTATTGGAAATCCAACCAAATATAATTTGTATTAAAAATGTAAAGGGTTTTTCAATAGGGACATAACAATGTTGTTTTATAACACGGAAGACAACCTACAAACTTTTTTAAGATCTGTCAAAGCCCAAACGTCAGTCAAGGCTTACATTTTTATCATGGTGAAGTTCGCGAACGAGGAACCTTTGGAAATCGTTAAAACTTACTACCGAAATTCTGAGTCGATAGTCGCAACTTTAATAGCGCATACTCCAATTTTTGGTGGCAATAATCGTCGCACCAGACAGTGTTACCAACTCCCAAAAATATTTACCCCTAAAACAAGTCTTAAACCCCTTAAGTTGCCACAATTAATTGAAAATCCCCCTAAAAAAATAATATTCTGTAAAAAATAATAAATTAATAATTAATATTCCGTAATATTTTTTAATATTCGTATTTATAAATCACTTAATACTTCAAATATAATTTCGTTTTCATCTGGTTCTGACTTTATGAAATCATACATGTTGACATTAAATAAACTTAACATCTTAGGGGATGGATTAAATGTTGTGCAAGATCCACCATTTCGTTGCAATGTGAATCGTACTATCATCATACTTTGTAACATTTCAATAGATAGTCTATTCCGCAACTTATTTTTCACAATATTGTAGATGGAGAATGCGCGTTTTAATTGGCACCGTGACAAATCCTTGTCCGAATTTTGAGACATTTTCAAAACGTTTACAGCCAGCTGCGTCACAATCATTATGTTTTTCATTTAATTCCGAAATCTTAGTAACGAGAAACTGTACTAGATGTAGGGCCAACAATTATATAATTATGATTGGCTAGCTTGAGTTATCCCAGGGCATATATTTTTAAACCTTTATTTTTCAATAAAAAATTAATAAACATAAAAAAATCCCTAAAAATATAAAACCCCTTAAAAAATCCCATCCCACTTATTTGCCCCCTAAGTTGGGAACCCTGGCACCAGACAAGTTGTGCGTGCGATGGTGAATAAATTTGAATCAACATATTCACTATTGAATGTTCCTGTGCCAGTGAGATAACGCACCGGTCGAAGTGTTGTGAATATTGCAGCCGTATGAGCTTCAGTTCAAAATGACCCAAACAAGTCGATTCCACGCCGTTCACAAGAATTCGGAATTTCTCAGTCCACATTATGACGAATTTTGCGTGAGGATCTCCAGCTACACCCTTATAAGATCAAATTAAACCAAGAACTGAAAACTCTGGATCGTTTAAAGCACACAAACTTCGATCCGATTTTCTTCTTGAAAAGTTTGTGCTTCATGAGACTACATTGCATCTACAAAAAGTGAGCGAGAGTCCGGTGTGGATTTTATGCCGGAGGTGGGATAGGGCCGAATTTTCTCGTCTATGAAAATAATCGCTATGTTATGGTCAATGGAGTTCCCTATCGTGCCATGTTGGAAGACTACTTATGGCCAGAATTGGATGGACTTGACAACGTGGTTCCAACCATATGTGGTTCTAACAAGATGGTGCCACAAACCACACAGATGTTCAATCAATTAATTCATTTAAAGGAACATTTGGTAATCGTTTATTCGTGAGAAATAGTCCAGACGAATGGCCACCTCATTCATGCGATTTCACGCCGTTGGTTTTGTTCTTATGGGGTTGCCTTAAGCTGAAGGTTTATGTCAACAATTCATCAACGTTAGAGTAGCTCAGGGACAATATGGAACGCTGTCGAACATTCTGGCTGATATGTATGAAAGAGTGATTGAAAATTGGATTCAAAGAATCGATCGCTGCCGTCGTGCTCGTGGTGGTCATATGAACGACGTCGAATTCCATACATAATTGTAACAGGTGTATTACACCTGGAATAAATTTCACCCCGATATCTCAATTATTCTGTGCTTTATTTAAATACAAAATTGTTATGTCCTTATTGAAAAACCCAGTATATCACCGACTCTCGCATTGTCGGTATGATTACCGATGATGCTGGCTCGTCCCACATGTCCAACATGTCGGAGAAAGACGAAGTCGCGGGATTTATGAAGAAAAGGAAAAGAGGCCGCCCACCCAAAAAAAAGTCTACACACAACTACAAATCCTTCCATGTCCCGCATTCAATTTTCCATTATATGGCAAATCTTGGACGGTGCCAAGAAACACGGATATAATTATTAAAACAGCAAGTCATCTTCTCCTTAAAACAGACACCGATGCAACAAGTCCTATAAAATCCCTCATAACCAACAAAACCAACAATTCCTTCACACTCCAATTAAAGTTTACACCCAGAAACCCCTCTCTCACAAAACCCGAGTCCTATTCAGCGGTTATTGAAAAGTCGAATATGAAATCGAAGATGCAACAATCGCTGAACATCTTCGCTCGCTGAATTATAATTTCCGTTATTGCAAACGCATAATAGCCAAAGCGACAAACAACCCAACTCGTTTAATCCCAATAATAATCCCAGACATCAAAACTTTTGACTCGCTATTGCCTCCGGCGGCCTATTTTTTATGAATAGGCACTATCCCATATCTCCCAGCACCCCTCGTCCAATTCCTAGTCCGTGCACAAAGTGCCAATTATTCGACCACTCCAGTGAAAACTGACCTGTCAAGTGCCTAAAATGCAGCAGTCCCCATGACACCAACAAATGTCCGAACTCTCTGCCTACGAAATGCAATTCTTGTGGGTCGTTCATCCGGCTTGGTCTCCAAATGCCCTAGCCGACTCAGAGCTCCCATCGATGGAGTCCCTAAAGTAAAAATAAGAAGTAAAAACAAGAAGTACCCACCCAAGTCACACAAAACTCAAGAATAACCATCCATTCATCCTCTCATCACTCATCATCTACGACTGTATAATCATCACCTACACACAGGAAATGAATCTACCTGGCAACACAAACTGCGAGGACCTCTTAAAAAAACCAAATTGGCACCCATACTTTCTTTCCAGGCAATAGAATTTAATCCTTATGTTTGACTTGACCGCCCCTGACTCCCATACCCGCACCCTCCCTACTGAAGAAACCTCCCAAGAAACTAACTATCGATGGATAAATTAAGACTAGTCTACGCTAACATCAACAGCTACAATAGCAAACGACTTCTAATAGACCGCTTTATCGAGACAAATAACATTGACGGACTTTTATTTGAGACCAAGACAATTCCTCACAGCAACATCACCTTTAGAGACTGGTCATCCTTGTTTAAGCACGGAAACCTAATTACCAACGAGCCCTAAAAGGTGCTTTAATAAACCTGAATCCTAAATTCAAACTAGGCAAAGCCAATCCTCCATCCCTCAATAATCCTCTCAAGATTGCATCCACTTCACTATCACCTTCCTCAATAAAAAGAAAATCCACATATTCCTTGTATACATACATCCCCACTCCGTTATTGAGTGGAATATCCTAAACAAGCAATCCCTGTTGTTCGAATATTCCCTCATCATTGGTGATTTTAACCTCAATAAATCCAAAACTCGACAGATTCAATCCTTCATAAATAACTCCCTCTTTGTACGACAAGGTACAAGGTATCGACAAGGTCCTTCATTCCTTCATTCATTGAACCGACAGGCCTTTAGAAGATCTCACAGCAAAACCGTCTCCAAAAAATCAAGAAGGCATTATGGTTAGTCCAAGACATCTATAATAAAAAATCTATGCATAGACAGACAAAAATTTGGCATTACAACACAGTTATAAAACCAACAGTCCTTTATGCAAGCGAAACATTGACAGTTAACAGAAAACAAAAACTAGAAAAAATCAAAAAGGAAGATCATCAGAAAAATCCTAGGAGCAGGAAATACCCAAGACGGTTACAGGCTACAATCAATTAAAACAACTGAAAAGTTTCAACATTGAAACTGACCTTAAGAAAAGACTAATGAAATTCTTTGGACATCTAACGGGACTACCAGCAAATTAACTGCCAAAAAGGATATTAGATTATGTTAGCTCATTAAAGAATTCGACACCTTGATTAGACGAACTTCGAAAGGACATCAGAAATGTAAACATATGTACAACAGAAATTTTAGAAAGACACACCTCAGACACAAAGTAAACAAATGGGAAATTAGAGCAACCAAAGCAGTACAGACCGAAGTGGTCGGTCGAACGTAAACAAGCTTTTTCGGAAAGAATGAAAGCTTATTGGGGAAACAAGAAGAAGGCCTAGAAAACTTGATTGAGTTGTTTGCTTATTGTCTTCCATTATTGGGAGAATACGCTAATAATAATAATACTCCCTCTTTGTTTGCCATCACACCAATCCCACATATACCATGCCCTCACTAAACCCCTTATTCCACTTTGGCTTTTAGTATGCGCCACCCCGGTATCGCATATTTTGCATTCAATCAGGGTGGGTAGCCCGGACGGTTAGTGAAAACCGCCCTAGTTGTCGCCTCCCCAGGATTCGAACCTGGGTCTCCCGCATTGAAAGGCGGGTATGTAGTCAACTACACTACCGAGGAGGACATATACCATGCCCTAAAACAAATACTCAACCCCCAACATACTACTCCACACTTCTAATCTTGTGAACTCCATAATGGATGTTACCATCTCCACAGACCTCGGCTCTCATCACTTGGCAATCTCCTTCTCTATCTCCCTACGGGACGGGACGGGAACTTCACAGCAAATGAACGGGAAACACTGCTACATCTTGTAGGCACGCATTTTCCAGGGGCTGCTGAAAACCACACTCCTTTCCACTCAAGCCATACGGCAACCAGAGATGACTGGAATGTGGCAAAAAGAATTATCACAACAGAGAGAATTAAATGGGCAATCAAACTCTTCAGCCCCTACAAATCTCCTGGAACAGATAGCATATATCCAATAATGCTTCAGAAAGGCATGAATATCATACTCCACCCTCTTAAGGACCTATTTAGAGCAAGTCTAGCACTAGGACATGTTCCATTAACCTGGAGAGAGACAAGAGTGGTATTTATCCCAAAACCAGGCAAATCTAGCTATGCCGAAGCTAAATCCTATAGACCAATCAGCCTGACATCATTCTTTCTAAAAACCTTGGAAAGACTGATAGACAGACATTGGAGAGAAGAAGCGCTGATTAGATCTCCGCTTCATACATACCAACACGCTTACCAAACAGGAAAGTCATGCGAAACAGCGTTACACCAGTTAGTAAGTAAAATTGAGAAAACTTTGGAGAACAAAGAAGTTGCCCTAGGTGCTTTCTTAGATATAGAAGGAGCCTTCGATAACACATCTTACATCTCAATAGAAAACGCAATGGTCAATCACCACGTAGATAACACTACGACCAGATGGACCATGTCGATGCTTAACAGCAGAACTGTAAAAGTTAAACTACTGGAAGAAGAGATAACCATGTCAACAACAAGAGGTTGCCCCCAAGGCGGCGTACTGTCACCACTTTTGTGGTGCCTAACAGTCGACGAGTTACTAATCACCCTTAACAAAAGAGGGTTCTTCACTCAAGGATATGCCGATGATATCGTCATACTGATTCAAGGTAAACACCAAAGAACGGTTGAAGAAATCATGAAGGCAGCCTTGAATATTACAGAGACCTGGTGTTCGACAGGAGACCTAAGAATCAACCCTGCGAAAGCCACCCTGATCCCTTTCACAAATAGGAAGAAAATCACAAACCAAACCAATATCTCAATATTTGGGAAACCTGTTCAATGGAGCAACGAAGTCAAATACCTAGGACTTACACTAGATTCCAAACTAACATGGAATCCCCACATGAACAAGACAATCTCCAGATGCAAACAAACGCTGATGATAAGTAAACGAGCCATAGGTAGCACATGAGGTCTCAAACCGGAACTGACTCACTGGCTATACAAAACTATAGTTCGACCAATACTAACCTACAGCATAGTAACCTGGTGGCCTAAACTACAACAATCAACTGCTGTTGCAAAATTAAGCAGGATACAACATCTAGCGAATCTATGCACCACAGGAGCCTTTAGAACTACCTCTGGATTAGCATTAGACGTGATACTAGATACACCGCCATTAGACATCTTTCTAAAAGGAGAAGCAAGAATGGCGGCATACCGACTACAATGCGCGGGTCAATGGATCGCAGCCAGTAGGATCGGGCATACGAAAATCATGACGGCAGTCAGAATACCGTTGATGGAAATGAGAACCGACAGTACCAACAAGTCATTCCATTTCGAAAAATCATTCACCGTACACATAGATCCAAGCTGGAAACCGGACCAGCTTCCCACCCCTACGAACAAGAACATAATCTTTTACACGGATGGTTCAATGTTTGAAGGAAGGGCCGGATCGGGCCTGTACAGCAAAAATCCCAAAATTAGGGAATCAGCCAGCCTAGGCGAACACTGCACGATATTCCAAGCAGAAGTACACGCATTACTATTGGGTGCTACTGAATGCCACAGACAAAAATATCGGAACAGAAACATTTATTTTATATCTGATAGTCAAGCAGCGCTAAAAGCACTAGAGGCCTGCAGTACAAAATCAAGAACCATAAAAGAATGCAAAGAAATACTACATACACTAGGCCAACAGAACACAGTAAAAATCATCTGGGTTCGCGGGCATAGTGGTATAGAGGGAAACGAACATGCAGGCGACCTAGCAAAACAAGGTGCCCGCAAGAAACTGGTTGGTCCCGAACCGAGCATAGGTATAGAAAAAGCCTGCGCCAGAGCATCCATCAATGATTGGATGAAAAATAAACACAAACTCAGATGGAACTCCTATGATAAAGCAACCCATTGCAGGAAGCTAATAGACTCACCTAATCCCAATATAGCAAAGGACCTGTTAAAACTAAACAAAGCTCACACGAAGCAGATAGTTAGTTTACTAACAGGCACTGGCGGATTTAGAGAATTCATGCATAAAGTAAAAATCTACCGAGACGAACCTTTATGTAGACTCTGCGGAGAGGAAGATGAAACAGCAAACCACGTACTCTTCGAATGCCCTGCCCTAGAACGAATGCGACACCAGCTCGACTGGAACCAACAAACCACATGGGAACCCAAACTTGTAGGAAAACTAAGGAAACTAGTCAGTGACACAGACGTCGGACTGCAAGTTTGATATCAACCGACAGCACAATAAGCCTTAAGGTTGACGTGCGCCAAACCCTTAGAGGAAGTCGGGAATCTAATCTAATCTAATCTCCCTAAACCACATCCCTCCCCGGGTCAATCATCCTACCAAAATTAATCTCAACCTTACCAGCATCCCTAAAGTCTGCTTCAAAATCCTATCCTATATAAATACCACAGACCCCGACAACCTTTCTCTAAAAGACGTAGACGAATTCCAGTCTCACTTAAAAAAAAAAAAAATTAAAACAGTCCCCTAAATCCAAAACAAACTTCTACAGACTAATTCTGCCCCCCTTCATCCTGTCGTTAATCAAACAAAAACGTTGTCTATACAGAACATACAGCAGAACAGAAGACAGTTCATTAAAATCTAACATGAATAGACTTAACAAAGACATACACAGACTTATTTGCCTGTTTCGTACCAACAAATGGTTGTTGGTTCGCCAAGAAATAGAGAACCACGGCGGATGAACATACTAGGATAAATTTTAAAAGACTTCCAAACACCGTCCTTCATTCCACATCCCCGACATCTCTTTCAATAATCAAGAGTACTCCTCTGACCATGAAAAAGCTTTCCTCTTTTCAAAAAACACTAACTTCCCTTTGTTTTTTTAACTAACTTTAGTTTGACTTAACTAACTTTGGCATAGTAAATTCTTGGTTCAATAACTATTTTCAAAATGACAACACAGACCTGGACGAAATAACCTATGACAAATACCTACCTTGCCCTTTTCCAGGGCAAAAATAGTTCCCCCAGCTCCGATCTTCTCAAAAAATCCTTACTTAGAAACCTTTGTGACGATATCTACCTCCACATAATTAAGCTGTTCAACTTCTGCCTCTATAAAAGATCTTTTCCCAAAGGTTTGAATCCTTATTAATTAGCTACCATCCTAATACGCCTCTTCCAGTCCTAGGTTATAGACCTAGGTTATATAGATATATAGGTAAATAGACCAAAACTGTCCAAAGAAGTAAACATTTCTGCTGCTTGACACAAGGAGACACTATTTCAACGGCCACCAAGATTTACAAATTCTTTTGCAGACATCTTAACGACTTGATTACGGATACATTCTGCTGACTACTACTAACAGAAAAACATACAACATACTGCAAACAGCTGAATGAACATCCCTACCCATTATTTCCAAAACATCCGACACCCCAAAAACATCCTCCATAACCCTTCCAATGAACTCCTTTACACACTCACCCAAATGCCGAGACTCTTCGACAGACATAAAAAACTACTGACCAAATATAAACATTCACTGGACCATCACAAACCCCCTATGTATCAGACGCGACTCTACCAAACCCTCCTGTAACCACCCACTCAAAACACTCCAAGAAACAATATACGACTTACAATTAAATCCTCCATAATCTGTAAATTCAGCAGTTTTTTTTTGTATAAAATTATTTTGAATATTAAAATGTATATTGCGGGGCGGAAATACCTAGTGGACCATAGCCTTTTGAAAACGTTTGTTTTAAATAAACATTTCTTCTTTGAGTGTCAAACAAATTGTGACAAAAAGAGTGTCCTGTTTTTACTTAATAAAAACAAAAAGTAATATCTTATGTGCCATAATTTTAACTGTCTAAAATTTAGTGAACTTTCAAGTTTTTTTGAAAATGGAACGGTGACCGGCTGAACAAAGGATTGTTTGTGTAGAGCAATTTCTTCTTCTTCTTTTGAATAGGCCTACTTTGGACCACACTTGTTCAACTGTTGTGCTTTGATCTTTGCCCAGTATTGTTGCATCTTCTGCCGATGTAACTCCTTTCTCTCTTCTGTCCAGGGGGTACCTTTCTTTCGGGTTTTTTCCTGAAATCGACGAACTTCCTTCAGGGTGTGTCTCACAGACTCTTTGTTTTTGAGATCTGTTATTCCCAGTTCTTTAATATCTTTCTCGGTTTCTGTCAACCAAGTGGTACGAACCTTCTAGTTTTGCCAGAAGGTAAACAGACATTAGTCGGCTTGGAGGCATCTTGCAACGTGGCGATAGAAAGCTACCCTTCTTTTCCTTGCACAGTCAGAGCTCAGAGTTATGTCGCCTTCGGAATTCCCCATCTTCCTTTACCGGGCCTAGGATCTTCCTGAGGATTCTCCTCTCTCTACCAATTTCTCTACCAGACCTCTTCTGTTCAAGGAAAGACACTCCATGGCATACAGGGCTTCTGGTCGTAAGACTGATGTGTAGTGCTTAAGTTTCAGTTTGTGTGACAGGCATTTCTTGTTGTAGGTGTTCTTAGTCAGTCGATACACTAGTTCTAACTAGTTGTCTCTCATGGATAATGATGCTTTTTCTGATAAGTTGGCTTCAATCCATTCGCTGAGATACTTAAATTTCTCTGTCCTCTTGATGTTTCTGAACATCTCTCTGTTTGCTTTTTTGATGTTGGTAAAAATTCTGTTTTCTCTAGAGACGCTTGAAGAACCACTTTGGCAGCCTGTTTTCTGGGGCAATTTACCTGTATTGTGGCCATCTCAAGAGAATCAGCAATCAGGGCCATGTTATCTGCAAAGACCAGGCAATCTACAACCAGTCCATCGTTTTTACGTCCCAGGTAGATACCACCCAAGTGCCCACAAGTTGATCAGTTCATGAACACCCAAGTTGATCAGTTCCTTGCTCCATTCTCTTATAACCTTTTCAAGCACGCAGTTGAAGAGAAGTGGGGAAGTCCTTCTCCTAGTCTCACTCCAGTTTTTATTTCGAAGCTTTCTGAAATCTTGCCTCTTAATTTAACCTTGGAATGGGTGTTGGTCAAGGTTTTTACGATGAGTCTGCAGGTTTTGTTGTCTAGCCCTAGTTCCTGTAGTACTTTGTTAAGCGTTTCTTTGTCAATGGAATCGTAGGCCTTCCTAAAACCAACAATGGTGACACCCACCTTGCGGTTTCTCTATCTTGGAGTATGCAAGTACAGTTTTAAGATTGAGGATCTGTTCAACACAGGATCGGGTCTTCCTGAAACCTCCTTGGTATTCTCCCAGTTGACTGTCCAGCTGATTTTCTGCCCTTGTTTGTAACGCCTTGGAGAGAATCTTGTATGTTACCGGGATGAGATAAATGCCACGGTAGTTGTTTAGATCAGTAAAATCTCCCTTTTTGTGAAGCGGATGGATCAGAGCCGATTTCCAATCGGGTGGTAATTTCTCTGTTTCCCAGGTGTCCTTGATGATCTCGGTTAGCTTGCGCACGGCATTGCTTCCAGCACCTTTCCACAATTCAGCAACGATAGAGTCCTCTCCAGCTGCCTTATTATTCTTAAGAAGTTGAATGATTTGGCCAACTTCTTCAATGAAGGGGGCAGCGAGTCCGGGTTTGGTGTGGTTTGTTTATAGTCGAAGTCTTCGCTGGGTGGATCACAGTTGAGTAGATTTTTAAAGTACTGAGCTAAAAGGTGGCAGTTGTCCTTGTGGTTAAAAGCCAGTTTGCCTTGTGAGTCTCTGAAGCGGAGGCTTGGCGGAGCGTATTTTCTGAGTGTCTGCTTGAAGGTTCCAAAGAAATCTCTGGAGTTATTTTTAGCAAAGCTCTCTTTGATTTGGGTTACTTGGTTTTGTGTGAAGGTCCGTTTGGTTCCTCGAATTATCTTTGCTGTAACCTTTCTTTGTTAAAAAAATATATGCCAATTTTCCTTGGTCTTTTTAGAATTCCGCTTCACCCAGGCTGTCTGTCTTTGGGCTATTGCATTGTCACAGTTTTCAGTCCACCACGAATGCTTCCTTCTTCTAGCGAAAGGGGCGAGTTCATTGGCCGCTTTGACAAGAGTCTCCTTCAGTTGGTCCCAGCTGTGTAGATCTGTATTGTTCGGTCTCTGACTTACTTCTTGACTGTTCTTAAGTCGCTCTACGTCAAATATTACCGTTTTAGAGGTTCTGTGTAATCTAGTGTTTCTATGCTGGAGTCTTATTTTGATCTTTGAGAGGCCAGATTGGCGCTTCTTAGTACTTTTACATTTTGTATTTCCTTTTGAGATTTTCGTGAAATGGCCACATGGTCTATCTGGAATATTATAGAATTTTCTATCTCTAGAGCATTTTATTAGAATACACTTTTTCATTATTCAAACTCAGAGATAGTTTCGGCAACAGTTTAATTTTCTTTCGCCGCCAAATTGTAGGACAATTAGGGGTAAACAGTACAGTGATCGGTCATTTTAGAAATCGAACAATGAAAACAATAAATTGTATGCTTGTATAAAATGAATTTACGAATTATTGTAGTGTTAGTAATTGTAAAAAACGTCACTTTTCTATTTAAATAATAATTCGAATTAAAAATTTAAAATTTTATAGAAAATAAGAAGATAAATATTCGATTTATCAAAAAACATAGTTATAGATCATAAGAATGTAGTGATTGTCTAGTGGATTCACAGTAATTAGTCAACGCTTTATAATAAATAAAAGTAATTTGAAAATATGAAAAACTATTATGAACTAGTGATCACTCCAGTGATGGACACTCCTGTGATCTAAAAAAAAAAAAACATTTAATTGTTGTTAAAAAAAACAATTTAAACATAAATTTATAAGAAATGTTATGATTATTCATTTAATTGGCACCAATATTTTCTTGATCCCAATCAACTCTATGATTTTTTTCTGCCAGTTTTTTTTTCTAAAGTTTCCTGTTTTTCTTTTTGTTTATCTTTTTCTTTTTTTTTCGAATTGGTAAAACCATCCTACGTTATAGATAATCATACAAACTTAAAACAATCGGAACACAGCCTGAATATATAAATATATTCAACCTTTCCGGAGCTATATAACAATTACCGAGTCTTTTTAGGACTAGCAAAACAAATCTCATGTGAAATTTGTCAGTTATTTAATAGCTTTCAGTTCACCTTCGTGACACTCTACAAAAACCATAAATATAACATTGTTTTTAAGATGTCTTTCCATTTAGTTTGAAATTGCCGTGATTAATTTTATAAACATTTTGTGCAACACGAGGGGCTATTATGTTTTTTATTTTTGGACATACCATAAAATAAGTTTCATCACCATTGGAAACACGAGTCGGATCTTTTAATATGTTTAAATATTTAATTTTTGATAAATAATCATATATTTCACTGAACCAGTTTTTAATATTACTCTCACTTACACAAGAGCTGGCTTTAGTTGCTCTTTCTGGAAATCTTTCAATAAGAATCGGATTCCTTTCAAGAAAGGCTTTATACCACCAATTTCCTAGAACATTGTCACAGAAAGGATTTTTTATTTTACTTTGATCCAAAAACTCTTTGACAATAGTTTGTAAATTGATCTTTCTTCTAGGAAATCCTCTTCGTTGATAATCAATTATCCAACGTACTAGGTCCTCTTCTGCATTGCATCCTAATACAGGAGACGGACCTGTAGTAGATTTGATGAATGCATCACTAATTCTAAATTGAATTGTTGGTTTGGGAATACCATACTTTTTTGAAGCTGTGCATTGTGACATCCCATTTTAAAACTGCATTAATAGCATCTTCAATTTGATTATTCGTATATTTTTTTATAAAACTGGTAAATAACTGGCATATTTCACACGAGATTTGTTTTGGTAGTCCTAAAAGGACTCAGTAATTGTTATAAAGCTCCGGAAAGGTTGAATGTATTTATATATTCAAGCTGTGTTCCGATTGTTTTAAGATTGTACCTTTTCTTACGTTTGCCATTTTATGTATATTAACACTAGCGTATTTAACCTAGAAATAAATAAATTAGTATTTTTACTAACTACAATAACAAATACATAAATAAATTCAAGTAAAATAGATTTTTCATTTTTAATTGCTTTAAAATTGTGTACTGAATATTTTTCATGTCCTCTTATTTGTAGGTTAAACACTCTAGGAATAACTGTCACATAGTTACTCTAATGTCAAAATACTAATTGGTCGGATGATCTATCACTATAAAAACTGTTTATCGTGCGATATTTATTGTCTTATCATGTTTTTCACAGTCAGTACTTTATTTTTATCAAAAAACTTTTTAATTTGATAATTTAAACCTGTATTCATTTACAAATGCCAAAAATCAGCACAAAAATCATTATTAAATCATGAAAATATCTAGAAATAGTAAGGTTACTCTTTGTACATTTCTGTCTAAAATGACGTAAATCTCGGACTGCTCATTTTATTAATTAAATACACACATGAAACTTTGAGTTATAACAAAGTTATGGGTTGTATCCAATACAGAAAAGAATATAGAATTTTTTTCTGTTAATAAACAATTATGTCACCAAAAGATTGTCTTATAGTTATATAGTTTTCAAATTATGACCAATCACTACCTACTGATCAACAACTGTACTATTTACCCCTACAAGATGGGTCGAAAAATATAGCCGAATAAGTTCTCTTTCGGATACTAAACTTGCAGACAGGAAAACAAGAACTGCTAGAATACTTTGCAAGTTAGGAACAGAATTTAAGAAAATTATTGATTGAAATTTTCTTCAATTCTGTTCCTAACTTGCAAAGTATTCGGCGATTCGTGCGATGTTTATCGTAGCAAGTAGCAATTTCACATTGGTAAGAATAATTTCTGCGAGAGATTTATTCTTTCCGCCTTACAAATAGCAAAAAGCCCAAAAACTTCTTTCAATAGACCGACACTCACGTTTAGAATTCAGTCGGTGGATTTTTGGCTGAGAGGATATTTTTTTCAAAAAAATAATTCTAAGTGACGAAGCACATTTTTAATTACATGTGCCGAGGAATAGTCAAAATCTACGTTCCTCAAGTAATGTTCGAAGAAGAGCTGTGTTCTCAAAAGGATGCTGGATTATTGGGACCGTATTTTTTTTAAGATGAAATGGGAAACGCAGTAGTTGATGGTAAAAACGCTTGTAATGGGTGCCATAGCTCAACTTCGATTACTAATAAACGATATTTGGTATCAGCAAGATGGTGCAATGCCTCATATATCCAACATGTCTATGGGCGCATTACGAGAGTTCTTTCCTCGTCGTCTGAATTCCCAGCGTGGGGATTAGTTGTCGCCTCCTTGCTCTCCGGATTTGTCGACTTTGGATTATTTCTTATGGGGTCATGTTAAATCCAAAATTTATCAGAACTGACCTGAAACCCTGGAAGACTTGAAACGAAATTTACAAGCTATTGGTGAGATTTCGCCAGAAATGCGCCAGCTTGCAATGCGTTCATTGTTGCATCTATGTCAGTTATACATCGAAGCAATGGAGGTCATCTAATCCAGGGGTCTCCAAACTTTCCAGCCTTAGGGCCATACTGATTACTCCAGTAAGTTCCAAGGGCCAAAACCATATTATCATTGATGCCGGTGGTTAAAAGTGATATAGTCCACTGATGAAAAAAAAAGTCCGAAAGTACGCAACGTTTAAAAAGGGCTGCAAATCGGACTAAAGTCCGCAAAACGGCAACACTGCATATTATTAATTTTCCTGTCATTATCTGTAATTTCTAGATTAGTCGTTGAGTACGAGCCATGAGGAGTAACGTGATACGACATCTGGTGGACACAAGCGGAAATAGGTAGTACCTTCTATCGCTAACAGATGGCGCTAATAGCACGTACAGAATAATCTCGTTGGTTCGAGAAAGTTCTGGTGTCTTCCACTCACTTCTAGATGGCAGTAATTGGAATATATAAGAAGGCTAGTGGCGCAACCACAAGTCAGTTCCTATGACACTGTTGTGAAATAAAATAGTGCGTACCTCCTTAAAACGTGTTTGTGCGTGTTTAAGTTTAAGACATCTTTGTAACAGTATTTTGATTTGAATTGTTGCTTTTGTGTGTGATTTAGTAGTATGGAAAAGAAGCGAAAAAATGATAGTGAATGCAGAAAATTCAAAAATCAGTGGAACATTCAGTATTTCGTAATTGAGTCCAGTAACAAGGCGCTATGTTTGATTTGCAATGAAAGCATAGCCGTTCTCAAGGAATATAACATTAAACGTCATTATGAAACAAAACATTTTCAAAATTACTCAAAATATACAGGAAGTTTGCGGACAGAAAAATTCGAAGCTATGAAGCGCGGATTGAAATCGCAGCAATCTTCATTTACAAAACTCAAAACTGAACAAGAGGCTGCAACTCGTGCCAGCTTTCGTGTGGCTCTTGAAATTGCAAAACGTGGAAAACCATTCACCGATGGAGAAATGATCAAAGAATGCATAATTGCAGTAGCCGAAGAAATGTGCCCTGAAAAGGTAAATTTATTAAGAACTGTCAGTATGTCAGCAAACACTGTGGCTCGAAGGGTAGAAAACATCGCTGAAAATATTTCCTCTCAACTGTTCGACAAAAATGGACATGCTGAGTGGTTTTCTTTGGCCTTGGATGAGTCAACGGATGTGTCAGATACTGCTCAGGTGTTGATTTATATTCGAGGAGTAGATAAAAGCTATGAAGTGCATGAAGAACTTCTTGATATGTATAGTATTCATGGCACAACTACTGGTACAGATATTTTTAAAGGAGTTGAAATGGCCATTAATCAAAAGAACCTTCGATGGAAAAACTTGAAATGTATTACAACTGATGGAGGCAAAAACATGATTGGGAAAGATAAAGGAGTGGTCGCTCTTGTGTCAAAGGCTGTAGAAATTGACGGTGGTTCAAAACCATTAGTCTTACATTGTATCATTCATCAACAGTCTTTGTGCGGAAAATGTTTGGATATGTCTGAAGTTCTGAAATCATTCATATCAACTGTTAATTTTATCAGATCTTTTGGGCTGAATCACCGACAATTCCGACAATTTATTGAAGAGATTGGAGAAAATGACTTACCTTATCATACTGCCGTACGTTGGCTTAGTTGTGAGAAAGTCCTTCAGCGCTTTTTTCAACTTCGAGCAGTGATCGAATTTTTTTTTAATGAAAAGCATCTCCCTCTTACTGAATTACAAAACAACGCATGGCTGTGGAAGTTAGCATTCTATGTTGATTTGACAAAACATGTGAACGAACTGAATTTGAGATTGCAAGGAGAAAACCAGCATCTTCCTGACTTATACACTAATATCAAATCATTCCGGAAGAAATTGATACTGTTTCAATCAGAACTACGAAGTAAATGTTTTTCACATTTTAAAACATGTGAAATATTCAGCCACACCACTGAGACTGAGTTTCCTATCGATTTTGCAATCGAAACTTTGAGTGCTTTGAAAATAAATTTTGATACTCGTTTCTCGGACTTTGATGCCATTGCGAATCAAATTAAGATTTTTCAGAATCCTTTTGATACTGACATTGAAACCTTAGCCCCGGAACTTCAAATTTAAATGATTGATCTACAGTGCAGTGATATAATTAAGAACAAATATCAAAACTCATCTTTGTTGGAATTTTATAAGAGTCTTCCACTGACACAATTTGATAATTTGCATAAATTTGCTCGTGGGCTGTTTTCTGTTTTTGGTACTACTTATTTGTGTGAGAAGACCTTCTCCAAAATGACGTACAAAAAAATTGTTTGCAGATCTAAATTAACTGATGAGCATCTTAAATCTCTTTTAATAATTGGTACAAGTAAAATTAGTCCACAACTACAAACTATTATCAGTGGAAAATATCAATTACATAAATCACATTAGTATTTCATATGTCATTATGCTTGTTATAAGTTATGTTTTTATTTAAAATGTATAAAATGTTAGTTGGATTCATTTCAATAATTTGTTAGTTATTATATACTGAAGTTAAATTTTCTGCATATTATACATGTCTTTACTCATTACAATTCTGTGTTTCTTTATCCGACTTATCACAAAAACAATAACAATAAGCCTACAACAATATTATGAGTAGTTAGCCCATGACCATATCAATGTAGATGTCATATTAATAATTATTCAACATAAAATTAGAATACTTCAGTAAACTAAATTTAATTTGCTATAAAAAATATGTTCTCTAAAAGGAGTTTTCAAGTATGCTAGCTCTCCGCGGGCCGGACAAAATCTGTCCGCGGGCCGGATGTGGCCCTCGGGCCGTAGTTTGGGGACCCCTGATCTAATCGATACAATTTTTAGTATTAATTGTTAATTTAGGATTAATCATTTAACTTGTTACTAAACTTTAGATTTTACTCTACAATGTTTAACAAAACATTTGGTGTCCAACTTATTTCGTTTTTTGATAATTGCAGTTTAAAATCAGGACCCTACTAATTTGTCACCTTTTATTAGGGAATGGAGGTGCCACTATAAGATAATGTGACCACATTTTCATTGAGACAAAGCGGGACAACAGCGGGACAGAGCGGGACAAATGGGATGGGATGAAATATTTTTAATAAACAATAATTTGAATATAAAATTGGGAAAAAATTACTATGATATAATAAGAAAATAATTAAGAAATTACCATGTTCTCTAATTCACTCATGACTTATAAAATAAATCAATATAATTAAACTAAATATAATATAAATTAAAATAAATATAATAAACAAGTACGATTTGGTTTCCTGCACTTTTGTGCTGCGAAAGACCATGCGGGTTGCTAAAAAATACTATAACCTGATAAATAATAATAATGAACATTCTTGCCTTTTGGCTTCATCAATATGGACTTATCGAAAAAAAAAATGTTGTTCTTTCACAGTCATATTTTTGATCCTAGTGTATACTGCAATAGATTCGGATCATTTATTAAAAAGTCGTGAAATTTCTCATAATTGGTAAAATTATTTTTTACGTATAATATAGATTTTAAAGTTTAATGTTCAACTGTGTTTTTTCTGTTTCTGATTTTAAAACAAATTTAAATTCTCATTTTAAATCGAATACTATTCCTTATCAAAATATTTTGATAATATTATTCTGTTTAAAATGAAGGAATAACTCCGTCCACTTTTTGTATGTTTCCGCATTTGCAGACAACCAACATTTAACTTTTTCATCAGTAACGTAATTTTTCTAATAACTCCTCATCAAAAAGATCATTTTCGCAAATATTAATCTTCGGAAAATGTTTACTAACATATTCAAAAGATTTTTCCACATATTCCCATAAAATCTCCTTTTTTAATGTGCCATTACAAGCTCCTTTTTTAATGTGCCTTGCCAAACAAGGTGCCATTAAACGACGGATTTTCTGAAAGAAGTCAGAAATTTTTATAATAACTGCTTGGAATATCTTGAAGAATGGACATTTCAATTCGAGGATATTCAATATTTTCATTGGATGACATTAAAAAAGGAGATTTTATGGGAATATGTGGAAAAATATTATATTATATATTACATTACATAAAAAATAAGAAATTCAGATATTTTCTAAAAAGCGGGACTTTTATAAAAATCGGCGGCACGCGGGACAGGCCTCCAAAAGCGGGACTGTCCCGCCAAAATCGGGACGTGTGGTCACCCTACTATAAGAGCATCTAGAATAGTTGTTACTTAGTGCATATATCATTTTATCAACTTTTTACATTGAAAAATAATTCAGTTTATATGAAGACTTTAACTAAAGCATGTAAATCATATTGATATCTTAGGTTCTGTTTATTTCCAGAAACATTCAAAGTTGTTTATTATAACGAAGGGTCCGACAAAATTTTCTCGTTACTCGCAGTTTTCGTAATTTTTATTTTCCTCATTAAGTTCTTTTATTAAGAAAATACCAATACAGTAAACTTTTTCTTTACAAGAAAAGTGTATTTCGGTATGTTCTTAAATGAATTTTATTGAAAGAACCTGATAAATTAAAATTATTTTAATATACATGTTGTGTATTAAACTGTCATATCAATATTATTATATCAACAGAATTCACTCATCAACGCTTTTATAAGAAATAAATACATCAATTAATTTATTTTTCTTTATAATCCTATACGTTTGAATGTTTTATTTTGATCCTATTATGAACGAGTTTTTTATAAAAAAAATCTAAAAAAAAAACAATTAAACAAATAAAATAAACACAATCAAGACCTCAATATTAAAAAAGTGACGTGAAAGTGACACACAATTTTGTTCATTACAAAATAAAAATTAAAGAAAACGTTTTAAAATGAGTGTAAATTTTATGGTGATACCGGAGAATGAGGAGAGTTCTTATGACGAATCCACACCACTGGAGACAATTGAAAAAGCAAATTCTTAATTTTTTATTCTATTTTTTTTTTTGATGGCACCTGGATCCCAAACTTGTAAGATACATCCCCTCGCATGAGTAACAAAAAATATTGTTTGCAACACTGGCGGTATTGTCAATTGCCCTCTCGAGTGAATGTGCCCAATTTCGCTCTCGTGTCCAATTGACAACCTACCGCCCTAGTTACAAAATATACCATATTAATTTCACAAAACAAATTATGCTGGCGTCAGGAATATCAATCTATAGTTGAAAGAAACACAGTATCTCCGAAAATCTAAATTAAATATTCGCAATTTATCAAGTTATAAATGACAATATTTAATTAAATCTTTTTATAAATTGAAACTACTCGTTGAACACATCATCATTATCACGTTTATACGTTTTTTTAAATAAAATTTGACTATGTAAATATTACACTGTTTAATTAGTAACAGACGCTAATCATTGGTCTTTTTGTTAACTGCCTTTCGCTGCGTTTAGGCATTTCTCAGACATTTCTCAAATATGCCATTTTATATTTAATAAGAGACTAATTACAATTGCGATTATAATACTATATTAATGCTTTATACAATTACGATGATAAATTTTGCAAGCGCTCACAATGTTAATATATTTTTGTTAATTAAAGTTTGTTAATAATAAATTATAATGTTTAAATGGTATGTAGAAATACATAACCAATATTTTCCAATGCACTCCAAAAACAAAGAGAATATAATCTCAAATTATACTTCGTTTCGTAATAAATATATGACGAAAGCATTTATAATTAACTATAGTTAGGTATTTCGGCTTTTGATGAAAAAAATAGTATATTTTGTGCGGAGCTTAAGTGCTTTTTGTGGCTTACGTAGTTGCCACAGATTCAGCACATACAGTGACACCGCAACGCCTTATCAAACCTACTATTTTTTTATTTGTACCTACATTGAAAAATAAATAATTTTATATCAAGATCTACTTTAATTAAGGTATGTAAATTATGTTGATATTTAGGTTCTGTCTATTTCCAGTAATGTTTTGAAACATAAACTCGTTTTTATAGTACTACTATAATTTTTGAACCTCATTTTAATTGACGATTGATTTCAGCTAGGTGGCATTTTTTTCTCTTTCTTTTCTTAAACTTCAATAGACTTCAATAACTAAACTTCAATAGAATACTAGCATTCAAATTTATTAAACTAAAAAAAAAAACACATCACGCTATTCACTTTAAACAAGTTATTTACTTTACGGAAACTTCAAAATATAGCGAAAAGCGTGTGGTGCAAAGAAGGTGGTGCAAGTTAATTTTTTATTGTTTCGAGAAAATTGAAGTTAACCATATTAGTAAGGCCAATAAGAAATTACGTAGCGAATTTCATTTATTGGTCAATTTTGAATTGAAGAAAGCGTTGCCGTTTTTTAAGATATTAAATATTAACTAGCTTTGAATAAAAAGTTTGTGTTATTTTTTTTTACTTACTCCACTTACAATTAGTACACGATCTATTCGCTCCGTGCACAACCGCGCTTAGCGCCACCCGTGGCTAAAAAGACAATTGCGGGTGAAATAATAGTGTTTAATTATGCTCATTATATATATATATATATATTTTTTTTAATAAAATAATCTATTTCAAAAGAAACCATTCAGTAAATCATAGGGTCTATGGATTATAAACATTCAAGGTTAAGATGAATGAGTTTGCTCTGTCCTCTATTGAGTGTTCTTCGTTTATGCACGCTTCTAAAGACCTTTTTAATTTCCACCTGTCACGTAATACAGCTTTTTATAGCCTCGGCGTTTTATACATAAAAAATCGCATGATTTGAATTGAAATGAAAAACAATATATAGTTTGACGATTTTGTAATATTTATCATTATTCATTAAGAATATTATATCATAATTCATTAAGATTCAGACTGATCGAAATTAAAATACTATTGAGCCTATAACATAATTAGTTATATTGCTTATAGAATTTGCCGTTTTTCTTTGAGAATGGTGTCAGTAAAAGGATGGCTTCGATTTTCTCATGTGCGGGTTTTTATATTTCTCTGTTTAATTGAGAATAAAATAAGACCCATGGTTACAAATACCAAGATAACTCAAATCGCACATAAAATATATTCTTAATAGTAAAATAAACACAAGCTTATACGTTATTGTTCAGTCATTCATCTATTGGCTTTGTACGCAGCAGAATACGAAGGGTTTGATTGAAAATTTAGAAGTCATTGAACAAAAAATCCTGAGAAACAACTTAAAACCAATTAAAGAATGAATGTGAATATATGAGACGGTATAACAACGAACTAACTGTACCTGCACGTGATGATTAGTTTCTGTGACTATATATTATGTATGAGCTGTTCATGCTTCAGACAAGAATAACAAGGGACCCTGGTTCACCGGACTTCAAAAAGGCCTTTGAGAGAAAGGGATAACGCATAAACAAATCCAAGAACGTGTTCGTCTCTGAAAACAGACAAGAAGTGGTATGATGAAAGAACGGAGGCGAATGCGGGAATACAGCGGAAGAGCAAGGATACAAACGCTTGAAAAACATCAGGCCGAAACTAAGTAGAAGAAAATGAACACTGACATCTTATTCTTAACATTATTAGTATACTGAAAATCTGGACGCTTAACCAAAATTATTAGGTTTGTTGCATAATAATCCTTAATTTAAAAAAAAAAATGTTGTAATATGACTTATTTGTATTAATGTACTATTTTACTGTAAATTGTATTGTAACATAACCATTAACGTCAATTACTGTTTTCCATTTACTTGGTCGATTCCACAGATGAAGAAGCACATGTGATGTTTTTTTGAGACAATCTATGATATCACATTCTCCACCAACTCTTCTGAATTCCAAATACGTTGCCAATATTCCAATTTTTCATAGTGAAGTTAATGGGATAGTCCATTGGAGCTTCAGTGTGAGAGTACGGCAGTTGGGGGAGCAAATCCCATCTCTTACTAGCAATGGATTCAATCACAAGCCGTTCGACATGAGGGCCGGTTTTTTTTTGTAAAAACGAATTGTTTTTTTGCACGATCTTTTCAACTTAATGGCAGTAAAACAGATGCGTCAGATACAGCTTCTTTAAGCAACTCTGTCTGGGGTTCGTCATTCTTGATGCTCATCATTATGATTCCACCAGTAGCAGTGACCGTTGGAGATGATCTCTAAGTGAATGATTCCGCTTCGACGTCATCAGACTTATAGAGAGCTATGTGTTTCTTGCAATACACAAGCTTTGGAATACTCTTAGTAGTTTGGTCGGTTAATTGGCAAACTTTCTTTATTTTAACGTTTTTGTAGAGGAGCCAAGACTCATCTCTTGTGACGAGTTTGTATTGAGTAAAGGCATATTCGGACTTGGTCCTTTTGAGAGCTCATACGCTCTCCATTCATTAAGTAAATTTTCACACCTTTTTGAGTTGAACAATTATTGTATTCATCGAGGTTGAAGTTCTTACTCAGTGTCCTAGGCCTAGAAACTTTCGTTTTCTTCCACCACCACAAGAAAATGTCAAATTTAAACAACACGTCCCGAAAAAAATCTTTCATGAAATGGGTTGTCATCCAATTTATACAATAGTAATGAACGATAACGTGTTAATTCTTTTATTAACTTATATTTGCATACAAAAATCATACATATTTCCAATATTGACCTTAAACATTTTGTTGAATTGCATTAAATCATATTAAAAAATGGTATAAATTAGTTCACCACAAATAGTTTCGTACATCTTTATGTAATAGTAAATAATAATAATATGTAATAGTAAATAATAATAATATTTCGTGATAAGAGTTGTAAGAAGCATATTACGTACGAGCGGAACAGTTACGCACGATCCGCGTAGCGAGGATTTCGTAATTCCGCGAGTACGTAATTGCCTTACAACTCTAGTCATGTACTATACTTTATCTACGACCACACTAATTTGTTTTTGGTTAATAAGAAAAATATGTTTGATGTAACAAATTTATTTCTTATTAGGTACATTATTTAACATTATAATAAAGAAACAGTTGTATTTTCATATATAATTGTTACTCGACCTTATTTAACTTGGTAGAAATGAACAGAAATATATTCATAATGGTTACATACCTTTTTATTTAGTACTTATTTGTAGTTTTCGTTAGATTTAAACGTGAAAAAACGAAATGAATGACAGCTTTTATGTGAATGATGTGACGTTTAATGAATGTTTGAAAATCACGGAGTACTATATTTAAAAATAGTAAAGCTCGTAAAGTAAAGCAACGTGCAGCTCTCAACCAATCAACGAACCGTAAACCATACGCACATGTGTGATATCAATCATAACTTATCATTAATCGCGGACTGTTACATACGTGTGTGTTATGATGTATTTACATAGTCCACGAACTGTACGATAATGGGCATTTACAATAGTGGTCGTAGATAAAATTATTTGTATACATTTAAAACAAAATTGATGGTCAAATTGGCCATTTTGATATAGCAAATAATTATGTAAGTATATTTATGCGAAGGTATTTTTGTATATAAGGAATAAAAACAAATCATATATCGTAACAATAAAACGATATATTCATTTTGTAAATATTGATAACCAAAAGTATATAAAATATTGATCCATAATTAGTCCATAATACTATAATAAATCCATAATACTCCTTAATTAGAGAGTATATTGAATCTTTTATGCTTTGTTCAGAGTTATCCAAATATATATATTTTATAATTACATGTTGAATTTTAAAAATATTTATATAATATTGTAATGTTTGAGAAAAATGTATCTTTCATCTATTACATTTTGTTAGGTGTTCCAATGCTAGTTATATTATACTGAATTGATTAACCAGTAACCATGATCAATTCAGTGTAAGTATGGATTATCACCACGTAGTAACGGTCGCAACCATCCTATTCACTAGTTTTTATTTTCAAATTACAAATTAATTTAGTCTACTTTATTAATTTGTGCTAGCGGAATTAGAATAACGTTGTGATATTAAATGGTGTATTGGACCAATCGGGGTAAGATTTCTCCTGCATTTTGTGACCTACTTCCGGTGGTTCGTGGAACTTTTATATGAGAACGGGAACAAAGGGGCATGAATGTGCAAAATGCACATCTCTTATATTCCAAACATCTTTACATCAATAATTCTATCCAGATATTTGAACCATCAAACGAGCGCGCCGAAGGCTAGCGAAGTTCGATCGTGATTATACGAAACGTCTCGTTCGAAGATGATAATTTGTAGTAAAGCTCGTCATTGCTGACATTTCACACTTTTTAGAGATTGAAATTTGGCGCCTAGGCTGGTGTAGACGGCGCACGGCCGGCCCTGTACAGTCATATCTTTAGCGATGTATGTAGTTGAGTTTTACCTGCAAGATGATCTTGGGTATGTTTTTAACGGGTACATGTAGGGAGGACATTATTGATCATCTTCGAACGAGACGTTTCGTATAATAACGGTCGAACTTCGCCCGCCTTCGGCAGGCTCGTTTGATGGTTCAATTATACTACACGTCTCGTTCTCGATGATAATTTGTAGACTTTAGCGTATAAGAAAACTCATTCATTTATCATGTAACATGACTGGAAATCATAAAGAGTTTCCGTGCGTTAAATAATACAGATTTTGCGAACGTATCATTATTATCTTGGATCGGGCGATTGTAAAGTTTTGCGAAGGTCTGTGACCGTCGAGGCCAACCAGCAGTACGTCTGTTTGTGTCTATATCGACACCATTTCTAAAACCAGCCACTGATACTGCAGCATATTTTGTACTATGTGCTGTGAACTTATTTGTATCAATGCCTGCTTTAGACAGCAAGGCTTTTTCCCAGTGACCAATCGTTAGAGGGTTACGTTTTGTATGGCTTGATGTTTGATTTGAGTAATTTGTTGTTTTGCTCATTTATTAGGTCTTTTATGTTATTCAAGTAGTGACTTACAGCTAAAAGGTAGTATAAACTCTGGTTTATTTCTTCCTGGCTTGTACTGATAAAAATCAGGTCTGGTACTTTTATTATAATTTTCAATTTGTCCATGGATATGTTTTTTATATTAATTAATGCGATAGTTTGATGTGCTGTAGATAAAATAAGCATAGCTGATACTTTTTCTGCTGCACCCTATAGCTGCTTTTAGCTACTTAAAAATAGCTCATTCCCTGTATTCATTGTGTTCCCTGTACTTGTATATTTAAACCTTGTAGGTCGTTCAAACATTCCCCTGAAGAATCGGGACAGCAGTTGATCTCATTTCTTTTTGTATGTCATGTTACTTTTTTTTCTCGGGTTATATATCGGGTAATATTCGGGATTTTTGATTTTTTCCTTCCTTTATAGGCTAAAGGCTAACTATAGTTCAAAATTTGGAGTTTGTAAGATTGCTAGAAGTACTTTAGAATTGTGATGATCGGTGACAATAAGAAATTTTTAATAATCATTATTTGTCAGTTAATGGATATGAAATTTCTCGATTTTCGATTTTTTCTTCCGTTATGGGCTAAAGGCTAACTAAAATTCAAAATTTGGGGTTTGTAGATTTCTAGAGGTACCTTAGAATTTTGATGATCGGTGACAAAATTAAGAAATTTTTAGATAATCATTATTTTTCATTTAATGGAAAATGAACTTTCGGGATTTTTTATTTTTTCCTTTCATTATAGACTAGGCTAACTAAAATTCCAAATTTGGAGTTTTTGATAATCGATGACAAAATGAAGAAATTTTTAATAATCATAATTTCTCATTTAATGGATAAAGAAATTTCGGGATTTTTGATTTTTTCCTTCCGTTATAGGCTAAAAGCTATCTAAAATTCAAAATTTGTTGTTTGTAAGTTCGCTAGAAGTACCTTAGAATTTTGATGATTGGTGACAAAACTAAGAAATTTTTAAATTATTATTTTTCATTTAATCCATAATGAAATTTCGGGATTTTTGATTTTTTTCTTCCGTTATAGGCTAAAGGCTAACTAAAATTCAGAATTTAAAGTTTGTAAGATTGATAGAAGTTCCTTAGAGTTTTGTTCGTAGGTGAGTGTGCCACTTACAAAATTTTGAAATTTGACTGGCGATAATTAGTAAACTATAAGGTATAATTATTTGGTATTTTGGCAATATAACCAGTTATAGTATGTCTCTTGATATTTAAAAATTCAAACATCCTGCTTTATACAGAACGAAGTTACAGGGGGGTCAAAAGTGCCGTTTGTCGCTTCGAGAAAAGATAGTACCGTTGTGCTCGAATTGGCACTCAGATAGCTGATCTGATGCAGTTCAAACTCCCATAACTTGCTCCGTTTTCGAACCTTTCCGTTAGAAAAACGTATTATAGTATATTTACTGTACTTGCATTAAATATTGGAATATTGTTTGATGTAGAAAATTTCCACCATAGCTTTAAGGCACCTTGGTATAGTTTGAGTGTTGATGGTGTTATGGACTCGATCATGATTTCTGTTGATGCTTCATTTATTCCTTTACTTATGAACGCTTTGCGGACAAGTTCCCTGCCACCAATGAAAGTTTGTGTACCAGTGGATGTATTTCTTGCTTGGAAGGAAGACAATAATAAATTTTTGTGAGGTTTAAAAACTAAAGGCGGTTCGGTAAGTAGTGATTTGAAGAGCGGCGAAGAGTGGGTGGTCAATCCAACCGTGGTAGTTGGATTGACCACAATGGTACCACGACTTTTCCCTCAGCTTTATCGGTTATTATTTTTCGCGAGTTCTAAGGGTAAATGCGAAAGGAGGAAAAAACATAGATTTTTCATTGGTTGATCTAATGGTAAATGCATCTACTGTCATCACGTTTGGATCTGGGACACGAGAACAAAATCTAGGACGTTTTCAACCTTGATGTAAAAAGGTCAATTGAGTGAATTACAAACTTTTTATTGATTTTCTCAAATGACTCTTTACTTATAACTGACGGGATGTATGACTCGTAAATCCAGATTTTTCTCCTCCCGCACCATTGCCAGACCTCTCTTGCTAATGCATTTAAGTGGGGATATTGAATGCCGCCTATCCTATTGATATAGGAAATTGCAGACGTATTATCAATTCTTAAGAGAATTTTGCCGTCTGATACTTTGTTATCGAAATATCTTATACCAAAGAACGCTGCTAATAGTTGTAGATAGTTTATGATAAACTTTCTTTTCTCTTTCGTCCAGAAACCATGAACGTTTACGTCATTACAGTGTGCACCCCACCCGGTCAGAGATGCATCTGAAGATATCTCAAGTTTAAACTGAAGTGTTCTAATTAGGTTAGAACCTGTTTAGAATTTATTTTCCACCAATACAGTTCTTCCATTATTAGTTTTAATGCCTTAATTTTAAGTGACAACGACTACGACGGTAGAAATTATGTTAAATTTCTACCGTCGTAGTCGTTGTCACTTAAAATTAAGGCTAGTAGGTTTTGCCTTTCTAGTCATTTACAGTAGATGGATTCGTATGTCACCGCTGTAAAAGCTGCCGTATCTGTCAACTCGGGTCTAAAATCTACTGATTTTATAATAAAACCCAAGTATTTGCATTTCTGACTAGGTGTTTCTGAACTTTTTTTGGTGGTTAATGACAAAGCCCAATTGTTCCAACATATTCTTCACCAAATTTTTACAGGATTCATACGAATTTCGCACGATTAATAGATTATCTATGTAAATAATTGATAAGGTACCTAGTTGTCTAATTTTTTTCATAACTGGTTTCATAATTTTTGTATACAACAAAAGGACTTGTGCATAAACCAAAGAAAAGGCAAGTAAACTGGAAGAGCTGCCTCTTAAATTAAAATTTTTAAAATAGGAATAAAGTAATATGCCTTTTAGATCTATTGAACACATATATGATCCAATAGATATTAAGTGTTTGGTGGACTTAATATCTTCCATTTTAAGATGGATAGTATCGATAAATGTGTTTAGATTTTTTAAATTAATAATAAATCTACTGGAGCCATCTGGTTTGTCAACTAAGAAGAAAGAGGAATTGAATTAATTATTTTCATTTTGACAAGGCTCTATTACATTTTTAGCTAAGAGTTTATTTATTTTATGCCTAATTTTTATAATAGCATTTTTAGCCCAATTTTGGTCTGTTAGTGGTTTTGTTTGATATGGATTTCTCTGAAAGGTATTTTATACCTCTCCAGACAATCTACGATAAATTTATCCTTGGTAATTTATTCCCAGTTATGGATAAAGTATTTTAGACAGCCTGATGGCTCCCTTACCTCATCTACTTCCCTAGGGTCTGCAGGTGATTTTGATAACCGACTCGATGCTTTTGTCGTATTGTACCTCTTTCATTGAGCTCTGGGCTTGAATTTTTTTTCTGAATTTCTCTGGATAGCCTTAGCTTCTCTCTTGATATCTTCCTGATTCAATTTTGCCACCTAATTTTTAATTCTTCGTTTATTTTTATTGGAATTTCTTTTTTGGAGTCAGAATGCTCTCCTAGCATTTCTAGTATAACCTCATTGACCTGGGGTCTGTTTTCAGTTGCTTCTACATCTTCAGTAAGAGCTATCTAATTTTATTTCTCTCTTGCTTTTTTGGATTGTTGGATGAGATTACCTGAATCAACATTTTTTCCAGATTTTCTTCTAAAAAAAAAAAAATATATATATTTTATAATATGGACCTTTATTGTAAGTATTTTTGTAACTTCGTCTAATGGACAGTTTGTCCTATGTACTGTTAGTCGTATGGACAGTTTGTTGTATAGACAGTTTTTTGTACAGACAGTTTGTCACTTGGACAGTTTGTCATACGGACAATTTTTCGTATAGATAGTTTGTCCTATGGACAGTTTGTCATATAGACAGCTCTTTGTACATGTTATTTCTGTACAAAGACATACTTAAGTGTGAATGAATCACCACACTTAAAGATTTTTTAAGTAAGTGTCTCGTATGGTGGCTAAATACTTTTTATGTGATACCGGTTTCATATATGGAAACTCATATCTTTTTTGTTGTACAGTTTGTCGTATGGAAAGTTTCTTCTTTAATTTAATTGAATGAAAACTTGTATTAAACTCGCGGATAAAATTAAGGTTTAACTCGCCAATTTAAATCCTAACAATCCGCTCGTTAAATCTTAATTTTATCCGCTTGTATAATAAATAACTATTATTAATATTCAGGGAACTTCTATCATAAATAAATCTTTTTTTTAACTCTTGAGAAAAATCATGGCAATAACCGTATGACAATGAATGACTTGTTGGCCTCGCTTTTTTGTGTGATTAAAGAAAAAATAAATCAATTAAATGTTCAACTACTTGGAAAAGGTTTTGAGAAAATTGTCATGTTTGCAACGAAGACGAGGAAATTTGAGGCAGTTTCATAACTTAGTTGGCGAATCCAGACATAAAAATAAATCTGGCTATACCCAATTTTCCGAACAAATCACAATATTGATAAATGAGGTAAGATTTGAGGTAAGATCCATAGTATAAATCCATTATTTACCTCTTATCCATTTAATGATAACATTAACGTGGATGGATATGGACATGAAAATACATACATTTTTGGGTGCAGACTGCAACCAGATATAGTTCCATACAGGGTACTTTTTCCAGATCCGGTGTATCTAGAAAAATAGTAAATATCAAATGAGATGTAATTTTTAAATCAATGACTACCAATATGAACTTTTGGGAAATGTGCCACAATATTTTTCTTGGATCTATATATGTACTTCTACGAAACCGCATTTTCCCCAATGAATGCGAACAAAACAAAACATCGCTCATAACTAACGAATCAACATTCAGCATAGTTTAAGAATTGCAATAAGTTCGTATGAGCCAAATAACGTTGGCTTAATTAACGAAAATTAACTATTTTTGCTGTTTGATAACGCTGCTATGCAATGCCAAGTTCCTGAAAGTAAATGAACAATATTATTGTTATTGAATTTAATGTTAGTATGTTTAAGTTCAAATGCAGTTTTATTTTTTATAACATCTTCTTGTTTGTTTATTTCAATAGACTTGGACCTATATACTTGAATGTATATTTTGGACGATCGGAAGAGCCAAACAATTTACCGTTAGATAATACAGCCGCGGTTGCCGGCCCATCTAATAGGTCATGATTTAAAAAGGTTTCAAATTGCAAAGAAGTTAATAATAAAATTAATAATAGCATTCATTCACATGAAGAAATTTTTAGCATCGGCAAGAAAACTACTTTTCCTGTCCGTTCAGTCTGATATAAATAACAAAGTAATAAATATGCCATTTCGAATAACATTTTTTTATGTAGTCTATAAATACTTAGAAATTTGATGTAAAGATTTTTAAATTAAATATTTTGTTAATAAAAGCTAACTGAAAATTAACGACCCTAGCTCGTTTCGTAATAAAAATTATGACTAAAAAAGGTATATATTTGGTTATAATTTTTATATAAGGCAGTATTTATGGTACTCAAGAGATTTACCTAGTACTCGAGAGATCATTCGATTATCAGAATTTCGAATTCGATTACTAATCGTTAGATGATAAAATCTTTCGATTGTGCCCATGAGTACTAGGTTATTCGCATTTCGACATTTGAAGAAAGAATAAAATATTTGAATAAAATAAAATATAATATTTAAAATAATAATATATTATATTATAATAATAATGTTTTAAAAATAAAATATTTAATTGCAAGCCAATGTGCTTTTTGTGGCTCATCTGAAGTTTAAAGTCCAACGTCTATAGAAATCTTATTTATAAAATAGTTGCATGTGAAGTAATATAATATTATATAAATAATATATAACATACTGACATTTCAGTGTCATATGGTACAATATCTATTAAGAAATCTACGAATCCTTCAACATGCAACTTTTTTAACAGAAAAAGCTTTTCTGAAATCCTTGCCATTTCCCGAAGGCCGACATGCAAACATCCCGCGATAAAACAGCTCGAAGCCCGGCACCATTAAATACTTTAATTACACCTCGAAATCATACTCGAGTAACAAGGATAATTATGGTAATAGAGAGGCACATCAACATGATTTCAAACGATATCGCATTATGTTGAAGCATTATCAGAAACGTGTTCGTGGCCTTGGCGTGACTAGAGCTCATGAAGAACACTGCGGTAGCCAATTTAGATTTCAAGAATATTTTCATTATTTTTCTTGTAACTAGGACAACAATAATAGTTATAATTAGGGCAACCAAAAATATGCAAATGCATATATTTTCCCATTCTACTTATAAAAGAATGGACTAGCCAGAAATGTGTTTCTGACTAAACTATGAATTTAGAGCCGTATCCGTAAGGGCATATTATTGCATATTTCACCAATAAGAGTATAAATTGCATATTGCCTATGATAAGACATATTTCGAAATGACTGCATATTTTTAGTGCATATTATGCTCAATTTGGTTAAAATATTTTTATACTCATGTATCTTTATTACCTTAGCTTTTTTTATCTTAGCTTTTTGATGTAAAACTCAAGACGCGTATTAAATACTGCATTGCTAGGCATGGCAAATCATAGCACTATTGCAAGACTTTTTGATGATGAAAAATTCTGGGTGAAAGTTTCAATCGAGATTCGATTTTACTCTTTATATCAGATGCCGCTCCATACATGGTAAAAGCAGCTCAGACCATACAAACCGAAAACTTTTTACCAAAAAGTGACCAGATGTGTGCTTTGCACAGGGACTTCATCGAGTTTGTGAACAAATTCGAGGAATTGATACTAACGTCGATAGTCTAATAGCCAATGTAAAAAAGTATTTTTGAAATCACCGTCAAGGTAACTTGAGGTAACAAAGTAAATTTTTAATGATTTGACACCTGGCGCCGCACTTCCTCCGCAACCAATAACTACTAGATGGGGAACATGGATTGATGCCGCAGCGTACTATGCCACCAACTTGGAAATAATTGAAGAGGCTGCACACGAAGAAGGCTGCATGAAGCAAAAGAGCTACTAATTTCAAAATGGCTACTAAGTGACGGTGAAATATAATTTGATTTAATTTTCATTGCCTCAAATTATGGATTCTTTAGCGCATCAATAAATTCGCTTGAAACGTCTGGGCTACTGCTTGCTAAACAGATTGAGGTAATAGAACATGCTCAGGATGGCGTTAACGGTGAAGCAGTTTTGTATTTATGTTTTCGTACCTAGAATTTAACATTTTTTCATATATTTTATTTCAGATTTAAGAGCATATAATTTTTAAGTGCATTTTTTATAGAGCAAATTTTCATTTTTATAGAGCATATTTTAAGCGCTTAAAGTACTTTTTTAAGAGCATATTTTTGGTTGCTCTAGTTATAATATATGTGATCTATGAGGTGAACTACTGAAGCGGGTTTTGAGATAGGTCAGTCACCCTTTACCTTGTGTTGCTAGGCAACATTGCAAGTCCCGGATAAACTCACTACAGTTTGTCTGGTTATTCCAATACTGCATTTCTTGTTTATTCTAAAACTAGTTTCACAAAAACGGACGTCACGTTGAATTGAATTGGTTATTTGAATCAAAACTCAATATTTAATTTCTATTAATTGATTTACAGGGACTAAATAATAAGTCTATTATTAATATATAAACGTTTATGTTGCTTAATATAATTAAGATGGATAGTATTTTCTTTCTAGTATAGTATTTTTCTTTTATCATTTGTCTCAGTAAGGCTTGGCGAAAACTACTAAAACGTTATATCGCGTGTTCGACAGATTTTTTTTTTGGAAACTGGAAATACATATTGTGCTAGTCACCGGACTGCCTTATTTAATTTTAATATCCAGAACGTGCTTAATATAATAAATATTATATTATGGAGACAAAATGTAAACAAAGTAAAACCTTGGATATAAGATAAATTACTAATTTAATGCTACAAATTTAAATTGAGTATTAAATAGTCTTATATATTAAACTTTAAAATTCAGTTCAATTAGTATACAGTTTTAGCACTATTATTCTTTTTTCTTTAATAATAATTCTTCTAGTAATTTTTGCTTCTACGTAAAGTATGAATTGAATAATAAGATGCATATTATATAGTTAAAGTATAGAATACAGAAAGTATAGAGTACCGAATACCTTTAGATAATACATTCGGTATTATATAAAGTATAGAATACCGAAGATGCATATTATATAGTTAAAGTATAGAATACTGAAGATGCATATTATATAGTTAAAGTATAGAATAGAATATATTAAATGTATGTATATATATATATATATATATATATACATATATATATATATATATATATATATATATATATATATATATATATATATATATATATATATATATTAGGGTGGTTCTTATCATTTTTTTCGTCTCAGAAATCCCCTCCCATGGTCAGAAAGTGTTCTAATTCATGAAAAAATATGACGGATCACGTGACCCGATGGTTGCCGTATCAAAAACCCACTTTTATAGCCCAAAAACCGTTTTTAAGCTTAAAAATGAAGAATCTGTCAAAACTTAATGAGGGTCGGTAAAAATCATCAGTTTTACCATCAGGAGCACATAAATATTGACACTAAATGTTCTTCATTATCAGGTGTACTAAGGAACTAAGCCACATAATCGTGTCAGGCGATTCCAGCATTCCCTATGCACCTCGAACAAAATTTTGAACATTTTTTAAATTATTCGAAATAAGGAATTTTTTACATGAACTTTCATAACTTTGATTACGAAAACATGAGTCATATGAAATATTGATTGTGATTCACTTTTCAACCCAAGCCAACAATCGATTGGAACTTATTCGGGTATCTCGGTAGATGAATTATCAACAACTTTATCAACAGCAGAATCTTTCAAATCTACACCTGAAGTAGAACATCCTGCTAAAATTCGATTTGTAAATGCAGGAGTTGTTGCAGCTTTGGATAAATGTAATGTCAGTGATCGCAAAGCCGTTCATTTACTAGCTGCGGTGGCCGAGGCTCTTGGCCATAATATAGGAGACCTTGTTCTCAATAGATTATCCATCAAACGCATCTGAGGACAATTGCGTCTTAGGCTAAGGCCTGAGTGCCCGCTCAAACAGAGCGTGAAGCGGGGCGTGGCGTGCAGCGTGCATCTCAAATACATGGTCTTAGTAGCAGGCGTCCTGAGTAAGTAAGTGAGCGGGGCGTTTGGGTTTGCGTGCAGCGGGGCGGGCAGCGTGGCGTGCACCCTCATTTCAAATCAGCGTGCCGTATGTCGTTTGAAGAAATTGTTTCCCTTATTTAGGCTAAACCAGAAATTTGGTTATCGAGTCACCCGCTCTATAAACATATGAAGCACAAAGCAAAAGTTTGGAGAGAATTGGCAGTAAAACTAAAAATTGAAGGTAATTTTCAATTATTTATTACTATTAAATATAAATTTAGTAATATTAAATAAACATTACATTTATTATATTATTTTGATTGCTTATTTCAACTTATCTTTTTATAAATTATACTAAATACTTAGTTATACTAAATAAATATGACAGTAGCTAATTATTAACAACTAAAATAGGTATATTATTAAGAAATTGTTGTTTTGGTTACTACAAATTATCTTTTGTTTTCCCAAAAATAGTCAGAAAATTGGTCTCGTCTCAGTCTTGCGGTAACCGAAGAACTGTTGTTAAGTTGATATTGACATTCTCGTATATTCGTGGAATTTTTCTTCATTTTCTCTCAAAGTTGAATATAGCGTAGAAAATTCTCCAAACTTTTTTCTTTGTTTGACAACAGCACTAGGACCATCCTTTGGTAATAGGTCCATTTTTATTAAAGAATTTTCCTCTAAAACATGTTAAAAACGTCATAAGATGCCATGATGGTAAATCAACCACGACAACGCTGTCTATGGAACTGATTTCTTGAGACTTGAGCTAGGCTAGGTCGCTGAGATGAGTGGGAGACCGTCGCGTCGGATGCAGCTGCATGCTGCACGCCCCGCTCATAACTCAGGCCAGACATTGGACGCCCATTGCCCGCTTAAACTGCACGCCCCGCTCGCCGCTCAACGCACCCAGGCCTTAGCCTTATGGTTAACCCGCACGGACGCATATATCTCTTGAAAATGGCTAATGTTAGTTCGCCGAAACGTCGAGAATCCGACTCTTTTCAGAACCAACCCTCAATATCAACGCGGAATCCCCGAGAAAACAAACCAAAACATATTTCTATCCGCGAAAACCTCAAATACAACATATACATATATATACATATATATATATATATATATATATATATATATATATATATATATATATATGTATATATATATATATGTATATATATATATATATATATATATATATATATATATATATATATATATATTGTCAAATATTCCACGAAATACTAACAAGTACAGGTGAAAAGCGCTAAATATTATGCTTGACCCATATAAATAATTGGTTTAAATCAATACTTACGGAACATCGGTCCGGGCTGCATAAATACTAGGAAAGCAACAACCAATTATCAAATTCACTGAAATTCTTGATAAAAACTGTTGCATTATAGAAGATCTAGATATATCATTTAACATATATGAATATAATATTGTTTTTATATAATCCTATTATATTTGGACTATGGATATTATTTTTGGAAACAAAAAATATTGTTTTTTTTTATAAATTATTATTTGAAAATTATTTCATCAACTTATTACGTAGTATTTCAAATATCCAGTATTGATTTTACACGAACATTTTTAGATTTAACCTAATAACACATGTGTGTTATTAGCTCATTTCAATAAAAAACTAATTGGAGACTAGACATATATAAGTAGTATTATAGTAAGTTAAATGTTGAATTTGTGAACGGACACATAATTAAACACTCATTTTTTATTACCTTCCCTAAACTTGTAGGTTACTGAATTTTTAAATAAGTACTCTCGATATTTTGCACATTTCTAGATAGATATAATCGGAAAAGGAGTGCTGATTGTTTCCGGGAAATGCCTCTTTATGAATCTAATGAATCTTTGCTCATGAAATTCGGGAAATTCATCGTAAGGTAGGTCTGTCGAATTACGCCTACTTAAGCATGAACGTAAATGTCCCTAATATATTAAATGAAGATGAAGAACGGAATGTGTTCATGGAATGTATGTTTATTATTATATAAATAAAACACAAAATATTGTTGGTCTGTTTATTAAAGTAATGAAAAAAGAGCCGAATTCAAACACCATCGTTTTGGCGCAATTAAACTACTGAAGTAAAATTTAGCCTACGCCAGTTTTCCTAAAATTAATTTTTATTAAAAAATTATCACAGTTTTTTATAATTAGTAACATAATTAGTCTAAGCAGGAGTATTTTAATCATCAGCTCTTTTAAGTTTTACAGCATGTTTTCACAGTTATAAAATCAGGTACAAAAAAACTAAAATTACTAAGGTCGTAACATAAATAATTATTTTTTTCACATGTTTTTGGTACATGGCTTAAACATAATCAAATAATCTGTATACAGATTATCAAACAAAAATTAATTTAAAAAAAATAAAACGATTGTAGGCGTTATTATACCCAGTTGAGGTAGTAACGCCTATCTAAATCTACGTAGCTAGAATTAACCACAACCATCAGGACATCTAAATTTAATCTTACGAGATTGTTAAAAACGCCTACGGTAACATTTGGTATGGGTAATAACGCCTAGGCGTAATTACCGTCAAGGACACTTCAAATAAGTTTAAAATTTAAAGGAAAATTGACTGCTTAATATATTATAGAAAAACTTGTTACAGACGGTAGAATAATCATACTAACAAATAAGCCTTATAGTTTACTTCTAAACTAAAAAATTTCATTAAAACTTGCCGTTAAATTGCCGCTATCTGTTGTTAAAAATAGCGCAGGCACTACTCGCCAGGACGCGTCAGTCGACAACTAGCCCGCGGAGGGGGAAATGCCGCAGGCGCGATTCGTGGCTGTTTCGGGATGTATAAACCTTGATGCCTAGGTATTAAGTTTGATTTTATATATTACGTAAGCTGAGTTATTTATCATAGGCGCAATTAGCCTTATATAAAATATAAGATGAAGTTATATTTACTATAGAATCGTTATATTTACCATTTATACGGTGTTTCATTCGTCAATATTTCGTATAATATATAATTTAAATTATTAGGAATATTTTTTTCTTTTCATACGATTAAATGTAATATAAAATAAATGTGCAGAAGTTACAGTAAAATCTCACAAACCCTACCGATATAGTCGTAAAAACTCAACGTAAGTTTATACCCAGTAATAAACTTTTTAGTCTTTTAATATTCCACAAAATATTCCTGTCTGCTCTTATATATAGCTCTGTCATTACTATTTTACTTTAAAAAAAAAATACTATGAAAAAGGCAATACAGGATTTTTCAATAAGGTTGATATAACTCAAATTAAATAATACAAACATAGTTTAAAATTCAGCCACAATTGTACTAGTAAGTCGTTAATAAATAGCCACCTCGGTTAAAATTAAATTTATAGGAGCGAATTCGATGAACGAAATTATCGATGACATATTGAAAAAAATGCCTAACGTCCAATATCTGTACGTCAGTAATATTTTATTTAAAAAAATGACTAAAAGAATTCATAAAAGGGTTCTTCAATAAGGCCCGATGTCACGAATGCAGCGTTTTTATGGTTTGTTTGCATAGAATAGTGGTTCCCAAACTTTTTCGGTTCCCGCCGCCCTGAAAGTATCGGATTTTTTTTGCGGCCTTTATTTAGTTTAAAAATATAATAATAAGTCATAACACCCAAAATAAATTCTCAAGGAATATTTTGCACAGTATCATCCTTCAAATATTTATTGAATGAGCACTATCCTCATTACGCTTCTTCTTCTGTTTCGAATAGGCCTACTTTGGACCACGCTTGTTCAACTGTTGGGATTTGATCTTTGCCCAGTATTGTCGCATCTTCTGCCGGTGTAACTCCTTTCTCTTTTCTGTCCAGGGGGTACCTTTTCTTCGGGTTTTTTCCTGAAATCCACGGACTTCCTTCAGGGTGCGTCTCACAGATTGTCTGTTTTAGAGATCTGTTATGTTCGTAGAGTTCAAAGTTATGTCGCCTTTCGAATTCCCCATCTTCCTTTACCGGGCCTAGGATCTTCCTAAGGATTCTCCTCTCTCTGATTTAAAATTTCTCTACCAGACCTCTTTGGTTCAAGGAAAGACACTCCATGGCATACAGGGCTTCTGGTCGTATGGATGGGGTTGGGTCGTATGGATGGGAATGGATTGGGTTCAAACCATTCGCCGAGATACTTACATTTCTCAGTCCTCTTGTTGTTTCCCTGCTATAGTAACATCTCTCTGTTCGCTTTTTTGATGTTGGTGAAAAATTCCGTTTTCTCCAGCGACACTTGAAGACCCACTTTGGCAGCTGAGGCACTTTGTTTTCTGGGGCAATTTTCCTGCATTGTTGCCATCCTAAGAGAATCAGCAATCAGTGCTATGTTATCTGCAAAGGCCAGGCAATCTACAACCAGTCCATCGTTCTTACGTCCCAGGTAGATACCACGCTGAACACCAAGTTGATCAGTTCCTTGCGCCATTCTCTCATAACGCAACCGACACAACCTCAATAAAAGGGCTACACTAAAATATATTTTAATGCTATTATAGAAAGATATGCAAACACACCAACTTCAATTATCAGTTATAATACCACAGGAGCATCAAAAATAATCGATTATTTTACGAGTCACGAGATGTAATCTGCGAAAAGGAGGCTTTTTAAGGATTTTGTCGAGTTGGAAGTGAAAAATAATCGATTATTTTCGATTGTTCTTGTGGTATTCGTTACGATTGTATAACGAATAAAAATAAAAGGTGATAATAAACTATGCGATTTATAACGAATTAAATTGACATTTGTTAGTAAATACAAAACTTTGTTGTCATGACAATTATCAAATCATGGCTCTAGATTTACATTATTATTCATTGTTTTTGCTTTGTTGGACCCACCGAATACCCGAGGTGATTATATCATGTCGTCAAGGTTATATCCGTTTATCAATACGCGGTAACTAAGTAAAATTCTCAATTGCTATTGGCCAATTTTATGATGAGTTATATAATCAATAAAATAATTATTATATAAATGATTTTTATATACTGATTTATATACAAAATAGTTTTGTGTCATAAGTGATCGTGAACATAATCATCATCATCTGGTTCCGTTAAAACAGATCTAATATTGGAATATTTTTGCAGTGCCCCTGTATTACAGTTTGGTAACCAGCATATCGTACAGTGGTTTACAAATCTTGGCTCGCGAAAACTTTTTGTTAGAGGGTCGGGAAAGTATTGCTGTGGGTCGCCGAAATCTTAAAAAAATGTCCAAAAACTAAATGAAATGTCATCTGAGAAAAAAAGGCACAAAGTAAAATTTGCAAGGTATATTAAAAATAACAAAAAATGTCTATTCTCGAGAAAATTTTAATCTGAATAAGGGGTCGCGAGTGAATAGTTTGCTCACTACTGGCTATTGATTTAAAGCAGTGGTTCTTAACCTAAGGCTCGCGAAGTATATTCCTTGGGTCGAACCAAGAGGTGAATCAGAAAAGTTTTTTTCACTAATTTTATGAGCTAAAATAGGTATATGCACTATGTAACCACCCATTATTATTTATTAGGTTATTCATTAAATTTTCCTTTGATCGAAAAATAGCTTTATTTATATTTCACTTGAAAATGACCTTCAACAATCGAAAGTCAAATCGTGTAAAGTCTGTAGATTTATATAACTTCACAACTTATCTTTAAAAAGGACCTAGTCGAAAATGAGTAACTAGACATGGACACTTTTAACTGTAGAGATTTTTATCTAAATGACTTGATAATTTTTGGTCCGTTTATTACTATTAACTACGCATTATATACTATTAACTACGCATATTGGCTTGGAATATTTTTTCGATAAAGGTAGCAGACGTTAAAACGACTTATGAGCAAATTATGGGCCGATTATCTAATTTTTGCCAATTTTTGACTTGCTCACTTTTGGCAGTACACCCACGATATGCGAGTTAAAATGGTCATTGTTGTAAAATAGTTTTTTTTAAATACGGTCTAAAAAAAGATAACGAAAGAAGGTTTGGTTTTTTGGGTCGCGCTATAAACAGATTCCTCAAAATTGGGTCGCGGCTTAAAAAGGTTAAGAACCACTGATTTACAATAACCTGTAATAAAAAGTAATCCAAAGAAGTTAAATAATAACTTCCTGGGAGTCATATTCAGCAATCTAAATAGTTTCTAACTCTCAGAACCGAGACACGCTCGGTTTTTTGTTTATTTACGGTTTACGACGGACTTAAAAATGATTCGTGGCGGTGTCTTTCTAGTCCACGGGTCTCCAAAATTTTATGATAATGAGGTCGTATTGGGGGGTCTGACGAAAAATATTAGTGTAATCCCATTTGAATATTAATTTTCATTCGCAAATATTGTTTATATTGAAATTTACAATGACAAAATAAAGGCCCGATCAAAATCTTCAGAGAAACACTTTATTAAAACTGCGCGATTAGTATTAATTTACCGAAAATATTACGACTCCGATTATAAGGCATTTTTACGAAAAGCAAAACATATTTTTTAAGACCTGCATTATAAGACGACTTGCTTTTCTCCAAAAAACAATTACATTTTGTGTATTACTTATTACTTATGTAATGCAAATATGGAAAATTATATTGATTAGTACGATTCGAGAAGACGTTGACGTCTAAACCACATTATAAGGTTTATATAGTAGGGACTGCTGCCGACACTTTTGATGTTGTAAAAACCTTGATAACAAAACTATATGGACAAAATTGAGTTGCGGAAACCTTGATAGATAAAACTAAATGGATAAAATTGAGTTGCGCAAACCTTGATAAACAAAAACGGGAAACATTAAGTTGCATAAACTTTGATGGAGAAAACTAAATGAACAAAATTTAGTTGCGGAAACCTTGATAGATAAAACTAAATGGATAAAATTGAGTTGCGCAAACCTTGATAGAGAAAACTAAATCGACAGAATTTAGATGTGCAAACTAAGATAGATAATACTAAATTTGTATTAAACCACTTGTTTGTACGAGAAAAACTCTTGTATATTTAATAATATACTGCATAGCCAAGAACAACCTCACATTTAGTGAGGAATTTAGATGACGTTACCAATTCGCAGATTGGCGAATAATCATTATTCTCCGTATAAACATGCACGAAAATGTCCGAGAATCAAAAGGTCCGACTATAAAACGACACTTATTTTTCAATTATATTTTGGGGAAAAAAACTTTGTATTCTATTCGAGTCATTGTGATGTTTATTTGCTCTTTTCAAGGAATTTTAAGATTTGTTGCTTATAGAAAATCCTTCGCACTTAGAAACAGTAAATATTAAACAGCTGCATTGGGATATGATTATGCAAAGCTATTTGTCGAATTTATTGAGCTCAAAAATTGATCAAATATGGAAGTTATATTTAAATAAAAGAAGAAAGGAGTACGTGGAATTGTTAAAATTTGTACCTGAAATATACAAAATTTTACAAAAGTGTGGCCACTTGCTGTACACATCGTTCGCATCAATGAATCTTTCAGAATTATTTTAAAATGAAATATTGTTATAAGGACATTAAGCCAAGTGTTGCAAAATATGTCAAGTTTTCATTGTTGAAAGGTCCAATTCAGGACCCAGCTTTTAAAACATATTCGCTTCACTTTTTGTATTTTCATGTTGGTGGTTTAATATCGTGAAGAAAAAATGTTTTTAGAATTTTGCAACGTTTCGACGAATAGTAAGACGAATAGTAACAGTAAGCCGGTAAGGTTATGCGGATCATAGTTTTCATGAGTTGGTACTTGAGTATTCACAAAAGATGATGATGGTGATGATCATGGTGAATTGTAAATATATTAAAAAAAAATTACAACTGATAATATTTATAGCAAATTAATATTATTGTCTATAATAAAACCTGTTATAAAAATAAACATATGCATATTAAATATTTTTATGTACTCACACACCAAAATGAACACAATAATAAATACATTATTGTATGTGAAGGATGCCATTATTACAATCGTGTGTAAAAGTATCCAAATCATGCTTAAAAGTGCAATGTAAATGAAATGTTGTTACTATGCCAACAACTTGCTCCACTAAGCAAAAAATATTCACGTAGTGAAAATAAATTTTCTGACGTATATTAAAATTGAAGTAAGTTTTCTTATTTTGAATCAAGAAGTCTCGGCCTCCCAGTCTGGATTTATCTGGCTTTAATATAACTTAACATAACCATAACCTAATGTAGATTAAATCTAAGTTAACCTAAATTGCAATGACCAAATAGTGTTCCCCTCTCTGTACGTTTTTACTCGTTAGCAATTTTTTCCACGGAGGCGCTGAACGTTCTAACCTTATTGTGTCAGTGATTTGAAGTATAAAGTAAGAAACAATTATTTTTTTGTTAGATTCAAAAGTATTTTAACATGCTTCGTAGATAAAATAATGTATGACACACGTGTGTGAAAGCTTTTGTGGGCACTTGTATCATAAACTACTATTGTCTATTAAATCAAATGGAGTTTCATTATTAAATAATTTCTGTTTGTTGTTACTATGGCCACAATTTATGTCACTAAACAAAAAACATAGACTTAGTGAAAACTTTCTGACGTATATTCAAATTTAATTTTTTTTTTTTTTTATTTTGAATCAAGAAGTCTCGGCCTTTCGACCACAGAAGCGCCGACCGCAGAATTATTAGACTATTAAGTCTATATTTGTGATGTAGACTTTCTCGGTTATAATGGCGCACTTGAGAAATGACGCACAGCAGACATATTTTTGTTATTATTTCTACAATTTACCTCATATTGCATTTTTAGGTATATTTTCTAATTAGGGACACGTTTATCGAATCAAAATAAGCAAAACAAAATTAATAAAGGGTGACAAACTAAGAGTGTCCTGTTTTCTCTTCATGGAAACAATAAAAAGTAATGACTTGACAGTGAATCTTCCAAATTTTTTGAAGATGGCGTGGTGACCGATTGAAGAAAGAATTGCTTCTGTTGAACATTTTATTTGAACGAATTCCATTATTCAAACTCAGAGGTTCGACAACAGTTTAATTTCTCAGGGCTGCCAAATTTCAGTACAATTGCAAGATGGGTCGAAAAATATTGTCTCTGGTTCCCTTAAGGATACTAAACTTGCAGAGAGGAAAAATCTGATAGAACAGAAGTGAATACGTTTTAAGAATTCAAAATTCCAATCAATCCGTGCCACGCTTATGGCAACAAGCAAGAATTTCACGTGAGTCGGTAACAACAATTTTAGAGAAATATTTACTCTTTCGGGCTTACAAATGGCAAAGCCCAAAAACTTCTAGATAAAAACCAATAGACCGAAGCTGACGTTTAGAATGCAGTCGAATTCTGTCAAGATTTTGGGCAGAGGGGATGATTTTGTCAACAAAATAATTATGAGTAATGAAACATTCTTAATTGCATAGGAACAAACAAAATTTACGTTACTGGTCTGCCGAAAACTCTCAGGTTATATTCGAAGAAGAGCTGCATTCTCAAAAGGTATGGTGTGGAATATGCTCAGCTGGAGTATTCGGACCGTATTTTTTGAAGATGAAATGGGAAAAGATTAGTGCTAGGAGTGTTCCTTCCTGGTGATCTGATTTCCCAGCGTGGGGATCAGTTGTGTCTTCCTCGCTCTCCGGATTTGTTGACTTTGGATAATTTCTTATGGGGTTAGGTTAAAAGTAAAGTTTATCAGAACCGACCTGTAACCCTGGAAGACTTAAAACGAAACATTAGATAAGCTATTGGCGAGATTTCGCCAGAAATGTGCCAGCGTGCAATGTGTTCATTGTTGCAGCGATGCATCGAAGCAAACGGAAGTCATCTATTCGATGTAATTTTAATTGTTAAATTAAAATTACGTAATTAACTTATTATTAAACTTTTTACTCTACAAAAAAATTTGGTTTCCAACTTAGTTCGTTTTTTTTTTGATAATTGCAGTTTAAAATCAGAACACTCATCGGTACATCAGCTATTTTGGTATATTATTAACGATTCTTTATTTAGTATGTAATCATTTGTATACAGTCTACGCTTGGCACTAAAGAAATGTTAGAATATGCAAGAATTATCAGTAATAGTCCGGTTTCGTCCCGTTGAATGATGCATTCAATAGAGAATAGAGACTTTCCGTATCTTCGCAGTTTCCTGTTTTAATAAATTCATAATGAAAGAGTACAAAACATATAGATTTTTTATATAGGTTTAATTCTGTATTGAACATTTTCTTAAATACATTTAATTAGTGTACTATTGCTATAAATACTTATTATTCTCTAGTATTGGTATTCTCTTTTTTTATTTGTATTGGATATTCGAGTTAGTTTCCTGTACTTGGCGAATATTTATTTAATAGCTGTATAATGATAGTTCTCGTCCAAATGAATTTCATCAATATTGTATGTAAATGTGTCACTAAACTGAATAATTCAGTGTTCCATAAAAGGTTTTAAATTCAGTAATTGAAGACGGTATAAAATTTATAAGACCGTCCAATGTAAATAGATTTCATAATCGAGGTAAATGTTTTGTATTAACATAGGTAATTACGTTAGAATATAAATAGCATTCGCATATTAACTAAAATATTTAATCAAAGAAAATTCATATGTAAAATAAGGTTATTGGACTCTAAAATATAACAATAAAAACTAACAACGATATTTTCCAGTAATTAATTTGACTTTATTGTCTACACTTTTGATCCTTTAAATAATATTAGCTTGACAGACTAACGGATAAAAAAAGAACACAAATGTATTACTAAAAAAAGGAGGTTGAAGAATTACAAATCATTTATGCCCTTGTCACTGTATAAGTTCACCCACGCTTGAAGTTTCACGGTCAAATGACCTTTAAAAAGATAATAATCGAAAGACATTACGAATTGCGTCACTGTTGCACGCGAATAAAATATATTCGTGATTTTATTTTTCGTGTTGGTAAATAATGTATATTATTATAACAAAGTACGAAATCGTGCTTTGGTTTAATAAGAGGTAACTTTTCAGTAGAAATCTTGAATGGAACAAATATCGTTACCGCTCATTCTAGCAATTATATTTTCTTCTAAAATGCTGAAAGAAATATCCGAAGAACAATGCCGAATAAATGTCATATTCGCTCTATTAGCAAAACAATCTAAGATACCTTGCTTGCCAACAAAAAATGCCAGCAGTTTTGCCTATAAAGTTTGACGATCTGTGAGTGGTTTGGTTATAAAAATCACGTTGGGTAGAATTTGGAGATTCGGTAGTTAAACTGCCACCAATGTTTGACGACTTAAAGAAACTTCCTTTTATAAACACAGAAGGGTTAATGTTTAATCCTCTTGCCTGTTTCACACCACACTTGTCTCTTTCATACCGCTACTTTTCGACAAACTTTTCAATTCCGACAAATGTCTAAATTTGCGTTTCTCAATCTTTCAAATGAGAATACGATCCATAGATTTGAATGGAAAAATTTAAATCTTATAAAAATCGATCAGAATTTTTAGCTATCTATTTTCGTTTTTATTTTTATTTTTATCAAAACAATTCCCGTTCACGACCCAATTTTAATGTGACTCAATTTTGGGTCGCGACCCATAGTTTCAGAAAGGCTTGTCTAAATCGTCGAGCAGCATGTAGCAAATCTCTTGACATTTTACCAAATTTCGTAGAATAAGAGGAACACTACGAGTTGTATGGGAAATAACTCTTTTTAATAAATAGCATGCGATTAACTCTTTTTAACAACATTTTTCAGTATTTCAGAGTACAAGAAGTATTTTATTTATGAATATAAACTGGTCGAATATAAGAAAACAAATGTTTTGTTTTCTGTTAACATTAAGATACCTGTGTTTTTTTTTTCTTTGAGGTTGACCTTATGCGTGATGAAATGTGTGTCTGTAATGAAGAATATGGGATGGAAATAATTAGAGGACACGTGTGAATTGATTTTTCGAATATATGGATGGATAAATACATTGTAAATGAAGGTTGAGCGATTCAATTTTTCTATGCAAAGAAAATCGAAACGAAATGATGAGTCATGGCTATCAAGGTTAAACATAGATTGCCTGTTTATAAAAAAAGTAAAATGTTTTGTTCATGAAAGATTATAGGTGGAGATTTATTGGAATGGGAAAAGTTTTTCACGGAAAAACTTTTTCTTGAGGAAATTATTTGTTAAATTGAATTTGAAGTAGCTAGTTAAATATATAATAATAAGTTTAATCGTGGAAAAGTTGAAGGAACCTCAAAAAGGTAATTAGATTGTTATAATATTTTATAAGTCAAATTCACTTATAGAATTCATCTTTACGAGGTATGGTGAATGCGCCGGTTAATAAGAGGATACGAACTCATAACTAGAAATGTTTATTATTTACAATTATTAGGTTTATATTGGTATAAGCAAATATAATTGTCATAGGGCTTTTTTACTGTTTTTTGCCATCTATATTAAATACAATGGGCAGTGATAGTAGCTGTAGATATATTAACAATTTTGAAATTAAGATAAACTTATATAATACGCTTCAATTAAAGCATAAAACCAAAAGTTATGCTTATCAATAAAGCATTAAAATAATTTATGTTTATCGTGAAAATAAAACATTATTATCGATTAAGTGAGGTAGAGAGCGCGAGTGAGTCATGTAGATTGTATGTATATAATGGTTTAGTTGGAATTTCGCTATTCCCTGAAACGAAAGTAAAGGTATCGAATCGACCTTAATAAATTCTATGTATCACGTCATTTGTGTGTTAGGGTTGCTATAAGTCAAGTTCATTGCAGCGGCGAGTTAGATGAGCCGAACAGTATTTAAATAGACGTGACGGCGCGTTTCCTTCGCTATTTTAACGGTGCACGTCAACTGATTCAGATTTAACAGTTTTTTTAACAAAACAGAAAAACATTTTTTTAAATAAAAATAATTTTAATAATCATAATATATCTAAAGTGCAATATATCGCATAAAATGGTTTTATAATGTTTATTTAATTCTAGCGTCTATTTTTTTAAATTTTAATATATGTATGAAGTTGAGGTGTTGAAGATTTTTCGTTGTAATCTTAAATAACGTTATGGATGAAGATTTTAACAGTAAAGGTATTAACTCTTAGTATTTATTTTATAGGATGTAGACAATAAATTTAAAGAAATTTTCTAAATTATATTATTAACCAATTTGAATTTACTATTCAAATTATTCTGGTGCATTGAATTAATACATGGAACTTCTCTATCTCACACTTTTTTTTTGTTTTCCTGTTGCCGTTTGTTCAAACTTCATTATAATATCTATTTATGATAAAGCAATTAATCGTACATTATTGCATATAACTTATCTAACTCACTCAATTGTGATTCCTGTTTCATTGACATAAAACGAAATGGTATAAAATATGCATGACTAAGTAGCAAATAAGCAAAATAAATACAAAGCTATTGGATCGTCCCACAAAGTGCATTTGAAAACTAAATCTTGGAAAGTTATATTCTTTTCGATTTTCAATATCAGTGTATCATATATATATATATATATATATATATATATATATATATATATATATATATATATATATATATATATATATATATATATTACATTTACATAAAAAACTTATTTATTGTGTCTTTCTATCTCAATGGTATACACTGTATATCCACATATTCTAATTTTTGGCTTTTTATTCTAAAAGGGTTTTTTTTTTAAATTTTATAATTAAAATATTATTAAGTTCAAATTTTAAATAGTTTAAAAGTCGGTTTTCAGAAGAAAACGTATTATTAATTTCTAGGTATAAATGATTTATAAAAGTTTAATTGAATTTATACGTGTGTCAATCGTCAAACAATCGTCAAAGTTTATAATGCAATTGTCAAAACAGTATATAAACAGATCAAAAAACACTTTGATATATTAATGTGATATTATAAGTTAGAAGAAACAATATATAAAAGCGTCCCTTTTATTTATTTAATAAAAAAAAATTCTTTATTATACGCGTGCTGTGCATTTTCCTCTAGATATGTACTTAAATCACAAGATGTCGATATTTTAATTTCACTAATAATATATAACAATGGTGAAATGAAAATCTAAAATAAAGTCTTCTTGAATTTGTTACGATCGCATAAATCAAAAGTTTCTAAAAACGTTCCCATATAATATCCATTAACCTTCTAATCGAATCACATTAAAAATGATGGTCGCGCGTACATTGATGGGGGGTTGCTCTAAAAATGCTATTGCCTAACATTTAACTTGTACGACCTTCTTCTCTTTCCTTGTCGCTATATATTTCCGCGAAGCGCCGCGACCTCGTGAACGGCATTACGCTCAACTAGGCGTCCCGCTATCCTACAGAAATATAGGGCAATGTGCCAGATCGATAGTCGTTTTGCGACCCGTTTAATCATATGCGCTCGGCTCCAATCGCATTACCACGTGCGCTCACAACATAATAATAGCAGGTTCGCGGAAATCAATTCAACGCTCTCAAAAAAATCATAAATATAAATATAGTTTTTTTCAAATTTGCATATATACATTTAGGATATACATTAGGATATATATATATATATATATATATATATATATATATATATATATATATATATATATATATATATATATATATTAGGGTGGGCCAAAAAAAACTTTTATTTTTTTTTTTAAGCTACTATTAAAATATCGTCCATGATGACGAAAAAAAAATTCTGGTAAAGTTTCAGCCCTTAATATTAAGAGGTGGCTCATTGTGATTTTTGATTTCCCATTTAAATAACATAAGAATTTTGTTTGTTTTTGTTTCGATTTTTAATGCACTCGAACGAATAAATGTCTCGAGGAAATAAATACATATTCTAGTAGGAAATTTAACGATATACAAAAAAAGTCTGATATGATTTTTTGCTAAGTTGACTCGTTTAAAAGTTATTCGCAGTTAAAGTCCAACCTCAAATAGTTGAGGATAACTTTTACAATTTCTTATACTCTATCACAAAATTATGACAAAAACATAAAATATCTTAGTCAAAATCAAACTAAATTTCTTTTTTGTTACAATTGGGAAACTTTTGCCTGTGATTTTTAACTTCTTGCAATAAATATTGCAACTTATTTATTGCAAGTAGTTAAAAATCACAGGCAAAAATTTCCCAATTGTAACAAAAAAAAAATAGTTTGATTTTGAGATTAAAAAAATGGCAAGTTATAAAATAAACAGTTTTATTACAATTGAAAAATTATTGAAACATGATTCTTAATATTTTACATAACCTAATAGTCAAGTGCAAATAAAGCACTTATTAATTTTTCAGGGAATGATGCTCTCAGGTAAAGTACAGTTCCGAGTGTTTTTTTTTAATTAGGTATGAAAATATCGATTTTTCTTACAATTATATGTATATATATATATATATATATATATATATATATATATATATATATACTACCACCATGCATTCTATTCACCATTATATCCATCATATCACCATCATATATATATATATATATATATATATATATATATATATATACATATATATATATATATATATATATATATATATATATATATATATATATATATATATATATATATATATATATATATATATATATATATATATATATATATATTATATAGCTACTACTTATACCTGCTATTATAGTTACTATTAAAATATTGGAAAAATTTACGAAAAAAGGTAATAATAATGAAAATAATTCATTTTCTCATTTTTTAACGCCAAATATATTCGCACAGTCGAAGCTACTTAAGCTATAACTTATATAAGCTATGCCAGTAGATGGCGCTTTTCATTCCCCATTCATGAATGTCATCCACAAATTTACGAAAAAAGGTAATAATAATGAAAATAATTCATTTTCACATTTTTTAACGCCAAATATATTCGCACAGTCGAAGCTACTTAAGCTATAACTTATATAAGCTATGCCAGTAGATGGCGCTTTTCATTCCCCATTCATGAATGTCATCCACGTGTTTTACATTTGGCGGTGCATCTAGAAAATGGTCAACGAGTTTATTTCAACGCATCAAATGTTTCTCAACGAGCTGAAACACCTCCAGTGACAGCATTGAGAAGTTTGTTTTTTATTTGCCAAAGCGATCCATTTGCTCTAACGTTACTCTTACTCTCTAATGTTCGTGTACCGACATCCTTTGTATCACTTCGAACTGTCAATGGTGCAGTGTGCCCAACATTTCGTACTGCATGTCAACAGATCAATTTGATTGAAAACGAAATTAATTGGGACATTACAATAGCTGAATCAATTCTTTCTGCATCTCCAAATCAGATACGCACATTATTTGTTATCATTATTTCGATCGATGTTTCTGATCGAATCCAATTGAACAAGTCGAACAAGTACCAGGATGACATATCAGAAGACATTTTACATTGAATTCGTGTCACTTCAGGGAATCCCGATCTCGATGTGAATCAGGAAATATATAACCAGGCTTTGCTTTTGATAGAAGACATGATAGCGGCAGTTTGTTAGTAAAGTATCGTGACTCCCTGAAGTCTTGGAATCCACTCTTGCCATGAATTTGAAGACGTAGGTCATTTCTTAATTCCAGACATAAAATTAAACAAATTATCAAATGTCATTTTTAAGTAGCTGTCAGTGGTTTTGAGGTTATGTCGCATTGTTTTTAGTGTTAAGTTCAACAATTTCATTAGTTACAAATAAAACGCCACAAACTCATGTGCTAAAAGTGACTCTTTGTCTTTTAGATAAAAATCCTTCAGTTATATATATATATATATATAAATATATATATAAATATATATATATATATATATATATATATATATATATATATATATATATATATATATATATATATATATATATATATATATATATATATATATATAGATATATAAAACCTCCTCTCATGATTTCTCATTTTCCTGGAACTGCGTGAATCAAGAAAATCTAATACAGGTGTTAATCAATAACTGGTCCGGAGAAACGTATGTTAAAATCGAAACCAAGAAAGAAGATATTCTTAAGAAGATAAATAGACAAAGATACATGGGGAATTGGCTATAAGATTGTTATGCAGAAAGCCCATTTGTTCCCCAGTGTTAAGCTAAATGATCTAGATAATTGGAAATTGCGATGGAAATTTCCCACGCACCGAAACGACACCAATAAGGGAAGCTATACTACCAGACTGCCCACTGCCTCCAATTGATGCTGAAGAGCTCACAGCAGTAATATCTCAAGTAAAGAATAAAAAGGCTGCTGGTCCAGATAGAATACCACCAGAGGTAGTAAAGGCTGCAGCCCTATCGGAACTCGACACGCTTCTGGAAGTCTATTACACACTCCTACAAAAGGGAATCTTTCCACGTCAATGGAAGATAGCGCAATTGGTTCTTATCCAGAAACATGACCACTAAATTTAGGCCAATTTGTCTACTGGACTTATTTGGGAAATTATTTGAAAGAGTTATTGCAAACAGGCTCTATTGCGAAACCAATGGGAAACTATATAACCACCAATACGGATTCAGGAAAAGCCGGTCTACCACTGATGCAATGCAAGAGATACTGAAGATCGTCACCAAATAACCGAGAACTCTGCATAATGGCTACTCTAGATATCCGCAATGCTTTCAACTCAGCACCGTGGGAAGGAATCATGCTGGCGCTCAAAGACATGGGAGTATGAATGTACTTCCGTCGAATAATATCGGACTATCTTTCGGAGAGATCTATACTTGTTGGGCGGGGCACGAACATGCAAATGGAATGTGGGGCACCACAAGGCTCCATTCTGGTACCTATCTTGTGGAATATTTTCTATAATTCTGTGCTTACAATAGAAGTACCTACCGTGACAACCGTGACAACAGTAACACTAACTGGGTCTTGGCCAAGCTGTCGTCGGAAATCCGCAATAAGGGCCTGAAACTGGCAGCAGAAAAGACGGAAGCCCTAATACTTTACGGAGGCAGAAAATTTAAAAGATGCACCTTGCAGCTGGAAAATGAAGTGATAGAAACAAAATCGCGGTTGAAATATCTCGGAGTAGTATTCGATTACAACTGTGAAATGAAGGAACATGTGGCGATATGCAGCATCAAAGCTGAAAAATCCGTAATGGCACTTAGCAGAATTATGCCAAACCTAGGGGGACCAAAATCATCCAACAGGAAGATTTTAGCAAACGTGGCACATTCGATTCTTCTGTATGCAGCGCCAATATGGAGCCAAGCTACCAAGTGGGAAAAATACAGAAAACTTGTGGCAGGGGTATAACGTAGAGTGGCGCAGAGGATATGCTGCAGTTTTCGAACTGCGTCTACGGAAGCTGCATTGGTACTGGCCGGAATTCCACCCATTGACCTCCCAATTAAAAAGAGGTTCCTTCAGTATCAAATTGCCAAAGGAATAGAAAGTAGTAACGACTGGGAGATACTTACCGAATGGCAGCGAAAATGGGCAAAGGAAACCGAAAAAGGGGCATGGGCATGGAAAAAGTGGAGATGACGCAAGCACGGAGAAATAAATTTCTACCTCTGCCAATTGCTGAGTGGACACGGGTGGTTGAATAGTTATCGGAATCGCTTCCACCTTAGCGATAGTGACTTGTGCCGAAAATGCATGGTGGTAGAAGATGCAAACCACGTGTTCTTACACTGCGATAAATGGAGACTGCTAATAGACGCAGTGCATAATGCAGCGGGAGTCACACTAACTAGCCATAATTGTGTGGAGTTTATGCTTATTAACCAGGATACGTGGAATATTGTGGATACCCTTGCGTGGAATATCGTACAAGAACGCCAAAAAGAAGAACCGGATATAGGTTGATTAGAACACCAGTTCTCTTTTCCCGAAGTAATGTTCACGCGGTTCCAGGAAAATGAGAACTGGTTATTTTTCTGGTTTTTTGAGTGCCACGATGATGGACTGAAAGCTAGTAAATAGCTGGCAAATGATATTTGTTTTGGTAGTCCTAAAAAGACTCAATAGTATTATAGAGCTCCGGAAAGGTTGAATATATTTATATATTCAGGCTGTGTTCCGACTGGCAACGGTGATGGAATGTTACACTTGTCTATCACTTGGGATAGCTTTTGGCTAAAGAAAAAAAAATGAATATCCATAATTAACCATAGAAGCTTTGAAGTGTTTGATTTCCATTTTCCACTTCCTATTTGTGCGAGTTGACGTTTTCGTCGATGGCTCAAATAAAAGGCAAACAGTGAAATCGCCTAAATTTAAAAAGCGATTTAGTTCTATGTGTAGCAAAAACGGATACGCCATGGGAAAAATTGATTAACAAGAAACAGGTTAAACCATCACATTAATGTGAATGTGTGTGTCTTTCCTCATAACATTAACGATTCATGTGACTCGAATGTATTTGTTGATTTGTGTTAACCTAATTTGTGTTCTACCAAACCTTTAATAGACCTTAGCATAGTTTTTTTTTGTGCGCATGTGTCAATTTCCGCCATGTTATAAGTCAAAATTGCCCGAACTTTTTGACGTACAACTAAATATGTGCCCGAAACTTTCGTATTCCCGCCTTTCAAACTTGGCGGATACGCATGCGCTTAACTAGCCGTTAAAAGGTCTATTAACCTTTTTCTTAATAAATATAACATTTTGAAATAGAATTATTTTAGTTTTTTTTTTTACTTTGAATGCCTCTTTAAATTAGTTCTCTCATAAAACAGCTTTGCTTGATAATTCAACTATAGACCACTCAATATAAGACGATATTTTGTTCTACTACTGTCACGAGTTAACTACCTAAAGGGCTTTTTATTTTAAATTTTAAAATAACTGCGATCCCTTTAAAGAGCCTTCGCGACCCCCTTAAAAAAACTTTATAAACACTTTATTCGCGAATATTAGCACATTTTCCGAAGAAGAAGTAAGAAATAAAACTAGTAATACTTATCGTAGATTATATACTTATCGTAGATTATATAAGTCATAGAATACGCAGGTGAATTACCTGTACAGGTAATTATTCTAAAACAAGTTTAGACAAAAAGGAAATTTTTATAAAATATTATGAAGAATGTAAAACAATTGTCGAATCAGCAGAAATAGCAGGTATTAATAAAAACAACGCTAAATCTATAATTAGACGTTATAAGAAGGATGTAGTTAGTCGAAATCGTGGTGGAAAAAGGAATAGCAAATTATCTGAAAAGATATTAAATAATTGAAAAATATGAAATTGAAGGTACTTGAAAATAAAAATTTGAACTTGACCACAACGTCTGTATATAAGGCATTAAAAACTTTAAGAAAAACATTGAAAACCTTTACAATTAGCCTGGACCGTTTAAACTCTACATCAACAATTGAACAACGTAACAATTATGCAATTTTATAAATATTCTAGCCCATGTTCTAACAGTAAGAGGCAGAAATGATTTACTGATTGCAGCCATGAATTTACATGATAGTATTCATTTTGGAATCATATCTACTTCATCAGTAAATTAAAACATTTTTATTACATTTCTTGATGGATTATTTTATAAAATGGCTGAAAGTAACATCGTAGAAGCCTGGATGGTTCTGGACAACGCCAAAATCCATCATAAAACTCAGGAAGTTTGTGATAAAATAAATGAAACAAGTCTATTTTTCTTTCACCACATTCGCCCGTGTTTAAACCCTGTTCAAAATTTTCTTTTGAAAAAAAATTAGCTGAAAGAAATATGCTGGCGGAATCAGAAAATAATCTGAATTTGGTTAACATTACTGAGGAATCCGTGGCTACTGTTACTTCTGCTGATTACACTGAATATTATGTAGATATGTCAAAGAAATTACTGCTAGCTCTAGCAGGACAACCATTACATTAACATTTTTATAATTTTTCACAATTTTTTTCATTCTAATTTTTATTATTAATTTGTGGTTTCTAAAGTATTTGATAAATAGAAATAGGTTTTTTATAAAGAAGAAATAGGTATAATAAGATAGAAATAGGTTTAAACTATATTTAAGAAAAGTTTAATTTGAATTTTAAAAAGTTTAATTTGCATTTATAAAAGGTTTAATTTGGAATTAAAAAAGATCAATTTGAAATTAAAAATATTAATTTGAAGTTAAAAACTATATACAATTTTTCACGCGTCAACTATGGTTGCGGTGGATAGCAGAAATCTGAAATGTCTTAATTGTCTACTCTTAACTGTCTAATTTGATCTGAAGTCTGATCTGATAGGTGTTGATGGAAAATCACCTACAGTTCTAGAAATATCGTTTGTCTCCAAGAATACATTGTTTGTTATTGTTTTCATTTCATGTGAGTGTTGGGTTGACATTAATTTATCTTCGCGTGTCACTCCAATATAATTGAACTGAATTTTCAGAATTGTGATAAAGATTCCAAAAGTGCATCGTCTTATGACGATGTGGAATTGGTGTTTTTTTTTTGTTAAACTACCGATCGCACTCTGCGGCGAACAGTCGAAATTTGCAACACTTAGAAATAAGCTAGTGACGATAAAAAAGTAGCCAAAGTTGAAACATGCTTGAAATTAGATATTTGAAAAATGTCAAATTTTGCAACATTCGCAGGGATCCACAGGGCGCACCACAAGTTTTGCAATGTCGGCAATTCGCCAGCAAAAAATCTGCAAAATCTCAAATGTCGCAGAGCAAGAACGATGCGAATTCCGGAATATTTTAGACAACTCTCTGATCTGAATTTTTGCAACTTTCTGATCCGTTTCCGAGATGCCAATTTATGTTGTGCCACTATTCTGTATTTCCCCTACGGGGTTTCTGGATCCCTCTCTTTAATACATTTAACAAAATATAACATTTAATAAACATGCTCCTGCTCCTTTTCACACCTGCTACACATTCATTCCACATATGTTCAACTGTCTCTCTCTCTTCGTAGCACATCCTACACAATTTTTTTCTTCCATCCAATATGTATTCTCTCTCTCCTAGTTTCCACATCTGAACCTCGCCATTATCTTCATTTCCTTCACACTTTCTCTTCCTAGGAACTTCGGAATCCCTTCTCATACAGCTCTCATGCTTTATATTGTATCTGGATTTCCTTATTCTTTCTCTTCTTTCTTGCATGTCAACGTCCTTGTCTCTTTCGCTGGTCTTCCATTCATCCACTTGCCTTCCGCTCTTAGCCTCTCTATTTCCATACTCGCTTATACATTTCTTGGTTATATTTCTCTCTTCCGTTCATTTCTATATCTTTTTTTTATTTCCAGCATTCATTGAGTAACCTGCAGTCTTCCTTTCCGTTCATTCTATCTTCAAACATAGTGTTTCTTTCTTCCCCGCTTTCACTCTCAGTTTGCCCCTCTTACTTCTATTCTGGAGTACTATGTATTCTAGAGTTTCTCTGTCTACCCCTAAAATCTCAGGTATTTCTCTTACACTCTCTCAACCTCTTCCTTTTCTTTCCAGTCCCAGATTTTTGCTCCATACATTAATATACTCTCTATCAAACTTTCAAATATCATCATCCTCCTCCTGAAGTCGCTTCCCCATATTCTCTCTCGTATCCCCCAAATACACCCCATTACCTTGTTTGCTTTCCTGGCCAACCCTCTAACATGCGCTTTATCCGAGAACCTCTCGTTCTATGTGTAGCTTATGTACTTATACTCTCTTACTCGATCTATTGTTCTCCCGTCTCACTTCCATTCCTCTTCCTCGTTCTTTCTCTTACTAAACACCATCATTTTGGTTTTCTTTCATTCACTTCTCATTCACTTCTATGTGTTTCTTCCTCACATATCTCCCTAGGCTTTTTATTTATTTCATCTCCCCTTCGCTCTTTGCCGTCACTACCACATCATCCGCGAACGCTAAGCTTTATACTTTCGTTCAATAGGTAGAGCGAGAAACACCCTCCCGCTTGCGCCTTAT